>CANSNZ010000681.1:0-436979 GCA_947646795.1 Beta lomatogona | reverse complement strand
AAAGGTTTAGTGAAGATATGAACAATTTGATCTTCACTTCGAGAAACAATAATTCAACCAAGCTTTCAACATTATCCCTAAGAAAATGATGTTTCGATCTCAATGCTTGGTTTTAGAGCGCTCAACAGATTTTTTGAAATATTGATAGCACTTGGTCATTACACATGATATGAACACTTCAGGACAACACCAAAATCTCCAGTCAGTTTTGCATCCACAATGCCTCGGAACAACAAGCCGCTACGTAATGTATTCTCATTCATGCATGGATACTCGAATTTTGTTTTTAGAGTCTCAACAGACTGTACACGAGCCTAAGAACGAGCCTAAGAAATGAGCCATACCCGATGTGCTTTCCTATCAACAAGGAAATCAGCATAATATGGACCAGATAATTCTACCAAATTTTAATAGAGGTGCCTTCAAGCCCAAGTCATCTCGTTTTCCACCAAATACTCGAGTATTCTTCTAATGTACTTTAGACGACTCGGGATTGCTTTGAAATCTAGCACACAATCCTACAAAAACAGAATACAATATAAGGTCTACTGCTTGTTGTGCACAAGAGAGACATATCATCCCTCTATATAAGGATTCTTCCCACATCCTTCTCAATCAACATCAAGCTTACGGGCTGGAACACGTTGTCATGTTTTCGTTCTCCGACCATTACTTTAGAAGCCTTTCTAAGGTATTTCGCTGCGGGATCATAATTCCATCATCTCTGCTTCGCCACCGCAGCGCAGTTATTAAGCTCTCCCATCATGCTCATTTCAAATTCACTCTGCATAAGGATTAGAACAAACTCCATCACATAACAAATCGATAAGTAGTCGATAAATAATATCATCAACATAAATTCAATTACTAGCAAGTGCTTCCTTGTTTTGATAAAAGCGAGCTTGTTTCGACTATTCCCTTTACTCATTCATTTTCCATTAAAAACATCGCGATCTCAAATACTAAGCTCTTGGTGCTTGTTTGAGACCGGTCAAACTTTATCGAGTTTGAATAAATAGTGGAAATAATTGACCCAACAAAACGATATCTCGTCAACCCAGTAGTCGTTTGAGAATCTTGTTTTTACGTCGTGTGAAACAATTTCATATTCATGTGACGTAGCACCTGATAAGGAATTCTTATAGCCTCCAATCCAGATAGGTGCGAAGAAAGTGATCATAATCGATGCCTTCTTGATGATTGTCTTGCACCTACAAGCCTTGGTTTATTTCGGATTATTGTTCCAAGATCATCTTGTCTTGTTTCCCAAAACCCATCTAGTACCGATGACTTATCACGTGGTGTTGCCTCGAGTCTGCCGTACGTGGTTCCTTTCAAATTGATCCATCTGCGCCTACCAAAAACCAACTGGATCATTCAATGCCATCTTACGATCTTCCTGGGTTCTATGCTAAACAAGAAAGAAAAGAGAACACAAAAGTTTTCATAAACAACTCTTCATTTGTATGCCGCTTATTGATATCACTAATGATTTGATCGAGGATGAGAAGATTGATATTTAAAACTTCTTCAAACAGATTCATTTTGTGCTCTTGATTCAATACCATGATGATATTCCTCTATCTATTCTTACACCAAGCATAGTTTTCCCATCGACTTTTGGAGTCTTGTTGTGCATATCCTATAACATTCTTTTCTTGAGTACTCATAATCGACTTCTTTAAGTGTTACCACTCATTAAGAAGAACCGGCTCGTACGAATTGAAGGTTTACAATGTACTCAAGAGGGGGTGAATTGAGTACTTAGAGAATCGGTGCTAAATTCAAATTCTTTCGAGTTATGAAGGAACCGGTTAATTTGGTTCCCGACACCGAAACTTGATAGAATTTGAAAGCAATAAAAGACACCAAATTTATCTAGGTTGAACCAAACAAGGGCCTACGTCCTCCTCTGCTAGTTTTCTTACTAATCGACTCTCAAAACAAGAATACCTCGCACTTTCTCTGTTTCACTTACTCCAAGGAAACAACACACCCCATACTAACTCTAGTGTGCTATTTCGCACTTGAACTCACAAATGCTACCCAATCTCTAACCCTTGGTTAAATATTGATATAGTCGGTTTCTCTTAAATCATGCTTTCTAACAAAGCAAACAAAGAGTAATGTAAGGCTCTATGAAATGCGTACTCTATTTTATGAAACTGTTCATTGTTCTCATGTGAAAGCTCTCAATATTACTCAATAAAATCGGGGAGAGCATCAAAGGTGATGTAGAATCATTATTCGATATTTATAGACCAATGTCTAACATTTGAGCGTGCCTTAACTTAAAATATCGAAAGATACGATTTTCTGAAGTTAGGAAAGTATATCTTGAACAAGATCTTTCTCTAGATTTAGATATTATCC
The DNA here is from genome assembly GCA_947646795.1 of Beta lomatogona. Classification (NCBI taxonomy): domain Eukaryota; kingdom Viridiplantae; phylum Streptophyta; class Magnoliopsida; order Caryophyllales; family Amaranthaceae; genus Beta; species Beta lomatogona. The sequence goes on along the minus strand of CANSNZ010000681.1, from coordinate 434,606 downwards.
AAGATATACACATGCTTTGAGGTAAGTAAATACTAGATTATGATTCTAAAGGCGACAATCTTTTCTTAAGAAAAATTGACTAGGGTGGCCTAATTATGACCCCCGCTTCCATAAAAGGTCCCAACTTTCTAATACTCCCACAGCGAATTTCAACTTTCATATGCATTTTACATGCGTGGTCCTTAAAGTGATCGGTGCCCTGTTAAAATAGTAAATGTACAAGCTTTTACTTTAATTTTTTCCCCTATAGAATACACCCTTCATCAACCTCCTCCTTCACTTAACGCGTTCACTCAACTTCTCTTTCAATTCTACTACTCCACCTCTGTCATCAATTTCCTTCCCATTCAACTTCAATTTCCTCCTCCTTCATCAACCCCAACCGTTTACGACTCTAATTCAACCTTTTGCTACTAAATTCTCTCCTTTTGACTTGAGTTCCTTCGCACGAGTCGCAAATGCACTCAACCATGATGGTTATGGAACTCCGAAGCTACTCCATTGTTCGGAGAGAGAGAAAAATGGAGGACGCTTGTGGCTCGGAAGCTACTCTAGACTTTGAGTTGGAGTTGAAGACGGTGGTCACAAATGAAATTGAGTTGAAGATGGTGGCTTCTTGCTAACCTTGCGACTTCCATGTTGGTTAGCGCTAACCTAAAGTATCAACGATTGGAAATATCAACACCGCTTTTCTTGAAGATGGTGGTTGCAGCCGAAGACTTGAAATATCAGTGCCCCCCTTTTCTTGTTTTTGTTTCACCTCAATTTAATTTGCGACATTTGATTGAATTTCTTCACGAAAATTGCTTCGATTTCTCGAATCTTCTTGATTATCTAAACGCTTTGAATTCCTAAATTCCAAAAGTTTCTCCCTAAAATCCATTTAAATTCTTCTATGTTTTATTGAAATTCTTGAGCGCGACTTTCCCACTTTTGCTATTCTAGTTCTTTATTTTCCACAAATCCTTCTCTTCATTTTTGGAAATCTATTCTAAAAAAAAGCAAGAAAGAAAGTAGAGATGGATTGAGGAAATATGTTAAGTTGGGTTTTCGTGATTGATAGAGAGTAGAGCAGAGGATTTCCGAAGAAGCAGGGAAAATGAGTGTTCTATGTGCACGTGATCTGCACATGATTTGTTTTACTAGTTATAAAATATGACATAAAGTATGACTCTTTGTGAGATATTCGAAAGTTGAGACCTTTTATGGAAGGGGGTCATAGTTAGGATTGCCTTTATCAATTTTTCCCCTTTTCTTATGGAAAGTATTTTAGAAAATATTTTTCCGAAAATCTTTTCTAAAACAACCAACTTAATCACTTGCTAGTAGTGTTCTAAATATGTAACCAACTTGTTCTCATATTCAAAACCCTACTATTTCACAATGAGAACACAAACAATTCCACTAGGAATATCATACGCAAATATTACATGAAGACCTAAGATGAATCAAATGAAAGATTCTAAACTATCTTCATGCGAAGCTTCCCTTGAATCGACAGTGCAATACTTTGTCTTTTCCTCGAACATCTTCGAGAGGGCCTTCTAGCTTCAAGTCTTGGAATAAACTTTGTTTCAGATATACGATCGAGAACAGGTTAGTTTTTCAGCTTTTTCCTAACCAGCTCATAAACACTTGTAATCGTTTGTCATCATTCAAAACCTAGGGGACTCAACGGTTTTACAAGTTCTAATAACTATACGAATTGTTCTTGCAATTTTCAAGTCTTCACAAAATGTGGAGCTATGCATCATTATTGGGCACATTGATGGGATGGGGGATTGAAGTAGGTGTCTACAATTAGCGGGCACTTTGATAAGTCTAGGATTCTACAGATAATATTGTACTGAAACTGAGGACAATTGAAAGTAGACTTTGAGAGGTTTAAAATGATATATGGGCCTTGAGGAGAGCTGTAGATTGAAAGTTACAAGCGTTATGAAAGTTACAAAATGATATATAGACTCAACAAGCTGCTCGTGTGTTGCTGATGCAGCCTTAGCCCGACTCAGAGCACAAAATGATGATTTGTGTTATTTTTTAAGGTAATTGGAATATTATATATTAGTGTACCATATTGGTGCTAGAATTCATATAATTAGACTTCTCATAAGAAGAGGTAGATAGAGTTATCGAAGCATATATTTCTTACATAACACCTCAAAAGTTCGTATAAGAAACTCTTAAAGAGTTTACAAAAGGGTTTCCATTCATAATGTAGAGCTCATTCTTCCTCGACTTTTTGTAATGAATTTATGACATTGATATGGTAGATTAAGAAATTAAATGGACTTTGATTGATGAAATTTTTGAAAAAAAAAGTAAAATAGAAGTAATAATTTCGAGAGGCTTGTTCTCTTCCATTGAACTCTTAAGAGCTCACCCAAAATTCAGATCGATATTCACCATAAATTTTTTCTTTCTAATTACCCCTATGTATAAAGTGTTTCCCTTGATAAACTACCTAACTTATTCCCCAAGCTACTAATCAAGTTAAAACCTAAATTACCCTCCCCCTAATATCAGTTCGTTACATTACCGGCCGCCCAAACTTCCACCTTGTCCTCTAGGTGGGTAGTAATCGATGCTGAATTTACGGCCTCACTGGTTCGAGATGGCCTACCCTTCAGCCGTTTACCCATGGAAGAAAAATGCAGTGATTTGTCATAAAGGAGTACTGGGTGTTGGGTTAATTGAGTGGTGTTTTGGTAGGGATTGTAACGTGTTGGATTAGAGGAGTAGGAACAATATGGTGCAACAATGTGGATGGGACTTTTATATGGTGAACTGGCTTTGGTTATGGTTTGGGTTGGGTTACGTCATCTATTAGTAGATGTCTGCGAGGTTGGATTGTCAGTTGGGTGGAATGGATGTGGTTGTTAGCAGTGGAGGTGGTTATGGACTAATAGATAATAAACCCAGCTACAAGCCTTTTTAATGAGGCCTGCATACCCTCCCCCTTTTAAATGCACTTTATTTGCCTTGCTCCATAAAATCGTCCTCCCAGCAGCATGACTCATTGGTGATGTCATCCTTCACCTTTTTTACAAGATTGCACTGAGTACCCATTTCTAGATTCTGAAGTCCAGCTGCTCCCATGGATCGCCACTGGAACCATTTGGAAGAAGCTTCGAGGCTGCCACTTTGCTTTGCCACTGATCAGATGCTTCACACTACTGCCTGGACCTCCACTAGAGGCACTTGCACACGAGTGACGACCTGCCCAACATAAAATTCTCTTCTTCACCACAGCCATCTTCGGTGAGCCACCTCGTCCATTGCCGAAGCCGATAAAATCATCACTGCTTATATTATTTGACCCCAGTGTCTACTTGGACCTCCATCATTGGCAATTACTTCTAGACCACCACCACATCTGGATCCCACATACAATGGTGGATCTTAAAACTTTTCTATTGAGGGGCCAATTTGTTTTTTACGAGAGTGATAAATATAGAAGTGTAAAACTAACAAAGAATATGAATAATATATGGAAATCCATTTTAAACAAATAAATAAATGTTAATATCGAAATAATATAAATATCACCTAAAGTATTAAAACTCTTGTTCCATTACAGAATGGTCGTTCTGTAACAGATTTTGGATTTGATGTTCCGCCAAATCCCTTTACCGAATGCCATAATAAAAATCACATACTTCTCACCACGTTGTCCGTTTCAGAACCACGAACTCACAAATGAGAACGTTTTTATCCCCGTTACATCTGCTCTTTTCAAATATTGGCCAAAATATTTTATAAATTAATTATATAGCTAATGAAACGTGATAAACCCAAACAATGAAAATAAGGTTAGAACATATTGATGTGCATGTTTCGAAAAAGTTCACGCCTGCGTCGCCGCGATCTGTTCCATTTATCGGTTACAAGCCTCTCCCACGACAACCCAAACGTTACCGTATCACGACCGCATCCGCGATTTTTTCCTTGTCCGCCATTAGCCATATATATGCTTCGTCTTCTCTTCCTCTCCTTCGAAGGGGTTAATGAAGCCACATTTTCCATGATCAACCCTTTTCATTACCAAAGGATCCTATAAACCACCTCCAAAATCACATGGCTTACTATGCGTGAAAAATTCGTCTTCAACTTTCGTTTTCTGCATAGTTGTCGAATTACATTTTTTTCTTCTCTGTCTAGTTCGCAAATTTTCTTCCAAACTAGTGGTGGTTAACTCCTTTAAGTTTTAACCCTTGCTGCCACATACCTACCACCGACCTCTCTAGTTGCTGAGTCACTTTCATTCTCCTGACAGTGTTTTGAATCGTATACCATACTTTCCGCTAGTGAGATGGTCACCGTTGCCTGTCACGAGATCTTCGCACCTGGTTGTTTGTCTCTCCGACCGCCAAAATTATTTAAACTCTAGGTATGGAGGTGCTACATTGGCTCCGAGTTTGGAGTACCTTTCCTCCTATTTCTTTTTCCCTGCTCCAAAAGTAGAGGTTATTGGAATCTCCTTCTCCTTCCACCCATTCACGTTTTCATCCATCCTTTTAAAATTTCTCTCGGAATATCTTGTTCAACCTCATGATGGGCTCTTCCCTTTTCTTCCTCAAATGTCCTTCTTGGAATCGGAGCTATGTCAAACTTCGAGTCTACCATTGCCTGACCTTTGGCAGCAGTTGGGCCACCAAGCAACTTACGGCTCCAAATATCAATTTTAATGAACTGATATTGATATGGTAGATTAATAAATTATAATTTTTTTCTTTTTAATTGAGGATTTTTGGAAAAACATTAAAATGAAAGTGATAATTACAAGGCTTTGGAGACGCTTATTGCCTCCCATTGAACTCTTAAGAGCTCATCCAAAATTCTTATCAATATTCAACGTAACTTTTTTCTTTTTAATTACCCCTATATATAGAGTGTTTCCCTCGATGACCTACATAGCTCATTCCCCAAGCTATTAATCAAGATAATACCTAAACTACCCTCCACCCTAATATCATTACACAATCTAGTCTCATTGTCATCGCCAAGGTATCCGCTTCCCTCGTGTATGTCCTTTTCAAACACATTGCACTTCTATGATTCCGTACCTCCTTGGTAAGTAGGGATGGCAATGGGACCAAAACCCGACCCGGATGTGCAAAGACCCACCCCATTTGTAAGGATATGGGTCCAAGTTTTTCGGACCCAAAGGGTCCGGGTCATACTGGTCTATGTGTTCTTGAAGTCGGGTCTTAATGCGGGTCCATTGATACCACACTTAGATCCTACCCATGGACCTATCTATTCCAAAAATTTAATACATTGAAATTTTAAAATACAAATTATATGCTCACAATAAGTCTTGATTCTTTACAAAGATGGAGAGTTAGCAAATGAATTTTTTAATATTACTATTGTGGACGTAATTATACGATACTTATGTAAGCATCTTTTATATTATGTATTTTAATTGCCTTGTGTACCAAACTTTTAAATTGAAATAGGTTTAAATAGTATTTTCTTGAGCTATAATTTATTATTTCATTATTTACTAAGTACTTAATAATAAGGAAAAATTGATTCTAATAATCCAACCTTTGGACCGTTCGCTCAAATTAATCATACCTTTTGATTATCTTTTAATAATCCAACATTTTGTCATGATCTACCCATATTGTACCGTGACTGTTGAAAAGGTTGGTGACCAGTAGAAAGGGTACACGTGTCAAATTATAATTTCGTTCTAATTTAATTAATCAATTTTAATTGACCTAACTAAAACTAATCTAACCACCAACCATTAAACTAATCGCCAACCATACCACCACCATCACAACCAAAAAATACAACCACGGCCAACACCACAACCCCCATTGTAAACAACACGACCTATCCACCACCACTTGCACGCTCTCTCGACTTCACCACCAAGAAACCACCTTCTCCTTATATCAAGAAACCCCTCGACATCCCCTCCCCCATTCCCCCGTGGACAACACCCTACTTCCCCGAGTGTCGTTTCGCACCGGCACGGTACGGGTACAGGACGGATACGCCCGGAAAAAACGTCCCGTGACGACTCTTGAGTGGTGGGGACGTCGGGTTCAAGGGGACATCTAGGGTGTTTGATGGGGACGTTTAGGGGACGGATCTTGAAGCTTTATGACGTGCCCCTCTGCTTCTTCCTCTCTTTTTCTCAGTCGACTTTCAGTCAGAGCTTTTGCTAGCCATGGCCGGAAACTTACTGAAGAGCTCGACAATGGAAAATCAAATGTAAAGAAAAAAGGAGAGGGAGGGTTTTATCACGTGTGTGGTTACTGGTTAGTGTTATAAAGAGGAGAGAGAAAGGGGGAGTGGGGACAGGTTTCCACCGGTTATTATGTTTTATCTCTATTATATATGGGAACTCTTGAGGACTTTGGTGTCCACCGAGTTTCCTAAAATACCCTTTATGTTATTATTTTTCCAAGATAACTAATGACGGCAAAAAAATCATATAACTTTTTAAAAAAAAAAAGCTCTAATGTAAATGCCAGATTTTTTCCCCTACAAAAACTACCACATTTTTTTTAGTGAAAGTAATTTCCTGATTTTTTAAAACAAAAGAAACATGTACAATATCACCGCGATGTTCGCGCACGCATCGCGTGCAAAAAATACTAGTTTTTAGAAAAAAAAAGTAAGGGGGAGTGGGGCACAGTTGGGGGGTTGGTAACAACTGGCAGGTAGGGTCATTTGACTCATTGTAGGGAATTAATACTTCTGCAGGTTTATTTTTTTAGTTTTCTTAGGAAAGGACACGAGAAATATTAGCTCAGAGGATTGGAACAGTCCAAATTTTTTTTTTTAATGATTATTTATTTTACAAGACTTTTTTTAAATTATTAGTTTATATTTTTATATTTATGTCATTTAATATTGTTCTACATAAATAAAATGGAGATTATATCTATGAAAAATTTAAAATAATATTATTCATTACTCCTTCCTCCCGAATATTCTTGACACTTATCAAGACACGTAGTTTTAGATGATAAGTTGTTCTTTGGCTATCAATTATTATTTTATTGAAAAGGTAGACGTGATAGGAGTTAGTAAGTAGTAAAAGTAGTATTATTTTATTTTGTGGAGAGAGAGTGTGGGCCAATGGTTATAGTTGGTAGGTAGTATGAGTGATATTATTTTATTTGGAGGAGAGAGAGTGTGGGCCAATGGTTAAAAGGTAGAAGGATTAAAATAATAGTGGGTCATATCTAAAAATAGAAGTGTAAAGAGTATTATGGGAGTATTAGACGATGAAAAGGAAAGTGTAAATAGTATTCGGGACGGAGGAGTATTTTTTTGCCGAATCCAAGCCGTAGCCGTTTTTGAAAATTTTGCGTTTATAGTTTTCCGTCCTCGTACCAAAGACCCGTATTCGTCCCCGTGTCCGTATCGGTGCTACCTAGCCTTGCCACCCCCTCTTCAATAAATGCATGAACACTATTGATCACAACCCATCTTCTCATCATCATTTTCAACACTACCCACATGAGATGTTGCACAAATATCATCAAAAAGTGATCGACTTTCCACGCATTTCTCACCGTAAAAACATAAAAAAAAAACCCCAATTGAAATCGGTGAACACCTATCTTGAAATTGGACAATTTCCATCAACCTAGAAACTATACTTGAAGAATGAATCCAAAAAACATGACCAACATAAAAGGTGAAAGTTATTAACTTAAATTAAGGGTGTAATACAAACTTTTAGGAAATACGAATTTGTCATTTCATATCACTATTAATTCGTAGAAGTGAGCAGAAAAAAAAAACCAATGTTGGAGTAGAAAATGAGCTTGCATCGGGGTCGGGTTCAAGGTCATTGAAGAATAAGGGTTGGGTGTAAGAGAGAGAGTGGTTGAGGAAGAAGAGGAGGAGTGTGACATGGAGGAGAGAGAAAGGGGTAGGTTGAGATTTGTATTATCACAGGGGCGGCGCTCACAGGAGGCGCGGAGGGGAGGGGGTGCTCACAGGTGGCGGGTTTGGGGGTTTTTCGCCGGGGCTGGAAAGAGGGTGGTGGGGTTGTTGCTGAGTACTGAGGGGTGGTGAGGGGGAGGAAGAGAGAAAAGGATGGAGAGGTTAGAGAAGAAAAGAGTAAAATGGAAAAAAAAATGTCAACTTCAACAGGTCATCGGTTGCATGGTTCAATATGAGCGAGATATAACTAAAAGGTTGGATTGTTAAATAATAATCAACGGTGGGATTAATTTGAGCGAATAACCTAAAAGTTAGATTATTAGAATTCATGTTTCCTAATAATAAAGGATTTTGACGATAGAAAAAAAAATAAAGGCGCATTTCGACCCATTTTGGACACAAGACCCGCTATACCCAACAAATCTAGTTATGGGTCTGAATTTTTTAGACCTGGTGGGTCTGGCACATGTCTAGGTCCACTTTGAAAAATTCGGGTCTAGGTCTGGATCTTGCTAGACCCGTCCCGGACTTGACCCATTGTCATCCGTAATGGTAAGTCCCTTCCTGCAATACCCCCATAAAGGTTTAGGCTTAAAATGTGAGTAGAAAAATAGTAGAAAAAAGAGTAGAGAATTAGGGTTTTCTCAGGGTGCGAAGGGGTGTGGGTATTCATATTTGAGAAGAGAAGAAAATCAGGTTCGAGCAAATTATTAATTGAATCAGATAAAATCAGATAATAGATAAGCCGGATTCGTTTATGTTCCTTCAATAGCCTTATAATGGCTATCTAATTTTATTATGCTTTTATGATCGTTAATATTAACCTTAGTAATTACTTTTATTGCACAAGTATTGTTTATCGCTTGACTTTTTCTATACTCATTGCATTTGTCATAAAGCCACCCTTGCTCTCAAATCCAATCTTTTGGTTTTTGGACCAATTCGTAGTCATCCTCATGGGATCGAGAGGTGGAGCCGTGCTTTATATATGTCCATGGGTTTCTTCGATCTGAGCATGGTTTATGAGTTTTTCAAAAACTCTTTGGCGACTCTACTAGTATTTGACTATTTGTAGTTATTCCTTACCTTACTAAATCTCCATTTTCCTTCCTTGCCTAGCCCACTTAGCTATGTTGGGAGGACAAAATGAGCTAATAAGCAATAGAAAAAGAAAGAAGAAGAATCTAAGTACAAGTCAAGAACCAAACGCTGTATAGTTATTTTCGTCAAAGAATAAACGTTGAATAAGCTCACAAGTTCATTTAGGCCGACAAAAGTGTGCTTTCTTTAATAGTAGGGCTTATCTTAAACTCCTAGATTCAATAATATGGCCCAATTAGTCTCGTGAAACAGGGGGCTTTCTTCAAGCACTAAAAGGCACAATACACCATTGATGGAGGCATCCTTGTAACTTGATTGTCCTCTTAAGAGGAGACTTTCTCGTTTCAAAAAAGTCAAATCCAAAAATTACTCTTGATCAGAAAACTTCTTTTAGGCGTTCATGGAAAACAAGTTTACCTAAATTTGTTGCACAATGGCATAAAAGGGATTTGGAATTTCACAGTTGAGGTTTGGGTTTTTCCTGTATGGATATCCATTCACATGGATCCTTAATTTTAATGTGCATGCTGATGGAAATACTTATACCTGTGCTGACCAGGTGAGGTTGCTTGTTGGTGTTCTTAAGTGTGTTGGCACAGGACATCTTACAGTTGCTGATGGTGCGTTTTTATACTTGCTTATCATTTGTCATTTGTGCTTCTCTATCTTCGTAATCTTCTTTGTAGCTTTCCTGTAAATTCTCCCCTTTTGATTTTCTGTTCATGGTCAGTGGGGGTCTGTTCGCTGTGAAGTTTCTTCCTGTAACTGACATGTTGAATTTTGCTACAGTGGAAAGGATCCTTAATGCAAAAACTGTAACAGCTGCAAGTCCCATGGCTACTGCTTGTGGCTTATACCTCGGATACGTGAAGTATGATCTGGATTGAGATGATTATAAAATGAGTTTCAACTGGAAAAACCGAGGTGGTTGTGTTGGGCTGGGCTATGGTATTGTTTTGAGATTTATGATGCTATTTTACGTTTTACCTGTCTCCAGGAAATAGCAGTGGATGCAGATCTAGATTCTGACATTTCTTCATTGATATTAACTTAAGATCAGTAAATTTTCCATGAGTTTTGCATGGTAGTTTGAACTATGTTGTAAGCTAGGCCAATGATATGAGCGTTCTAAAATCTGTAACATGCAGAATACAAATTTGATATTAGGATTATTTAACTATAAGCATACAAATTTTGGCCAGTTCTCCCAAAATAATACAATCTTACGATTATTTTTTAATAATACAAACTTTATACAACATTTCTTAGAGTATGACAAAACTGGATGCAACCTTATAAACAAGTAGACTGGGACACATTTTACTATTTCATCAGTTGGTGTTGGCGTGTTTTTATTGCATATGCGGAATGAGCGTGTATTTGACTATCTTATTATAAAGGTTTTTCTGTTTTGAAAATGTTTTGAAAAAGAGAAGTCGCCAAAAATCTTTCAAGGAAGACTCGATAAACATGATTGGATTTTGATAAAGCATATGGACATCTGAGAGACTTATATAGTATAGATTTTTCTTTCATGACTTTATAATTGCTCAATGAACCAAAGATATAGTTTGGGGATGATAATACGAATATGATCAAGAATCAAATTCATCCATTGTTGGCCTTTACATAACACGATTCATAGATCTAGTTTTATGCAATTAAACAACCAAGCAATATGTTCATGCAATGTGATAATTAATCTATGTTAATTCATTAAACACATAAGGTTACATTTTGGTGATATGTTATCAATGAGTACTAAAATTACAGGAAAATTAATCCAATTGTCCTAATTATCTGAATTTAGCATTGAAATATTTATTTAGGTTTTTTATTAGCAAAAATAAACATGTGATGTGATGAGAACGATAAAGCATACAAGCATGGACATAAATATGATATAAAGAATATAAAATGAAAATAAGATATTAAAGATGTAGAATATATATAAAAAAAAAGTGAATTCTTTAGGGATTTAAAAACAGAGTGTTAGTAAAATAAGAATTAAAATGGAATTGACGCTCAAGATTTATACTTTTGTCTCATGGGTCTTGTATAACAATCTGCGGAAAGAGCAATCTTAGACTTCGTTTGGTAGCGTGTAAAAAACACTTTCAACTAAAAATGAATTTTTATATGGGAAACTCATTTTCATAAGCATTTTCCTTTGTTTGGTTGCATGGTAAATGGCTTTCCAGTGTAAGTATTTCTTAAAATTTCGAACAAACTAATGTATCATTTTTGCTCGAGAAACAATATGGTCATTCTTATAACATTCCCAAAGTTTCTAAGATATCATAGCACAATACTATTAAGACTATTAGGCATAACAATAGTCTGCATCATAACCTTTAAAATAGTATTTCATGCTCATTTAAATGATTAAAAGCAGCAACACGGATAGCTTCTTCAACATCGTCCTTCTTCATGATTTCATCATAAAGTTTCCCCATACCAAGTTGGTTGTCCGAAAAAATTTCAGAGCAATAACAACTTATCCTAGTTAAGTAGAGATATGTTGCAAATCACACCCTTTATCTTAAACTCGTGGCCTCTTCCTATGAGATATGGGCTCACAAGAACTTCCACTGACTTGGTAGGCTCAATATCAATAGTACTAGGCCGCCCACGTGAAGTATTTTGAATGTCACCGAATTTCTTTGAAAAATTACCTCGTGCCATGTTCTTACCAGAGGCGGATCCAGGATTTTAAATTTGAGGGGTCCTAACCAAACCATCTGGAAACATGATAAAGAAATTAAACAGTAATTTTATGACACATATTATATAATACTTTCGTTCTTTTATATTTGGAAAAATGGATCAGAATACCCCCAACTTTGGGTGGTCTGCTTTTAATACCCCTTTAAATACCCCCAACTTTAGGGGTGGTCCGCCAAAAATGCACCCAGATGACTTGTAACCTGTTAACAAGGTAATTTTTTTTATTTTTTATTTCTCTTTTATTTTTATTTTCAATTTCTACTCCCCCACCCCAACCCCCCTCCCACCACCCCCCTCCCCACCCCCTCCCCACTCCCACCACCCCAAGAGCCCTAGCCCCCCCCCACCCCCAGCCACCCCTCCCCACTCCCACCACCCCAAGAGCCCCCCTCCCCACTCCCACCACCCCCCCGGCCCACGAGTTCACAATTATATCACAAGATCTAAGAAAAAAAACACAGATTAAATCAAAACTTACCTCAAATTTATAATTATAGTGGACAAAAAAACTACAGAAACAATCAAAAGCAAAAGTATAGCATAAATACATGAACTCTAGTTGACCAGATTTAACCAATTCCTTGACAATCTTCTGCATAGCCTCACTCTGCTCTCTCCAACAACGCTCGAAAAACGCCTACATAACAACAAAAACCAACACCAATTACTTCCAAAAACAACACACATTTCCCAAACTCTTTCAAAAATACCGGAATTTGAAACTCGCCCGCTCAACATATACAAATTTTCTGTTCTTATCGGCCGAGTAACGCCTGAATCAACGAATCCAAAAGATATTCCGAACACATGCTCCCTATTTTTATCATTTCACACAAAAAACACACACAACAATCATCATCGTCATCAATTCATCATCATCATCATCAAAAACATCATTAAAAAATTGATTGTTACAATGAAGAGAAAGAGATAGACAAAAAGCACACACAACAACAATCATCATCATCAGTTCATCAACATCAAAAACATAATTCAAAATTTGATTGTTACAATGGAGAGAGAGAGAGAGACCTGGATTGAGTTATTAGAGCCGACGTAGTACTGATCAACGGTCTTCAACCAACTGATCAATAGCTTGGTGTGGGAAGGGTGGTAGTGGGGGTGAGGGAAGGTGGCAGTGGGTGGTGTGGGGGGGGGAGAGGGTGGGGGGATGAGCAGAGGAGAGAGATGAGCAGAGGAGGTGGGGAGGTGAGGGGGTGAGGGTTGGTGAATTGAGGAGGCAAAAATTGGATCACAAGTAAAGCACGTGAGTATTTACCCGTTCTTCCGAAGTGAAAGGGTAAAAGGAGTATTTTTATGGCACCACCCCAAAGTTGGGGGTATTTAAAAATAATCCAAAGTTGGGAATATTTAAAGCGGACCGCTCAAAGTTGGGGGTATTCTGATCCATTTTTCCTTTATATTTTAATATTCATTCATCTTTTTAACATATCTAACACTTTGTCTTTTGTACTCTTAAAGACACAAATTTGACTATTAATTACATAAATATTAGTATAAGAAGGTGATACTTAGAAAATATACATATAGATCAACCAGTTCAACATCTTACATATTTCTTTTATAAAAAAAAAAACATCTTACATAAATATTTTTTTAGTGCGTATAGTCAAATTGTTGTATTTATTTGAAAAAGGAATAAATCAATTTTATAAAATGTGATGGGTAAAAATTAAGAGCTCGTGCCATGTTCTTACCGGAGGCGGATCCAGGATTTTAAATTTGGGGGGTCCTAACCAAACCATCCGGAAACATGATAAAGAAATTAAACAAGAATTTTATGACACATATTATATAATACTTTCGTTCTTTTATATTTTAATATTCATTCATCTTTCTAACATATCTAACACTTTGTCTTTTGTACTCTTAAAGACACAAATTTGACTATTAATTACATAAATATTAGTATAAGAATGTGATACTTAGAAAATATACATATAGATCAACCAGTTCAACATCTTACATATTTCTTTTAAAAAAAAAAACATCTTACATAAATATTTTTTTACTTGCTCAAACTTAGTGTCTAAAAAAGTGCGTATGGTCAAATTGTTGTATTTATTTGAAAAAGGAATAAATCAATTTTATAAAATGTGATGGGTAAAAATTAAGAGTTGAAAATAAAAATAAATGTAAAAGCATTTGTCTAAATAAGAGAGTTGTAGCAGAATGAGAAAAGCATTTGTATAAGGATTTTTTAACCTGGAATAATACAAACTTTGCCAATTATATATTTTTAATAATACAAACTTTAGGCCAAAATTCCTAAGAGGCCAAGTTGAACACGTGTCGCTTTTTATTGGCGATTTTGGCCTACTGGAGGAATTTTGACCCTCTTGGAGGAATTTTGGCCTAAAGTTTGTATTATTAAAAAATAATCGAAGTTTGTATTATCATGGCAGAATACAAAAGTTTATTATAGCTTAAAAAATAAAATGAAAAAAGCAAAAGAGAAATGAGGAAGAAATTGAGACATTCGAACACGGAATCATGACTGTCATATGGTGAATCTATGACAGTAGCCGCTAACCACTGGAGCACGCTTTACTTTATGAAACAAAAGCGCAGAGTAGTATATGTAACTATTGTTTCCGCATGTCTGACGAACTGAAAAATGGATTTTTTTTTTTGTTTTGGTGGGGCCTGGGCGATCCCTCATAGGTCCGCCCCTGGTCCTTACCCGCCGCTGTTGCTATCTCCTCATACATATTAATTTTCTTGTTCAAATATTTATCATGAGATGGATATTGTTCTTAAGTAAAGGAAGAGAATTAATAAATTTCAAATTTCAAATGTCAGATTGTCACACATAATACTAAATCATTTCATAAGTTTGATTACAGATAAAGAGCTACTCCACTGAACAATACAAATCTACACATAAGAAGCAATTCCAAATAAAAAGCAGCCATATAGATAACCAATACCAGCGTACAGCATACAACATACAACATACAACATACAGCATCAACTTTCTTTGTTGGAATATAATTTCTTGATCCTGCTACTGTTTTAGTGATCTGGGTATTAAGAATTTTTTAATTTTTGTTACTTTTCTGCACTACTTTATTTACTGATAAAGAGTTGGGCGTAAGGATGGCAATCCAGTCCGGATCCGACCCTAGTCCGACTTCGAGTCCGAGAAAAAATCCGAGCCGACTCCGAGAAAAAAAATCCGCATCCGACTCCGTTTAAAAAATCGGACTCCGAGTCGGAGTAGGGTCGGAGTCGGATCTCATAAAAAATCCGACACCTCCGATCCGACTCCGACGGATGTCCGACTCCGACTCCGACTTCGACATAATCCGACTCGACATCCGACTCCGACTCCGACTTTGAGGCAATTAGTCTTATTTTTTATATATTAATGTATTACATATGTATACTCTAACTTTGATTTTAACTTTCAAAGCAATTGGTCTTAGTTTATATTCAAAGACGTTTCTATCAAAGGAAAGATGGGTTGGTGGCACATGACACGACACTCTCCAATGTAGTATGTATGTGTCATACCGTCATATGACAGTTGACACTCTTATCAAACTTATAATACATATGCTTATGAATTATGATATCATTTAAAAATATTGTATACTTTTATTAGACAAGATCTAACCTATATATACTCAATTCGATGATGGGCCATCCTAATAGTCTAATACGGTAATACCCTATAAACCTTATGAGTTATGACCTATGTAAATAGTTAAATCTAGTATAAAACTCTAATATAATATATAGTGTAGTTATGTGTGTACAACAATAATTGTATACTTTTATTAGACAAGATCTAATCTATATATGCTCAATTTGTTATTAAACTTTTCATTCTTAATAATCCCAACTTTTAACCAAAGGCGCCATGGTTGACTAAAGTTGAAGGTGAAGACTTGGATGAAGGTGTTTAGTTTCCATGGAAGGTTGAAGAAAAATGTTAATGGCATTAATTGATTAGTTTCCATGCGAAGAAGATTCTTATTGTTGTATGAACCTTAGGTTGATTTGCATGAAGTTGAGAACTTTATGTTTTATGGACTTTTGTTTTTAATCATGTATTTGCTTATTTGATTTTATGTGCTTAGTTAAACTTAAATTATTGCTTAGATTTTTTGTATTATACAAGTTTTTTTTTACAATATAAAATCGTGCAAAAAAAAAAAAGTCGGATGTTCGGATTATCGGAGTCGGATGTCGGAGTCGGATCGGAGTCGGATCGGAGTCGGATGTCCGGATTTTAAGTCGGATCGGATTCGGATTATCGGAGTCGGATGTCGGAGTCGGAGTCAGATTTAAAATCCGACTTCTTGTAGGGTCGGAGTCGGATTATGCATAATCCGGTCCAAGTCCGACCCGTTGCCATTCCTAGTTGGGCGTGATAGCATATGGATGTATAAAGATAAAATTTATGTATAGTACACCGCAGAATAGCAGAGTTACAGGAGAAGTTAGAAAGAAAAAGGTCTTGAGCGAGCGGTGATAGCCTAATGGTATTGGCGATCACCTCCAATCCCGAGATCCCGGGATCGAGTCTCACCCCTTGCAAGGAGGGATCCCAATTTCCCCTCTCCTTGCAAGGGACTTCATCTTACCTAAAAAAAAAAAAAAAAAAAAAGGTGCAGGGCCGGAACGAAAATAATACCAAGGATGGACCAAGAGTAAGGGTAAAGATGGCAAAAAGAAAGACAAAGCTAAGAATGTTGGCACAAAGGAAAGTGATCCAAACTTAGACAATATATCACACTTGTGTCGACATAATGATTAAACTAGAGTATACAATCAGACTGGTTCAGCTAATAGTCAAGCAAGAATATTATATCAGATTCAAGTCAGCAAGTGCTCAAATATAATCTATAACTTCTACTCCAGGTTGATCCAACCCCGGTCCAAACAATATGGAGGCCCTGTGTTAATATTAAACAAAAGTCCCCTATATTATAAAAAATTCAAAGAAATTACCAAAATATGCAAGTAAATCAAATACTAAACATCATCAAACAAATCTTTTCTCTTCAAAATCTTTTGATATATTCCAAGAAGAGCTGAATTTAAGAAACTTGTAGACATTTTGACAATCAGTTTCAAGTCTTTTATGTTTAAGGATTATTTTTTCAATTTAGGGACCCCTTTGAAAGTGAGGCCCTGTTATATGTCCCACTTTGAACATGTTATTTATCCAGTTGCCTACTTTTTTTTTTTTGCTATTAATCTCTGATAAGTAACTTTTTGTAACAAGCAATAATTCAAAAAAAAACATACTTCTATAGTATGGGATTAGGGTTGTTCAGAGTGCGGTCTGGACCGCACCAAACCGCAACCCAAACCGTTTTTTCGCGATTTGGGTTGGTTTGCGGTTTCAAAATTGTGGTTTAGTTTGTGATTTCAAGCAAATCGCGGTTTACGGTTTGGGTTGGGTTTGATTTTTTGTAAACCGAAACCGCACCGTAAACCGCAAATTTATATGATATTTTTTTTAAAATAAAGTTTATTTATTTTAATTTTTTTTTTTGGAAAAAAAAACACTTGACAAACTCACGAGTATACGAGATAATAAGACTATACAAGAATACAAGAATACAAGACTACAAGTTGAAGTTAATATGAGATACGAGTATTTGGTTAGGAGTTTAGGACGTTATCACTCATCACTCATCAGTACTATTTGTTAGTTAGAAACTTCATCTGTCAATAGGAGGTTGTGAATTATGTATAGTCTTTTTATTTTATTTGGACTCTTTGTGTTGGTTTACCAACAACTTTGTACCGATTTTCTTTTTAAATCTTAGATTACAAAACTTATATCGCAGAGGAAAATATGGTTAAACCGCACAGCACGAAACCGTTTTGCGTGGTCCAGTTTGGGTTGGTTTAGGCAAAAGTGTGGTGCGGTTTGGGTTGGAAAAATGTCAAACCATATATTTGCGGTTTGGTTTGGGTTACATCCCAAACCGCCCCCAACCCAACCCACGAACAGTCCTACTTGCAATATGTACATTCAAAAAAATAAGTATGAATTAATTTATGATCTCAAACTCCCAAATTTATTGCCACACTTTTGATCGGTTTCGCTTAGTATCCACACATACAAGAAACAAACAACTATTTCACATGATGAACAACAGTAGCACCTCTTCCATGAGTATAGAAAAAGGCAAGCAGCTCTGATTTCACATGAAAAACAGTATCACACCAATTAACGGAAATATCATCGCAGTAAATGGACAACTGACACATAAAAGCAACCAACATGAAGCAAAAGAGGAGCAATACTCACAACGAGGGACAAAATGGCAAGAATGACACCATTAAAGTGTAAAATAAGATTTGCCCTTGAGCTAAACCTATCCAGAAATCCGGATATCCGGAATTTCAGATCGTAGAAAAGTGATCTAAATTCGATCTAAAAGTTCCTGATATCCGAGTTTTTCGAATAGGATCGAATCTGATATCCGATCCAAAGATTCGAAATTTGATCATGATCAATTATTCTTATTTCTTTAAATGTCAATTACTATCAGCCATATATATACCTGCTGCCTATAGTGCTCCTAATCTTTCTTCCTTAACCTTTCCCCTTCAAAATTTTATCTCCGCTATTAATTAAAAACATACATTGTTTTCCCACGTATTGCAACAAAAATTTCTAGCTTAAATTTTTTTTCACCATCAATTGCATTACCTATCAAGCAACAATGATTAACTTTCCACTTCAACTTTTGATTTTGTTAAATCTTAATTTCATCCTCTCACAATCCTCGCTCTTCTGTTACCGTTTATTACTATAAGAAAGTTAAAATAGGAAATTAAATGAAATAAATATGTGGTGGTACTTGACTATTGGTACCTATCAAGGTGATGTCTTCTTCAAAAAAAAAAAAAAAAAAGAGAAAAAGAAAAGAAGAGAAGGTGACGATGTGATCTTTCCTTTTCATGTTGGATTCTTATTCTCTCATAAAACCGTTTATGCAGTTCACGAATTTAAGCCATCAAATATCAAAACTGACAGAGAGAGCCACTGAGGCATGTCGTGAAATGCAGAGAGAAAGGCCTGAGGAAGGAAATTGCCGATTAGATATAGGGTTTCCTAATCTAAAGCCCGTTTCGATATTTCATTTAAAAAATCGAATTTTCAGATTATCTGAAACTTAAAAATTCCGATCTGAAAATCTCATTTTTTTTCCGGATATCCGATCCGAAATATCTGAAAATCATAAACAGGATCGGATATTCGAAATTTCAGATCGGTTCAACGAGTAATCGGATCGAATTGTTTGGATCGGATCTTTTTTAACACCCCTACTCAAGAGAGTTTGCCTCCTAGAAAGTGCATCTGCTACTACGTTTGCCTTCCCAACTTTATACTTAGACACAAAAGTGAATGATTGTAGGAACTCAACCCGCTTAGCATGCCTCGTTTTTAGCTTGTGTTTCCCATGTACATACTTCAATGACTCATGATCCGAATGTAGCACAAAGGATTGAGGTCTCAAATAATGACTATAATGGTCTAAGGCTCATACCATAGCATAAAATTCTTTGTCATAGGTCGAATAGTTCAAATTACCCCCACTCAATTTCTCACTAAAGAATGTTATAGGCCTCTTTCCTTGAATCAAAACTGCTCAAATTTGTCGTCCCAATTGCATCACATTCTAGTTCAAAAGGCTTTGAAAAATCTGGGAGAGCTAGAATTGGTGCATTACACATCTTTTTTTTTAACAAGCTTAAAAAAAGCTTGTTGTGCCTCTTTAGTCCACTCAAACCTCCCTTGTTTAGTGCATTCAGTAATAGGGCTCATAAGAGTACTGAAGTTCTTAATGAATCTTCTATAAAACGAAACTAAAGCATGAAAATAACGTACCTCAATGACCATCTTTGGTGTTGGCCACGTAGCAATTGCTTCAATTTTACTCTGATCCACCTTGATTCCATCCTTAGACACAATGTATCCTAGGAATCCTAACTCTTCTTGCATTAACAAACATTTCTCCAATTTTTCATACAACTGTTTGCTTCTCAATACTTGGAACAATTGGAGTAAGTTTGTAAATGCTCCTCCTTGTTTCTACTATAGACTAGAATGTCATCCAAATAGACAACAATGACCTTCCCTAAGAAAGGCCTTATTAGGACGTCATTCATGAATCCCATGAATGTGCTAGGGTGTTTGTTAGCCCAAAAGGCATCACAAGCCACTCAAACAAACCATGCTTGGTCTTGAATGCAGTTTTCCATTCATGCCCTTCACGCGTCCTAATTTGATGGTACCTACTCCTTAAATCAATTTTTTAGAATACTACCACACAATTCATCTAACATATATCATCCAAACGTGGAATAGGGATCTATACTTGATGGTTATGTTGTTCACTTGCTTCGACCATGTATGCACATCCTCCAAGTTTCATTTTTTATTGTTTTAGGTTAGACAAGCCACATTCAATGCCAAAGCACTCAAATTCTTTTAATCAAAACTCACTCTAACCTTTAACATGGTTGGGCGCCTTTATTTATAATAGAAGAAGCAAGAAAACCTTGCTCTCCAAGACTACAATAAGCCACGGCCAAGCATCAAGTAATTAAGGAAAGTTTCCACTTAATTCAAGCCTAGAATCTAGCTAGAACTTAAGGAAACACAAGCATAAGGAAAGATGTGCGAATCTTTCCTAAAATACCTAAGTTAGACACGACAACAAGGAGAGATCCTCGCAAGCCACTTACAACTCAATTATAAGGATACTTTCCTAAAATACAAGCCATGACAACTAGACTCACATGAACCTAAATCAACTAGATATTTTCGGACCTTTATGCAACAACATAACTAAAAACAACTCAACTACTTTAACTAACATAGCAATAAAATACATATTTTTGGTTACATGTAAAACCTTCACTTTACGAGTAAAGTAAAACCATGCAACAACCTAAGAAAGCAAATAAAGATAGTAGATGAAGTACTCCATGCATGTATCATGCGTCATACTCCCCCTCTTGAAAAAAAACTTGACCTCGGGTTTTGTCCAAGCAAGGAACAAGGTCACTTGCACCCAATGTAACACATATACCATGTCCTAGCAGCACCTTATATGTTTCATAACCCAGCTTGTGGACGACTTCAAATGGCCCTTCATCCATTGGTTCACCATGCTTGTTATCAATGTGGAGTTTTTGTGCAGCCAACGAGAGCCAAACATAATCCCCAACATCTTTTAGTTTATAATTTTTCATGATTTGTGAGTAGCTATTTCTTTGGGAAGGGTTTGAAGCCATTAATGAGTTCATGAACCACTAAATCCAACATTTGGTTTTGACTTGAGATAATTTTGGTTAATTAATTTGGCATTTTCATGAATGTTTGTGTGATTGGCCATCATAGGAGCACAATTTAGGTACCCTTAGTGAATGATCGAGGGATGAAGTTAAGGGGTTGCCTCAAATAGATTATTAGGCTTGAAGGACCATGAGAATAGCGACTACCTAGCCTAGGGGACTTAGTTTGCTTGTTAAAGTTCATCATGTTTATAGATATGCTTGGTTGAATGCTTTAGCCATGAGAATAGGTCTTCAGTAAGAAACTAAGCCAATCTAGCTAGCTCGATAGAGTGGTTAGAGTACCAATGGATGAACAATTCCCCTCAATTGATCCCCATTTGTTGATTCCCATTGTGATTGCCTGGTTTGTGAATGAGTTGATTGGTGGATACCCCTTTCTAAAGTCATTTTTCTTATTGTCTTTTCATCTATAAATCTTTAAAAACATAGACTTTTCTTAGCTTATCATAAATCGATACTTATTGGTGCTTCCCTTAGTCCTTCTGGATTCGACCCTTTACTTGCCATATATTGGGTAGTTTGGTTATCTTTGACGTGTTTACAACGAGCGCGTCAATCTTTTATTAAAAAAATGATCTTTTTGCAAAGTGTTTTCAAATATCTTTATCTAACTATTTTGAGAAAATATTTTTTAAGAGCCCTAATTATTTTCGGTTACCTATTGCATCCCAACTACCTAAACAATGTAAACATATATATCTCATCTCAACCCTAAAGAACACACGGCACAACTCACCAAGATCATCATGATGTCTTTATTTACTTTTATTATTTTGTTGAAGTTACTAACTTTCGATTCATGATGTAGATTGTTAACTCGTCCCTGCGATGTAAGTATTGTATATATTATACTAACTCCCAACATTATTTTCTTTTCTTATTTTCTATTTATTATTCATATTATATGATTGTCCTACATGCCTTTTTATCACCCACATCTTATTATGCTAAATAAGACCTAAAGAATTGTTCTCATTAATTCAGATAATTTAGACAACCTGTAAGGAACCTTGTAAAATGATTGTCTAATAACTAATCATTAAACAATTAGTCTTTTTGTGTGTTTCCTGAACCCATCTAGATTAATTATTTTAGGGCGCTTTAAAATGTTGTTTGATTATTCTATTGCATAAAATCTGCTTGTGAATCGTTATTTAGTAGAGGCCAGCAATGTGCAATATAGTTCCTGACTATATTGTACCCTCACCCCCGAACTCACTTTTTGGTTCCTGACCATCTATGGAGTCATGACGGGGAAATCTACATTTGATAAGTCCCTAAGATGTCCCTTCTGTTTCAATGTCCAATTAGGTTTATGATTCTTCCTTTAAATAATTGTTGGCGACTTCAAAGACGTATTTTTATTAAAACCTTAACAATGGGGTAGTCAAATAAACGCGTTCACACCGCGTGTAGGCATTAAAGGAATTAAAAATCCACGCCTATAATTTGGCGACTTTACTGGGGAGGATTTTAAAAAAATTTTTTTTTTTTTTTTAAATGAGTGGGTGAAACTTGAAAAATACGATTCATTCTTATTTTATGCCTTAGAATAATATATTTGATGTGAAATAGAAGTGTTAGTTATGTAGAGTTCTTGTTCTATTAGAATTCTATGTAATTTAGGTGTTTTACTCCTAGCGTGTTTAGAGTTTGTTTGACATTAGGAATTTAGTTTGTTTAGAGTTTCATTTGCATTAGGATTTTAATGCGTTAGGCGTGTGATTATAGATTAGTTTGTTATGTTTTTGTTTATCTTTTATGCTTTACTAGTTCTACTAGGTTTAGGTTACTTTACTTTAATAGTTCTAATCAGTTTAGGATTATTTGTGCACTATAAATAGGCCATTCGACCATATTAATAAAGGGAGAGTATGTTTAAGTTAATTCTTGTGAATTATAGATTTAGGAGAGAATCCAAAAAGAATCCGAAGAGAATCCAAAACCCCCTAGTTGAGCTTTGAGACGAAATACGCCTAAGTTCTCCATATTCAGGTTACCAAACGAGTTATTGAGACGAAATACGCCAATATACTTGATTTTAGCTACTGATTTCATTAAAGTTTCAATCTTTTATCTACAAAAGCCACTAAACTACATCAAAGAGCCTAAATTTCGTGAATCTTGTTTCAAGATCCACATCAAGTGGTGTGGCTGCTGATTCCACCCCCGAACCTGCCCGTAATCTGCTGCTTTGCGTCAATTCTGCAGTCAGTCTGGTGAAACTGTTCGTATGGACACGTTTCAAGTCGGAATTCAGATTTTTTTTAGTTCGTTGGAAAGCTAACAAAGAGATCTATCTTGTGTTAAATTTTGAGTGGATTTGAACCAGTAACGAAGTCGCAGTCATCAAATACATCTGCATCAAATTTCTGTAGCCCAGTTTGACACTGCTAGATTGAAACAGCGCGTGACAGAGTGTGAGATATCGGAATTCTATGATTTTTGGCTCGTCAGACTTCTAACATCTTGAGGTTTGTTGTGTAAAAATTTCATAACGTTCTAATAAGTATCAAGTTCTGTGCAGCGTTAAACTTCAATGGCATCGTATCCGCTTGTTGTTTCATAAACGCGACCTTGTTTCATGGATGCCTACTATGACTACTATGACTCCATGGATGAGATCAAAGAAAACTTTGAAGGAATGCTTGTTACACTTAATGAGCCGTGCAAATCACATCAAGATCTCTACAATGCAATGCGCATTAAAGCTGCATAACAGTCCAAAGCACCGCAAAAGGCCTCTATTACGATCGTGCACCCAAAGACATGGATTCAATATTTGAAGTGTCAAGGTCTTGGACACGAAGAACATCAATGCCCCAATGAAGAGTATGTTTCCAAGGAAGAACTTGTCTTGTTCTTAGAACAAGATGTGGTAAAACTGAAAGCAACAATCCCTTCGTTGGATCAAGCGACTTTGCCTAATGACTCTATGCATGGTACAACTCCCCAAGATCCAATCTTGGGCATACAAGAGGACTTCAAGATTAAATCTTTGGCTTGTAGACGTTCCAAAGTTCCGATATTTGCTGCCCCATGTGCGCCTAAAGCTTCCAAGAAGTGTTGGAAACCAAAATCTGCAGCATCTACTACCGATTTTTGCTATACGCCTATTGTTCTTCGCAGTCCACGTCCCTATGTCTAATGGAGACCACTTCGATTTTCATCCGTGAAATAATGCTAATGGATCATGGAGTTCGCGCATGGATGATCGCTTCGCTCCATCAAAACTTGAGGACAATGATGTGAAATAGAAGTGTTAGTTATGTAGAGTTCTTGTTCTGTTAGAATTCTATGTAATTTAGGTGTTTTACTCCTAGCTTGTTTAGAGTTTGTTTGACATTAGGAATTTAGTTTGTTTAGAGTTTCATTTGCATTAGGATTTTAATGCGTTAGGCGTGTGATTATAGATTAGTTTGTTATGTTTTTGTTTATCTTTTATGCTTTACTAGTTCTACTAGGTTTAGGTTACTTTACTTTAATAGTTCTAATCAGTTTAGGATTATTTGTGCACTATAAATAGGCCATTCGACCATATTAATAAAGGGAGAGTATGTTTAAGTTAATTCTTGTGAATTATAGATTTAGGAGAGAATCCAAAAAGAATCCGAAGAGAATCCAAAACCCCCTAGTTGAGCTTTGAGACGAAATACGCCTAAGTTCTCCATATTCAGGTTACCAAACGAGTTATTGAGACGAAATACGCCAATATACTTGATTTTAGCTACTGATTTCATTAAAGTTTCAATCTTTTATCTACAAAAGCCACTAAACTACATCAAAGAGCCTAAATTTCGTGAATCTTGTTTCAAGATCCACATCAAGTGGTGTGGCTGCTGATTCCACCCCCTGAACTGTTGCCCGTAATCTGCTGCTTTGCGTCAATTCTGCAGTCAGTCTGGTAAAACTGTTCGTATGGACACGTTTCAAGTCGGAATTCAGATTTTTTTAGTTCGTTGGAAAGCTAACAAAGAGATCTATCTTTTGTTAAATTTTTAGTGGATTTGAACCAGTAACGAAGTCGCAGTCATCAAATACATCTGCATCAAATTTCTGTAGCCCAGTTTGACACTGCTAGATTGAAACAGCGCGTGACAGAGTGTGAGATATTGGAATTCTACGATTTTTGGCTCGTCAGACTTCTAACATCTTGAGGTTTGTTGTGTAAAAATTTCATAACGTTCTAATAAGTATCAAGTTCTGTGCAGCGTTAAACTTCAATGGCATCGTATCTGCTTGTTGTTTCATAAACGCGATCTTGTTTCATGGATGCCTACTATGACTACTATGACTCCATGGATGAGATCAAAGAAAACTTTGAAGGAATGCTTGTTACACTTAATGAGCCGTGCAAATCACATCAAGATCTCTACAATGCAATGCGCATTAAAGCTGCATAACAGTCCAAAGCACCGCAAAAGGCCTCTATTACGATCGTGCACCCAAAGACATGGATTCAATATTTGAAGTGTCAAGGTCTTGGACACGAAGAACATCAATGCCCCAATGAAGAGTATGTTTACAAGGAAGAACTTGTCTTGTTCTTAGAACAAGATGTGGTAAAACTGAAAGCAACAATCCCTTCGTTGGATCAAGCGACTTTGCCTAATGACTCTATGCATGGTACAACTCCCCAAGATCCAATCTTGGGCATACAAGAGGACTTCAAGATTAAATCTTTGGCTTGTAGACGTTCCAAAGTTCCGATATTTGCTGCCCCATGTGCGCCTAAAGCTTCCAAGAAGTGTTGGAAACCAAAATCTGCAGCATCTACTACTGATTTTTGCTATACGCCTATTGTTCTTCGCAGTCCACGTCCCTATGTCTAATGGAGACCACTTCTGATTTTCATCCGTGAAATAATGCTAATGGATCATGGAGTTCGCGCATGGATGATCGCTTCGCTCCATCAAAACTTGAGGACAATGATGTGAAATAGAAGTGTTAGTTATGTAGAGTTCTTGTTCTGTTAGAATTCTATGTAATTTAGGTGTTTTACTCCTAGCTTGTTTAGAGTTTGTTTGACATTAGGAAATTAGTTTGTATAGAGTTTCATTTGCATTAGGATTTTAATGTGTTAGGCGTGTGATGATAGATTAGTTTGTTATGTTTTTGTTTATCTTTTATGTTTTACTAGTTCTACTAGGTTTAGGTTACTTTACTTTAATAGTTCTAATCAGTTTAGGATTATTTGTGCACTATAAATAGGCCATTCGGCCATATTAATAAAGGGAGCGTATGTTTAAGTTAATTCTTGTGAATTACAGATTTAGGAGAGAATCCAAAACGAATCCGGAGAGAATCCAAAACCCCCTAGTTGAGTTTTGAGACGAAATACGCCTAAGTTCTCCATATCCAGGTTACCAAACGAGTTATTGAGACGAAATACGCCAATATACTTGATTTTATCTATTGATTTCATTAAAGTTTCAATCTTTCATCTACAAAAGCCACTAAACTACGTCAAAGAGCCTAAATTTCGTGAATCTGGTTTCAAGATCCACATCAAGTGGTGTGGCTGCTGATTCCACCCCCCGAACTGTTGCCCGTAATCTGCGGCTTTGCGTCAATTCTGCAGTCAGTCCGGTAAAACTGTTCGTATGAACGCGTTTCAAGTCGGAATTCAGATTTTCTTAGTTCGTTGTAAATCTAACAAAGAGATCTATCTTGTGTTAAATTTTGAGTGGATTTGAACCAGTAACGAAGTCGCAGTCATCAAATACATCTGCATCAAATTTCTGTAGCCCAGTTTGACACTGCTAGATTGAAACAGCGCGTGACAGAGTGTGAGATATCGGAATTCTACGATTTTTGGCTCGTCAGACTTCTAACATCTTGAGGTTTGTTGTGTAAAAATTTCATAACGTTCTAATAAGTATCAAGTTCTGTGCAGCGTTAAACTTCAATGGCATCGTATCTGCTTGTTGTTTCATAAACGCGACCTTGTTTCATGGATGCCTACTATGACTACTATGACTCCATGGATGAGATCAAAGAAAACTTTGAAGGAATGCTTGTTACACTTAATGAGCCGTGCAAATCACATCAAGATCTCTACAATGCAATGCGCATTAAAGCTGCATAACAGTCCAAAGCACCGCAAAAGGCCTCTATTACGATCGTGCACCCAAAGACATGGATTCAATATTTGAAGTGTCAAGGTCTTGGACACGAAGAACATCAATGCCCCAATGAAGAGTATGTTTCCAAGGAAGAACTTGTCTTGTTCTTAGAACAAGATGTGGTAAAACTGAAAGCAACAATCCCTTCGTTGGATCAAGCGACTTTGCCTAATGACTCTATGCATGGTACAACTCCCCAAGATCCAATCTTGGGCATACAAGAGGACTTCAAGATTAAATCTTTGGCTTGTAGACGTTCCAAAGTTCCGATATTTGCTGCCCCATGTGCGCCTAAAGCTTTCAAGAAGTGTTGGAAACCAAAATCTGCAGCATCTACTACTGATTTTTGCTATACGCCTATTGTTCTTCGCAGTCCACGTCCCTATGTCTAATGGAGACAACTTCTGATTTTCATCCGTGAAATAATGCTAATGGATCATGGAGTTCGCGCATGGATGATCGCTTCACTCCATCAAAACTTGAGGACAATGATGTGAAATAGAAGTGTTAGTTATGTAGAGTTCTTGTTCTGTTAGAATTCCATGTAATTTAGGTGTTTTACTCCTAGCTTGTTTAGAGTTTGTTTGACATTAGGAATTTAGTTTGTTTAGAGTTTCATTTGCATTAGGATTTTAATGCGTTAGGCGTGTGATTATAGATTAGTTTGTTATGTTTTTGTTTATCTTTTATGCTTTACTAGTTCTACTAGGTTTAGGTTACTTTACTTTAATAGTTCTAATCAGTTTAGGATTATTTGTGCACTATAAATAGGCCATTCGACCATATTAATAAAGGGAGAGTATGTTTAAGTTAATTCTTGTGAATTATAGATTTAGGAGAGAATCCAAAAAGAATCCGAAGAGAATCCAAAACCCCCTAGTTGAGCTTTGAGACGAAATACGCCTAAGTTCTCCATATTCAGGTTACCAAACGAGTTATTGAGACGAAATACGCCAATATACTTGATTTTAGCTACTGATTTCATTAAAGTTTCAATCTTTTATCTACAAAAGCCACTAAACTACATCAAAGAGCCTAAATTTCGTGAATCTTGTTTCAAGATCCACATCAAGTGGTGTGGCTGCTGATTCCACCCCCGAACTGTTGCCCGTAATCTGCTGCTTTGCGTCAATTCTGCAGTCAGTCTGGTAAAACTGTTCGTATGGACACGTTTCAAGTCGGAATTCAGATTTTTTTAGTTCGTTGGAAAGCTAACAAAGAGATCTATCTTTTGTTAAATTTTGAGTGGATTTGAACCAGTAACGAAGTCGCAGTCATCAAATACATCTGCATCAAATTTCTGTAGCCCAGTTTGACACTGCTAGATTGAAACAGCGCGTGACAGGGTGTGAGACATTGGAATTCTACGATTTTTGGCTCGTCAGACTTCTAACATCTTGAGGTTTGTTGTGTAAAAATTTCATAACGTTCTAATAAGTATCAAGTTCTGTGCAGCGTTAAACTTCAATGGCATTGTATCTGCTTGTTGTTTCATAAACGCGACCTTGTTTCATGGATGCCTACTATGACTACTATGACTCCATGGATGAGATCAAAGAAAACTTTGAAGGAATGCTTGTTACACTTAATGAGCCGTGCAAATCACATCAAGATCTCTACAATGCAATGCGCATTAAAGCTGCATAACAGTCCAAAGCACCGCAAAAGGCCTCTATTACGATCGTGCACCCAAAGACATGGATTCAATATTTGAAGTGTCAAGGTCTTGGACACGAAGAACATCAATGCCCCAATGAAGAGTATGTTTACAAGGAAGAACTTGTCTTGTTCTTAGAACAAGATGTGGTAAAACTGAAAGCAACAATCCCTTCGTTGGATCAAGCGACTTTGCCTAATGACTCTATGCATGGTACAACTCCCCAAGATCCAATCTTGGGCATACAAGAGGACTTCAAGATTAAATCTTTGGCTTGTAGACGTTCCAAAGTTCCGATATTTGCTGCCCCATGTGCGCCTAAAGCTTCCAAGAAGTGTTGGAAACCAAAATCTGCAGCATCTACTACTGATTTTTGCTATACGCCTATTGTTCTTCGCAGTCCACGTCCCTATGTCTAATGGAGACCACTTCTGATTTTCATCCGTGAAATAATGCTAATGGATCATGGAGTTCGCGCATGGATGATCGCTTCGCTCCATCAAAACTTGAGGACAATGATGTGAAATAGAAGTGTTAGTTATGTAGAGTTCTTGTTCTGTTAGAATTCTATGTAATTTAGGTGTTTTACTCCTAGCTTGTTTAGAGTTTGTTTGACATTAGGAATTTAGTTTGTTTAGAGTTTCATTTGCATTAGGATTTTAATGCGTTAGGCGTGTGATTATAGATTAGTTTGTTATGTTTTTGTTTATCTTTTATGCTTTACTAGTTCTACTAGGTTTAGGTTACTTTACTTTAATAGTTCTAATCAGTTTAGGATTATTTGTGCACTATAAATAGGCCATTCGACCATATTAATAAAGGGAGAGTATGTTTAAGTTAATTCTTGTGAATTATAGATTTAGGAGAGAATCCAAAAAGAATCCGAAGAGAATCCAAAACCCCCTAGTTGAGCTTTGAGACGAAATACGCCTAAGTTCTCCATATTCAGGTTACCAAACGAGTTATTGAGACGAAATACGCCAATATACTTGATTTTAGCTACTGATTTCATTAAAGTTTCAATCTTTTATCTACAAAAGCCACTAAACTACATCAAAGAGCCTAAATTTCGTGAATCTTGTTTCAAGATCCACATCAAGTGGTGTGGCTGCTGATTCCACCCCCTGAACTGTTGCCCGTAATCTGCTGCTTTGCGTCAATTCTGCAGTCAGTCTGGTAAAACTGTTCGTATGGACACGTTTCAAGTCGGAATTCAGATTTTTTTAGTTCGTTGGAAAGCTAACAAAGAGATCTATCTTTTGTTAAATTTTGAGTGGATTTGAACCAGTAACGAAGTCGCAGTCATCAAATACATCTGCATCAAATTTCTGTAGCCCAGTTTGACACTGCTAGATTGAAACAGCGCGTGACAGAGTGTGAGATATCGGAATTCTACGATTTTTGGCTCGTCAGACTGCTAACATCTTGAGGTTTGTTGTGTAAAAGTTTCATAACGTTCTAATAAGTATCAAGTTCTGTGCAGCGTTAAACTTCAATGGCATCGTATCTGCTTGTTGTTTCATAAACGCGACCTTGTTTCATGGATGCCTACTATGACTACTATGACTCCATGGATGAGATCAAAGAAAACTTTGAAGGAATGCTTGTTACACTTAATGAGCCGTGCAAATCACATCAAGATCTCTACAATGCAATGCGCATTAAAGCTGCATAACAGTCCAAAGCACCGCAAAAGGCCTCTATTACGATCGTGCACCCAAAGACATGGATTCAATATTTGAAGTGTCAAGGTCTTGGACACGAAGAACATCAATGCCCCAATGAAGAGTATGTTTCCAAGGAAGAACTTGTCTTGTTCTTAGAACAAGATGTGGTAAAACTGAAAGCAACAATCCCTTCGTTGGATCAAGCGACTTTGCCTAATGACTCTATGCATGGTACAACTCCCCAAGATCCAATCTTGGGCATACAAGAGGACTTCAAGATTAAATCTTTGGCTTGTAGACGTTCCAAAGTTCCGATATTTGCTGCCCCATGTGCGCCTAAAGCTTTCAAGAAGTGTTGGAAACCAAAATCTGCAGCATCTACTACTGATTTTTGCTATACGCCTATTGTTCTTCGCAGTCCACGTCCCTATGTCTAATGGAGACAACTTCTGATTTTCATCCGTGAAATAATGCTAATGGATCATGGAGTTCGCGCATGGATGATCGCTTCACTCCATCAAAACTTGAGGACAATGATGTGAAATAGAAGTGTTAGTTATGTAGAGTTCTTGTTCTGTTAGAATTCCATGTAATTTAGGTGTTTTACTCCTAGCTTGTTTAGAGTTTGTTTGACATTAGGAATTTAGTTTGTTTAGAGTTTCATTTGCATTAGGATTTTAATGCGTTAGGCGTGTGATTATAGATTAGTTTGTTATGTTTTTGTTTATCTTTTATGCTTTACTAGTTCTACTAGGTTTAGGTTACTTTACTTTAATAGTTCTAATCAGTTTAGGATTATTTGTGCACTATAAATAGGCCATTCGACCATATTAATAAAGGGAGAGTATGTTTAAGTTAATTCTTGTGAATTATAGATTTAGGAGAGAATCCAAAAAGAATCCGAAGAGAATCCAAAACCCCCTATTTGAGCGTTGAGACGAAATACGCCTAAGTTCTCCATATTCAGGTTACCAAACGAGTTATTGAGACGAAATACGCCAATATACTTGATTTTAGCTACTGATTTCATTAAAGTTTCAATCTTTTATCTACAAAAGCCACTAAACTACATCAAAGAGCCTAAATTTCGTGAATCTTGTTTCAAGATCCACATCAAGTGGTGTGGCTGCTGATTCCACCCCCTGAACTGTTGCCCGTAATCTGCTGCTTTGCGTCAATTCTGCAGTCAGTCTGGTAAAACTGTTCGTATGGACACGTTTCAAGTCGGAATTCAGATTTTTTTAGTTCGTTGGAAAGCTAACAAAGAGATCTATCTTTTGTTAAATTTTGAGTGGATTTGAACCAGTAACGAAGTCGCAGTCATCAAATACATCTGCATCAAATTTCTGTAGCCCAGTTTGACACTGCTAGATTGAAACAGCGCGTGACAGAGTGTGAGATATTGGAATTCTACGATTTTTGGCTCGTCAGACTTCTAACATCTTGAGGTTTGTTGTGTAAAAATTTCATAACGTTCTAATAAGTATCAAGTTCTGTGCAGCGTTAAACTTCAATGGCATTGTATCTGCTTGTTGTTTCATAAACGCGACCTTGTTTCATGGATGCCTACTATGACTACTATGACTCCATGGATGAGATCAAAGAAAACTTTGAAGGAATGCTTGTTACACTTAATGAGCCGTGCAAATCACATCAAGATCTCTACAATGCAATGCGCATTAAAGCTGCATAACAGTCCAAAGCACCGCAAAAGGCCTCTATTACGATCGTGCACCCAAAGACATGGATTCAATATTTGAAGTGTCAAGGTCTTGGACACGAAGAACATCAATGCCCCAATGAAGAGTATGTTTACAAGGAAGAACTTGTCTTGTTCTTAGAACAAGATGTGGTAAAACTGAAAGCAACAATCCCTTCGTTGGATCAAGCGACTTTGCCTAATGACTCTATGCATGGTACAACTCCCCAAGATCCAATCTTGGGCATACAAGAGGACTTCAAGATTAAATCTTTGGCTTGTAGACGTTCCAAAGTTCCGATATTTGCTGCCCCATGTGCGCCTAAAGCTTCCAAGAAGTGTTGGAAACCAAAATCTGCAGCATCTACTACCGATTTTTGCTATACGCCTATTGTTCTTCGCAGTCCACGTCCCTATGTCTAATGGAGACCACTTCGATTTTCATCCGTGAAATAATGCTAATGGATCATGGAGTTCGCGCATGGATGATCGCTTCGCTCCATCAAAACTTGAGGACAATGATGTGAAATAGAAGTGTTAGTTATGTAGAGTTCTTGTTCTGTTAGAATTCTATGCAATTTAGGTGTTTTACTCCTAGCTTGTTTAGAGTTTGTTTGACATTAGGAAATTAGTTTGTATAGAGTTTCATTTGCATTAGGATTTTAATGTGTTAGGCGTGTGATGATAGATTAGTTTGTTATGTTTTTGTTTATCTTTTATGTTTTACTAGTTCTACTAGGTTTAGGTTACTTTACTTTAATAGTTCTAATCAGTTTAGGATTATTTGTGCACTATAAATAGGCCATTCGGCCATATTAATAAAGGGAGCGTATGTTTAAGTTAATTCTTGTGAATTAGAGATTTAGGAGAGAATCCAAAACGAATCCGGAGAGAATCCAAAACCCCCTAGTTGAGTTTTGAGACGAAATACGCCTAAGTTCTCCATATCCAGGTTACCAAACGAGTTATTGAGACGAAATACGCCAATATACTTGATTTTATCTATTGATTTCATTAAAGTTTCAATCTTTCATCTACAAAAGCCACTAAACTACGTCAAAGAGCCTAAATTTCGTGAATCTGGTTTCAAGATCCACATCAAGTGGTGTGGCTGCTGATTCCACCCCCCGAACTGTTGCCCGTAATCTGCGGCTTTGCGTCAATTCTGCAGTCAGTCCGGTAAAACTGTTCTTATGAACGCGTTTCAAGTCGGAATTCAGATTTTCTTAGTTCGTTGTAAATCTAACAAAGAGATCTATCTTGTGTTAAATTTTGAGTGGATTTGAACCAGTAACGAAGTCGCAGTCATCAAATACATCTGCATCAAATTTCTGTAGCCCAGTTTGACACTGCTAGATTGAAACAGCGCGTGACAGAGTGTGAGATATCGGAATTCTACGATTTTTGGCTCGTCAGACTTCTAACATCTTGAGGTTTGTTGTGTAAAAATTTCATAACGTTCTAATAAGTATCAAGTTCTGTGCAGCGTTAAACTTCAATGGCATCGTATCTGCTTGTTGTTTCATAAACGCGACCTTGTTTCATGGATGCCTACTATGACTACTATGACTCCATGGATGAGATCAAAGAAAACTTTGAAGGAATGCTTGTTACACTTAATGAGCCGTGCAAATCACATCAAGATCTCTACAATGCAATGCGCATTAAAGCTGCATAACAGTCAAAGCACCGCAAAAGGCCTCTATTACGATCGTGCACCCAAAGACATGGATTCAATATTTGAAGTGTCAAGGTCTTGGACACGAAGAACATCAATGCCCCAATGAAGAGTATGTTTCCATGGAAGAACTTGTCTTGTTCTTAGAACAAGATGTGGTAGAACTGAAAGCAACAATCCCTTCGTTGGATCAAGCGACTTTACCTAATGACTCTATGCATGGTACAACTCCCCAAGATCCAATCTTGGACATACAAGAGGACTTCAAGATTAAATCTTTGGCTTGTAGACGTTCCAAAGTTCCGATATTTGCTGCCCCATGTGCGCCTAAAGCTTCCAAGAAGTGTTGGAAACCAAAATCTGCAGCATCTACTACTGATTTTTGCTATACGCCTATTGTTCTTCGCAGTCCACGTCCCTATGTCTCATGGAGACCACTTCTAATTTTCATCCGTGAAATAATGCTAATGGATCATGGATTTCGCGCATGGATGATCGCTTCGCTCCATCAAAACTTGAGGACAAGTTTTTTTCAAGAAGGGGGGTATGATGTGAAATAGAAGTGTTAGTTATGTAGAGTTTTAGAATTCTATGTAATTTAGGTGTTTTACTCCTAGCTTGTTTAGAGTTTGTTTGACATTAGCAATTTAGTTTGTTTAGAGTTTCATTTGCATTAGGATTTTAATGTGTTAGGCGTGTGATGATAGATTAGTTGGTTATGTTTTTGTTTATCTTTTGTGCTTTACTAGTTCTACTAGGTTTAGGTTACTTTACTTTAATAGTTCTAATCAGTTTAGGATTATTTGTGCACTATAAAATAGGCCATTCGGCCATATTAATAAAGGGAGAGTATGTTTAAGTTAATTCTTGTGAATTACAGATTTAGGAGAGAATCCAAAACGAATCCGGAGAGAATCCAAAACCCCCTAGTTGAGTTTTGAGACGAAATACGCCTAAGTTCTCCATATCCAGGTTACCAAACGAGTTATTGAGATGAAATACGCCAATATACTTGATTTTAGCTACTGATTTCATTAAAGTTTCAATCTTTCATCTACAAAAGCCACTAAACTACATCAAAGAGCCTAAATTTCATGAATCTTGTTTCAAGATCCACATCAATATTGTTTTGCATGTGCATGGCTATTGTTCAGCCACCATAAGGACAATCTACCTTGCCTCATTAGAACATGTTCTATGTGTGAAGTCACCCCCGGGGGGTTTGCGCTTTGTCCTTCCAAAAAGCTTCCTGAGCGATAGTGTTGGATCTTAGTCATAAGCAAACCTACCCAACCATGACATTTGTTCTCTTGTTTCTGACTTGAGAACCGGAGTGCGTCTTACACGTGGCCACCTCTTTAAGCAAGGGTATGAAGCGTGGGATCAATCTCTTAGTCATGGACCCTTTCAGCCATAACCTAAACCTGGCCATAGTTGAATGTAGAACTGGACTTCAGGTTGAGAACTTTGCATATTATTATTTTAATTGTGCATATTTGTGTGTTGTGTGCCTTTAATTGTTATATGTTGCGTAAATTTTAGAAATAAAATCATCATGCGAATTTACGTTATTCAAAAAGCAAAAACGAGCTTACGTGTTGCTTGCGCGTCGCGCATATGCTCGGCGTGCGGCGCTGTAATGGTTGAGTCAAGTGCAATCCACCTGCGTGTAGTGCTGCGCTCAGTGCAGCGTTTCCGCGTGCAGCGCAGGTCTATCCTGCTTGCTGCGTCTCGTCCTTGCTCCGCGCGCATTGAGCCATTGACCCAATGTGGAGCATACTATTATGTTTGCGTACGACTTAGTCTATTTCGTGCATGCTTAATTTCAGCACCCACGATTCTATTGTGTTGCCAATTTCCATCTTGAAAACATTTCCATCCTTTTTTCTTTTATTTAAAAAAAAAAATCATCTCAAGAAAATATTTTCAATCTCTAATCTCCTACCTATTTTGAAAATGCTATCCCCATCTTTGACCAAACTATATCTCCCATATTTTTTCTTAAAAAAATAATCTCCATCTTTTTTGAAAAAAATCATCCCCAATCTTTTTTTCAGAAATCATTCTCTTATCTTTTTCAAAATCTCATCCCATCTTCAATCTCCTATCTACTTCAAAATTCTATCTCCACCTTTTTTTCAAAAAAAATCTCCATCTTTTTTCCTATCATATATATTTTTTCCAAAAATCCATCCTATATCCTATCTTTTCATGTATATCATCCCCTTTATGTGCACATCATTTAATATTTCTTTTAGTGTCCATCTTGTTGTAAAAGTCTCATCCGCTTAGAAATTCTAACTAGACTAGAAGTCCGTTTGACCCAAATGTCTATATTCAATCAGTTTCACTCCATTTAGAGTTCTTAACCCCGTATAACTCTATCCATGGTAGGAGTCTTAATTCGCTTGAGTGCCATCCATCTTACAAGTCTATAATCCATAGAAAGTCCATGCATAATAGGAGTCCAAAATCGTTAGAGTTCTATCCATCTTAGGAGTCTAAATCCATTAGAATTCCGTTCATCTTAGCAATCTCGAATCCATTTTAGGATTCCAAATTCATCAGAATTTCGTTCATTTTAGGAGTCTAGTTCCACTAGAGTCTCATGCATATTAGGTTTCTAGCCTCCTTGAAAGTTCATCAGATCTAGAATTCTAACGTCATTAGAAGTCCAAGTCTAGGATTCTGAAGTCATTAGAATTTCATATCAATTAGGACTGCAGTCATACTAGAATCCTCTTGCATTGCGTAGTCCATCATTCATACACTTCATGCATAACAAGAGTCATTAGGCATTTAGGAGTCTCAGTGCATCCATACTCTCCATTTCATTTCATGCATTCCGCATTTAGTAATCCTGAACTACAAGCGATCTGATTTCCTCTTTTGGGATATGTAGGCAGCCTTTACAGGTTCGAACACATAGATTGAGTCATGCATCCAAAAAAGTCATTCATACATGCATTATGTCCAGATGCATTAAAAAAAAAAAAAAAAAATCATCATGCATATAGGATATTCAGATTCGTTCCTAGAAGCTCAACTTTTAAGCAAACATACATTCTTTCATTCCATTTCTCTCTCCATCACCATTCTATCTCTAAATCTCCTCTGATGATCTATGTAGAAATCAAGCGACATTGAAATGGGCAGTCCATCCAATAACGAGCAACAACTTGTTGAAATGGCTAGAGCTTTAGCCAAATTGTCCAGCATGATGGAAGAAACACTATTACATTTTTGGTCGGTCCTAAAAGTACCTTAGAATACCGCAAGTGTACGGGTCAATTAAAGTAAATATAGGGTAAGCAAGATATCGTTTCCCACAAGGAGGTATAATCAACTACCAAATTAAGAGACACAAATATTATCTAGACGATCCGGAAATAGTGATTGGTGGTGATAACTAAACTAAAATAATATGAACTACTACTAATTCTAATACTAAAAACGTCAAACAATAGTTAAGAATCAAATATGAGAAATAGTTCCAGGACTTAGATTTCACCAATTAACTTCTGCAATGAAATTAAACTAATTGTAGGGTAAAATAATTAGATCGCAATGGTCGAATTCCTAATGTATATTATCCCCTCTTCCAAGGCGGAAAACGTATATTTGAATACTAAACTTATGCCTACTTCCGTGGTCACAAAATTTAGAACAAACTCATTAAGAATAAGAATTCAATAAAAGACCACCCTAAGAGTATAACTATTCCTAAAATTATACTACTTAGCGTTTAATAATCCCATGAACTAATATTGGAAATTCACTTCCGCTAATAATCCAATACCTTAAACATACAATTGATAGGGCCCTTATCAAAAGTAAGCAATTGAACTCAAGATTATCAAATTGCAATTTCAATTAAACGAAACCAACAATAATTCAATCCATTGACAGAAAATTAAAAGACTACATCTAGTCCTAGAACATAGAAATTTAGCAAGACATTGAATCTAAATTAACCCAACTAATTAAAAGTAAAAATCTGAAATTAAACATAGTAATAATGAAATTAGATAGCATAAACTAAGAGAAGAAAGAGATAAACTAAGAATCAGATGGACGTCCGTCTTCTTCCTCTAGCATCTTCTCGTCCCTCCTCTGTAGTCTGCTCCTCTGCTGCTGTGAGACTTCCCTCCTTTTAATTGTTTCTCTCCTGTTCTCCACCAAAAACCTTAGTCT
Source organism: Beta lomatogona (assembly GCA_947646795.1). Lineage (NCBI taxonomy): Eukaryota > Viridiplantae > Streptophyta > Magnoliopsida > Caryophyllales > Amaranthaceae > Beta > Beta lomatogona. The sequence goes on along the minus strand of CANSNZ010000681.1, from coordinate 396,481 downwards.
TAGGTTTTCCTTTTTTTTCCTTCCGTGACTCACTGTAGCTCCCAATGTGTTGGTCTTTTGGGCTTTCTTTACTTATTATAATTGTTGGGTGAAGATCCAAAGGAAAATCTCGATTTTTATACACTGCTTGCTTTGTCCTTCGTGGGCTTCAATTAAAGTAATCCCCTAAACTTTCTTTCTTTTGTGTCTTTTTCATCATTTTACCTAAAAACAAATCAAGAGTAATGAGCTTTAAAATAAAATATTTGCATAGTAAAAATATACTACTATTATAAATATTGAATAAACTAAATTATCATATATAAGTAGTACTAGAATCAAGCAAGTAATTTATTAAGCACATTTTTCATATTTTCATCAATTTTATTACTTACGTAACTTAACTCTTAAAACGTTAAAATATGAGAAGAAAACATATTATAAGTCTCATAACTTATACCAAAAAGTAATATAATGAGCAAAATTCATGTATAAAATATAGTCTTATCAATTTTGAAGCAAATGCAACAGCTTAATGCAACGGCTGATCGTAAAGCAACGGTCTATTGCAATGATATATGCTAATGCAACGGTTTTTTGCAACAGATAGTGCTAATGCAATGCCTTTTGCAACGGTTATAGTTAATGCAACATCATTGAAGACTATTGCAACGCTCCATCCAATTACCGTTGCAATAGCGTTTATATCGGTAACATGTAGCTAAAGCCCAAAAAATAGCCATACCCACGCGTTGGCTATTTGTTTCCCTGCCTATTTTCCCCAAAATTTCTAAAATCCCTAACACTTTCTTCTTCCCCTCTTTGGTAGCCACAACACGATCAAATGAAGTAGCAAGTTAAGCATTGTGCCGGAATTTCTCATTTCTCATACATACAAACTGTGCAGGAATTTCTCGTCTTCACCGGCGCCGGAAATTCTCTTCCTGGGCAGATTTCTCGTCCGCGGTGTATTGCACAGTGGAGGTCAGCAATTTCTCGTCTTCTCACATGCACTGCTCGTCAGCTTATCTAAACCCTCGCCGAAATCACTGCTCGTAGAGGTTGGTAACCCTCCCCTTCTTTCTCTAACTTCAGCGGTCTCGTCAATTCGTTTGAGGTCGTTTAACTTGCCTTTATTTATGCCCTCTGGTTTCAAGTGCGCTTTCTTTCTTCGAAATCTTAATCCATGTTTTATCTTGTGAAATGGTTTGCTAATGTCCATCTTCATAGAATGCCATGTATATGTGGGTAGTAAACCTAATTTATTGAAGGCTTGGGCCTTTTGGAGAATGTTCAAAGTCACAAATTGAACTCAATTTCAAGTATGGTGAAGACATAGGTAATGTAGCATAGGGGAGCTTCTTTCCATTATTGTTGCAACTCGAACCAATTGAGGGTTTCTTTGTTGTTTGCTTGCATAAAAGATGGTTGGTGATAGTGGAGGGCGGACATAGGGTAAACTCGGGGGTGAGATTTGGGAGAGTAGGACAAATCACACTTGTTTATGGGGATTGTGCTTTGGGGACTATGATAATGGAGTTTTTGCACATATTTAGGTATTCCGTCCTCTATTTGTTGTTTTAAGGTTATACACGCATTAAGATGCCATTGCGAAGTATATCTCATGTACCTCTAATTATAGTCCATGGTAAATGTAAAATGTTTGGTTCATTTCATGATAAATAAGAAACCGTAGTGGAATAATTATACTAATAAATATATGACGGTTGCAACATATAGCAATGGGGATCAATTTTTTACAACTAAAACAGAGGGAATTAGAGTCATCCACTCATCCACGATTGAGAAGAGTAATAGGAGTGCAGAAAATTTATGTTTAGTCTTGTCATATTCATCCATTTACTACTTTTCCACTTATCAAAAGTTTGCTTTCTTGTGCCACCCGAAGCTTAATTCTCTTTTACAAAGCTTTAGATAGTTCTAATTCAAAGGTCAAGTTTGTACTTGAAGTGAATTTAAATGCTTTCTTTAAGGTTAGCTTGCTTAACATACTATTAGAGTTAGATTATCATGTTAATTATAGTAGGTTCTACATCTCATGGAAATTGACATGGAAAGTCAATGACTTGTAGATGCACCTTGTAAACATGATATCACTAGGTTCTAGGTATCATTGATTTGGTGTGCAGGTAATCATGTATTGCCTTGAAAACATAATGAATTGTGGATGCACTTTGTAACATGATCTATGTATATTTATCTGCAGTTTGGCATGGAATACAACCCTATATTGGTACACAAGCATATACTCATAAATTTGTCGATATTGATCCTTTTTCTCCTAGGAATCTAGAATGCTTAGTTTTTTGGACATCTTTCTGCTCTGACCTCTTTTCTTCAGCTGACAGTGTAAGGGATGGTTGTTAAAGTCATCCTTTCACATTTTATCATACATATGTAAATCTGTAATGTGCATTTTGAAATCTGAATCCAGTCAATGGGATCAATTGTTGATTGCTCCTTCTCTGTAGGCGTAGATATGCATACGTTGTGGTAGTTTATTGAAGCATCTAGTTGATGCTACCGATTGTTATTGGCCAGCAAGTGTGGTGTTGTCATGTTTCTACCCCCCTAAAGATCGATAGTTTTTTTTTTTTTTGGTAATTATCAGGTAGCATTACCTCATAGGTGATAAAGTCATGCATAGTTGATTTTTACAATTACCTCATCCTAGCTAAAAGTATGTTCTCATAATCTTTACTAGCAGTCCTTAATGTCTGCCCCGTTCATTTTGGTAAATATTGAGTCGGTATGCTAGTGTCACTACATTGCTAGAATCAGAATTGAGTAGGATACTGTAAACTCTTGTTGGCTAGAGATGGTTTTGACTTTTGACAATGTGTAGGATATATATCTAATCCCCTTAAAATCTGTTGATGGACAGCAACAAACTAATCCAAACAAGCAAGAACCCTCACAAGCGAAGGTATACAAAGAATCAAGGTTGAGAAATTCAAAAAAGACGTACAAAACAAGCTTTGGAAAAACAAAAGACAATATTGTGAGTTATATTTACTATATCCTTGCATATATATTTTTTCTTTAATATATATATGTTTAATATCAAGTCTTTTTTCATGTTAAGGAACAAATGGAGACTTTAGCATCCGAAAGAACATGAAGGTGCTAACTCTAAGGATCCATACAATCAAGTGATAGAAAAGGCAGAGCATAGTGGACACTCCTCTACGGGAAAGGTGTGACCAAGACTAATCTAAAGAAAGGGGGCACAAAATGTGGTTAGTCTGGCTTCATATCAAGAATTCCTACAAAGCATTCAAACGGGGTTGGTAGAACAACTACGAGAAGCTAATCCAGGTATAGATCTTGTGGTTCCCGACTTGGTACCATCTAGTGCAAAGGATGCAACTAACTATTACTAGGCCTGAAGCCGATGAGCAGAATGGTGAACAACAATTATCTTGTGGGACACACTTGTTAAATCAGGTAAGATTTATGACACTAATTAGTATTAAGAGCCAACCATTATAGAATCAACAATACTTTTTTAATTCCTTGGGCCAAATTTCTTTAAATCATTGCTGCTCCACCATATTAGTATGAACGTAAAACACGATTAGCTTTTCTTCTCTACCTTCAACTCTCTACTTTCCTTCAAGCCGTCACCAATTCACCTTTTTTGCTTCTTATATTTTTGCTACATATAGTGTTGCTTGTTGTGATATGCTTATGTAAAGAGTGGTTCATATATAGATGTTATTTGTGATCTCCCATGTTTAGAGTTGCTTGTTGGCTGCTTGTAGTTATATATTTTTATTTGGTAGAATTGTTACTAATTTGCAGTTCAAATTGTTGCTAGTTTTAGGAGTTAGTTGCTAGTGCATCTTGTGATGACAAAGTGTTTATACATTATATCATGACTCTACAAACAGCTTGAATTACTCGTATAGTTAATTTTAATGTTTGCAAACAAGACTTGTAATATCTTTTGCATAATTCCATAGGTACCTGAAGCAGAGCAAACTCAATCACATGAAGAACAATTACAACTACACAATTGACAAGTTTCTGGTTTGTGGATCTCGCTTGCAAGTGCCACATGGTTAGGGGATTAATTAATTACGAAACTAGTATCTTATTTTTTGGTGAATATATTTACGTTGAAGTAAATATATTTTTGGTGACTATATTTTAGGTTGGAACTTGGAAGCAAATATATTTTGGATATCAAAGTACTTTTAGGATTTGATATATATACTATAGTACTATAAGTACTTCATTTTGTAAAGTGTCGAATGATTGGATGATATTGGATATATTAATTGGTATTTTTCGAAAATTTAAGTTTTTGTCATCATGATCAACGGCAGGTTTTGGAATTATTTCAGCTTTGCGTCATTATCAAATTAGCAGGTCAACATATGACTTTATTGAATTGTTGCCATAATCTTAACCACATATGACATATATATATATATAACATTGTATAGCAACGGTTTTAATTGCTCACGTGATACTGTAAAGGCGTTACATTAGGCACTAATAATGTGTTGCATCATATGTAATGCAACGGTTCATGTGATACCATATAGGTGTTGCATTAGACCATAAACACATGTTGCATTAGAACTATTGCAACGGTTTACTGCTGTTGCAATGAGTCGTTGCAATAGGTGTCCTTGACCGTTGCATTATATCTAATGCAAGGGCAGCAACAGCAACGGTTGTGTGACTGTTGCAATAGCTTTATTGCAACGGTTATCAGGTCTATTGCAACGGTTTTTAGTGGTTGCATTAGCTCAATTATGTAGTAGTGAAATAGCTATAAGGCTTGAGAAGATCGAGTCTGGTGAGTCTCCTGGATTCAACAAGACAATGAAGAGTGTTGTTCATAGGGTAACCAATGCAAATTCTTATTTTGAGCCCATTGATAACACCAAACTGAAAGGGAAACTTCCTGAAGAGTTCTCTACAACTGACATCCCTAAATTCAAACCAACCGATAATCCAAAATATTATTTAAGGAATTTTCGTGCAACCATGATCATCAAATCGGTTGACCCTGAACTTTACCCAATGGTATTCCCGGTGTCGTTGGACCTAATATGTCAGAATTGGTTCTATTCCCTAGGCCCCAAGCAAATTGAAACTTGGGAATGCATCACTATTGCTTTCATAAAACAATATGAATCGAATGCACAAATGCAAACCTCCCTTAGAGAACTCGAGGTTCTTAAACAAGGTGAAAATGAAGGTTTTACCACTTATCTGAATAGGTGGAGAGAGAAATCAACCCATATGGTATCAAGGCCTGCAGAAAAAGACTTGATACGAATATTCGTTTCTAACCTCCTCCCTAAATACAAAAACCACCTCAAATACTTGGGTATTGATAGCTTCGCAAGAGTATATGATGTGGGTATCCAGATTGAGAATGATTTGCTGAAAAATACCGAAGATAATGACCTCAATGTCATAGAAGTAGACATATCTCCGAGCCCAATCACTCATTAAGACATTTGGACTCGCATAGGTCCAATCAGCACCAAAAAAATACACTTCTTCTCTTTTCATGTAGAAAGAGACCTCATGAAGATCGAAACAATGAAGTTGTCTCGTCACGTGACGTAGGAGTCTAGACTTATGATTTCATTTTCTAGTTTCATTTCTCTTATTTTTCCCAGTCTAATATAGGATTTTCCCTCTTATTGCATGTACTCATAATTTTCAATAAATAAATGAGTATCTCTTTTCTAACCTTGCACTAATGAGCATCAATTAAAATCACGATTGTCGCCTTAAAAGAAATGAATTCCTAATTCTCATGACTATTCTAATAAAGGCAATGAACAACTGGCATATATAAAAGAGGCATTCCTCCCCTTCCCCGCAACGATTTCTTCAATCCCTATCATGCATAACACCCCTCTACCTTTAACCTACCTCATAGGAAGTACACTTGACAACAATTCAATGTAAAGGGCAAGTAAAAACGAGCACCAAAACAAAAACAAAAATAAAAAAAGAAGTGCAAAAATATCAAAAAAAAAAGAAAAAATAAGAAAAACCCATCAATAGCTTTGTCAACTGTACTTTCTTTTACCTTCAACCTTCAATTCTGAACCTCGAACTTCATCAAAAGGCCTTGACCTCCACAACCAAAAACCATTATAAGCCAAATCATACCTTCGATAAACATCGGATCCCAATAAGCCCTAAAAAGACAAATAAATGCCCGCTAGGTCGAAAACCCATAAGGGCGACTTAGGCAAAAGTCAGAGCACCTTCTCATTCATCAGTCTGATTATGCTAAAGATACGTAGGAAACCTCAACCTGAGGTCTGACCGCTTTAAACCAAACCTACATCATTTAGCCACCCTTGCCAAAGACCTCTTCCAATTCAATGCTTAATTCAATGCCTAATTCATTGCAAATGGCTCCAAAGCAAAATGCTAGGCCACCGATTAAAATATTAAGAGCTACGACTGGCCTGGTTCCATCATTGATACGTAGGCAACCTCTTTTGAGGCCCGGCCATTTTAATTCAAAACATATTTTAAGGCTCGCCTAGGCCCATGAGAAAAGCGCGATCGCCCAAAAATCATGAATTTTCAATGCTCATCCCTACCCTTAGAACTAGGCTCGGGATTTAAACCTGCATCATTAGCCTACCTTATTGCATGAGTCAATTCATTTTGGCTCCAGTCCTCTTCTAATTCTAATCCCTTGCCGTTTTCTCAGCCGCATTATCGCTTCTATGCTAACCTTTGCATAACCTTTCAACACTCAGCGCTATGACCATGCCTCATCTTTCGAGTGTTTCTTTCTTTAGCCTTTCTTATTTTGTCACCTTAGGAACCCTCTATGGAATCTTTGGTCGAAACTTCCGCTAAGCGTGACGAGATATCTTCAAAATCAAGCAATCAAGCTGAGTCTTACTGAGGGTTGTATCACTGGTCCACAAAGAAAATCATAGGCTCCAAGTCTAAGCCTATTGTAATAAGGACTTCATTACGAGTCCATACATGAAACCTTGGGTTTTAAAACCTACTTCATGGGCTCACTTAGGCCCTTGGCATACAAAACTCGAAGCATATACAACTCAAGCGCTACAAAAGCTCGTTCTACAATGTATTTCAAATCCAACAGATCATTCTTCATAGACTCCATGTGTACCTTGATAAAGACTTCATTACGAGTCGATACAAAAGATTGTGGGCTCTAGGCCCATACGAGATCCTAACTGTTTTATGGGCTCACTTAGGCCCGTAACAACTACGACGCATTTCGAATCAAGCATAACTTACATGGATCATCCTTGGGGGCTTCCCACTCCTCCTCTTTCAAAAACATTCTTTCAACGAAAATTTGAGCTTCTAATGGAACGATCAAATCATATCATCTGCATTAGTATCATATCTCTGCATTAGTGTCACATCGTTGCATTTGTATTACATATCTGAATCATCCAATATTGTGTCAAGCATCGCATCGGTCGTCCTTAGACATAGGATTCTAGTGTCAATCATCGAGTCACACACACACACACACATGCGCACACATGCGCACACATTCACACACACACACATGCACACACATGTGCACACATGTATGCACACACGATAGCACCTTTAAATCAAGAGTATTAGAGGTCACTCTTTATAGGTCGAGTCTTTTCCCATCCATACACCAGCACCCACATCACGGGACACATGCATGTCCCCTAGTAGTTGTCTATATATCTGTGTGTTATTTGTATTCGCAGGTACCTAACATTAAACGGCTCTATAAGGGTTATATTCCGCGAAGGTCTCGGACCACTACAAATTAACCACTGAAGACAAGTGTTATATACATGGTGTGTCCGAGCGCACCGACAACGTTGTGTCACGTACATCAATTTGCGTCCGCCGCAGCATACCACGCCAAGCGCGAGCTTGTGCGTGCGGCGCGAGCCCTGTATAGCGCGCTTGGGGGTTTCTTAGCCAAGTGGGGCCACATGCTCAACTTCTTATAAATTCAAACGTTCATTAAGACATCGCACTGCGTCCAGCGTAGCATACCACGCCAAGCACAGACCTGTGCGTCTGGCGCACGATCTGTAAAGCACGCTTGGGGGCTTCTTAGCCAGGTGGGGCCCACACATCTAATTCCAAAAGATTTCAAATGTTCGTTATGACATTGCGCGCAGACTTCAACAAACTTTCAAAAGTTTGCGAAAAATACGATTTTGACATCCTACAAATTCTCAATGCATGTCATTTAAGAAAAGATGAATAGTTAGAAAAATCAATGACGGCACACAAGCCGTCAACAACGGGACACAAACCGTTGGGACTGCAGACCACTTTCAATCAACTACATCATTTATCTGGGAGCGGGACAAACAACATACTGCTCATCCCGTATATTGGGATGCAAATACTCTACATCATTTGTCTGGGAGCGGGACAAATAACATAATGCTCAGCCCCGTGGAGTGGGATAGAAATACTCTACACCATTTGTCTGGGAGCGGGACAAACGACATACTTGCTCAACCCCGTGGAGTGGGATACAAATACTCTACATCATTCGTCTGGGAGCGGGACAAACGACATACTGCTCAGCCTCGTAGAGTGGGATGCAAATACTCTACATCATTCGTCTGGGAGCGGGACAAACAACATACTGCTCAGCCCCGTAGAGTGGGATGCAAATACTCTACACCATTTGTCTGGGAGCGGGACAAACAACATACTGCTCAGCCCTGTAGATTGGGATACAAATACTCTACACCATTTGTCTGGGAGCGGGACAAACGACATACTACTCAGCCCCGTGGAGTGGGATACAAATACTCTACACTACTTATCTGGGAGCGGGACCACCAACAGCTCAGCCCCATGGAACGGGATACAAATGCTCTACAACATCTATTTCATTTCCACCTATCATTTCATTTGTGCAAATTTACAATTATTTTGCAAATATGTTTCACACATGTCTGTTCCTGAAACTTTTGCTTGTTTTGCAGGTACTGACGTAAAAGAGTGATTTTGGATTGTAGAGCATCTAGAATTATTCTCCGTCCCGACACGTATACTTTGACTTTCGGTTTTGCAAACCTCAGTCAAAGTGGGGGCTTCGTCTCCCCATTTAGTACCCTATGATGACTAATACCTTGCTCCAATTGGTCCAGATCGAGGAAAGAATAAAGAACGAGTCTAAAATAAAATATTTTAAGACCAAACCATTTTCCAACTCGTTTTATTAACTCATTTTCGAAAACTTTTTTTATAACTAGTTTTAATAATCCCACTTCCTAAAATGTTTTAAATCAACTTCTTTAAGGCCCATTTACGAAAACCTTATAAAAAGTAGTTTTATGAAAGCCCAATTTTTAAAACCCCTTTTCTAGCCCAATTTAATTAATAGAAATAATTAATTATATTGATTATTTTTATTAATAAAAATATATTTTCTAAAAAAATGATCTTTTTGCAAAATGTTTTCAAATATCTTTATCTAACTATTTTGAGAAAATATTTTTTAAAACTATTTTGAGAAAATATTTTTTAAGAGGCCTAATTATTTTCGGTTATCTATTGCATCCCAACTACCTAAGCATATATATCTAATCTCAACCCTAAAGAACACACCGCACAACTCACCAAGATCATCATACGCCATATTCCATCACACTAATCCTCACATCCATCATCGTCCCTCGCTCACCGCTCACCTACAGCGTCGCCATCCTCTTAATTTTTATCATCACGCCACATCAGTCATCATTCATCAGTCATCATTCATCATTCATCATCTCATAATTCCATCTTTCCCAATCATCAATCTACTTACTCCTAATTACTACCTACGAGCAGTACCTACACTCCTATCTCCCCCATATTAATCCTCGGCTAATCATACATCACCATACAACATACAACTCTTGCAAAACAAACAAATCAATATCCTTCAACAAATACATACAACGCATGCAACATATTTTCTAAAGATAACAATTTTTTCAAGGCTCGTTTCCACATTCAATTTTCCAAGATCCGTACAAATCAACGACCCGGATGGTGTTATAATTTCTGAGGGTTAACTAAATTAACTATCTTTATTTTATTTCTTTATTTATTTTTATTATTTTCTTGAAGTTACTAACTTTCTATTCATAATGTAGATTGTTAACTCGTCCCTGCGACTGTAAGTATTGTATATATTATACTAACTCCCTGCATTATTTTCTTTTCTTATTTTCTATTTATTATTCATATTATATGACTGTCCTGCATGCCTTTTTATCACTTACATATTATTATGTTAAATAAGACCTAAAGAATTGTTCTCATTAATTCAGATAATTTGGACAACTTGTTAGGAATCTTGTAAAATGATTGCCTAATAACTGATCATTAAACAATTAGTCTTTTTGTGTGTTTCATGAACCCATCTAGATTAATTATTGTAGGGTGCTTTAAAATGTTGTTTGATTGTTCTATTGCGTAAAATCGGTTGTGAATCATTATTTAGTAGAGGCTAACAATGGGCAATATAGCTCCTAACTATATTGTACCCTCACCCCCGAACTCACTTTTTGGTTCCTGACCATCTATGGAGTCATGACAGAGAAATCTACATTGGATAAGTCCCTAAGATGTCCCTTCCGTTTCACTGTCCAATTAGGTTTATGATTCTTCCTTTAAAGAATTGTTGGCGACTTCAAAAACGTATTTTTAATAAAACCTTAACAATGGGGTAGTCAAATAAACGCGCTCACACCGTGTGTAGGCATTAAAGGAATTAAAAATCCACACCTACACTTATTAGGTAGTTGTTTTCCAAAAAATTGCGATTAATAGGTAGTTTTTGACAAAAAAATCCTATAGCGTTTCCACAATTCATAGGGAGTTTTATCTAACTTCTTATGGGGAACTCGGTTAAGAACATAGCAAGCATAAAGAATAGTCTCACCCCTCATGTTAGTAAGCATTGCATTCATCATAACCTTAAGAGTCCTGTTTTTCCACTCAGCTATTCCATTTTGTTCGGGTGTATAGGGAGTTGTAACCTCATGAATAATTCCATTAGACTCACAAAATTTCTTAAGAGAAATTCCATCATATTCTCCACCCTTATCTGATGTCACTATCTTTATCTTAAGGACTAGAAACTTTTCTTCAACCTCATCCTTAAAACTCAATAAATAAACCTTAGTATAACGTGAAAAGTCATCAACAAATGTAATATAATATTTCCTTCCTCCCCTATTCAAGGAATTCTTAAAGTCACCTAAGTCACTATGGACTAACTCTAATAAAGTAGAGGAACGGGACACATTTTTGTTGAATGCTTTTTTAGGGTGCTTAGCTTCTACACACACTTCACATCTATCAAAAGAAGTATTGCTAAAGTCAGGAATAAGACTAAGTTGTTTTAGCCTTTTAATAGATGCAACATTCACATGACCTAGTCTAGAATGCCATAAAGAAACAGATTCAGCAATATAAACGGAAGCAGTAGAAATTTTATTATCAATAACAACATCCAAAACAAAAAGTCCACCATTACAAAAGCCTTTACCCACAAAAGCACCATTTTCAGTTAATACAAGTTTATCAGATTCAAAAGTTAACTTGGTCCCAGCTTTGTTTAAAAGAGAACCAAAAATGAGATTTTTACGGATATCGAGGACATGCATAACATCTGCAAAGCAATGGTTTTCCCGGAAGTTAATTTCAGGAAAACCTTTCCTTTGCCTAAAACACTCACAGTGCTCGAGTTGCCCGTGAAGATGCATTCTCCCTCTGAAGCTTTGTTATAGTCCTGGAACATCTCCTTGTTGGCGCAGATGTGGCGGGTCGCACCAGTGTCCACGACCCATTCAGAAACATTGCTTACCAAGTTGACCTCGGACACCACAGCAGCAATGATGTCATTTTCAGCAGGGTTGGCTTGAGCTTTGTTGACATTTGGTTTGCTTTTAGCTTCCTTTCTTTGACGGCAATCCTTGGCAGCATGCCCATACTTACCACAGACGAAGCAATTTCCCTTAAACTGACTTTTTTCCTTGAAGTTGTTATGGTTATGCCTTGTACCATGAAACTGATTTGGACCCTTACCATTTGGTCCTTTACCTGCACCTTTATTTTCCACCAAATTATCAGTAAAGGAAGAGTGATCAACATATTTCCCTTTGGTTTAGATACATTTCTGCTCCTCAATCTTAATATGGGAAACTAATTCTTGAATGGCAAAGTCTATTTGTTTGTGTTTCAAGGAATGAACAAAATTTTCCTAGGAAGGAGGTAATTTTTCAAGTAAATAGTTGGCTTAGAAAAGTTCAAAAATGTCCATACCCTCAGCCACAATGTCAGCACATAAAGTCTCATACTCATGAACTTGATCCAAAACAGACACAGCATCAAACATAGTAAACTTCAACCAACGACTACAACATATTTCTTAGTCCCAAAATCATCTGTACCATACTTAGCATTCAAAGCATCCCAAATATACTTAGCATTTTTTGACTTACTATAAATCATGTAAAGGGCAGAAGTCATATAATGCAGTAACATCCCACGACAAGTCTTATTGTCTTTCACAAAATCCCTAACAGAATTCTCAGGAGCAGCAACAACAGATAAGCAATAATCTACCCCAATTTGACCCAAGAAAAATTCCATCTTATCAGACCACATCTTATAATTTTTCCCATCAAACGGTTCTAACTTAGACATATCAGGGACAAAGGGATTGGTAATAGGGACAACATTAAGAATACGCACATTTTCATCAGGAATTTCACCAGCCATAGTCCCGAATAAACAAATACAAAAAAATTAACTTTAGAATGTAGGAACGTAAACAGGTAACAACTTAAATAAACTTATCTGACAAACGTGGCGTGAAATAATCACTGTCCTAAAGTTGAATTTGCCCCGCAACAACACACGGACTCACAGCAATCAACGTCCAGGGATACACGGCTTCTACCTTTCCGGTGTTGACAGAAAAGAAGATTGAGAACGCTCTTGAAAATTGCCCAGAAAAGAGGAAAATGGAAGAGAAGAGGAAGATGTAATTTATGTGTTTCTATGCTCACAATGAATACCAGAACACTGTATTTATAGGAAGTGGAAAAACAAAACGTGATCAGATCATGGCTGAAAATATGGGATAAAACGGTCATTAAATGGGGAAGTTAATTGCAGCAGACCAGGAGAGTAATCAGGGAAAATGATCACTTAAGAGAGAGATTAAGGAAAAACGGTAACTTTAAGACTGATTAAAAAACGGTCATTAAACGCTGACAAATAATTGACCCAAAAAGATAGTTAAGTCAAGTTTATTTCCCAAGGCCCAAGGCCCATGAACCATGACCGGGCGAGCGGGAGGCACGCGCGCACATGTGGTAACTATACATCACCACATACCCACTAAAAGCTTCATTCCTACTCAACTCAAAGAGTAGAGGAAGATTAATAGTTATAAACCTTACTCTTCCCTTCTATTCTTTCAATGTGGGACAAAAGGCAAAAGACTTTCCATATTCTTTTGAAGCAAAACTTAAGAGTTTCTACTATAAACTCCAACACTATCAACAATAACCGAAAATTCTTACCATTGATGAGGCAACGTGTTTGAAACAAGTTTTCCCTTTGCTCTTGCTCGTGTGAAGTTTGTGGTGTAGCCATTAAATTCTTGCATAGGATCAATTTATGATGCTCTTGTTCTGATTCAAACATTGGAGTTGATTGCCAAAACGCTTCATTAGCCATGCTTTCCATAGAATCCATCTCTTTGTCATGTTTAAGTGATGTAAGATGAACTTGATGATCATCTAGTGAAATCAAGAGCTTGTTGGGGCACTCACGTTAAAGGTGACCAAAACCCCTACACTTAAAACACATCCTCTCCTTTATGGTTTGTTGTCCTTGTGTCAAAGATGGAGTTTTTTTGTGCATTAGGGACGGACCTAGATGAAGATGCACTCTCATTGTTGGCCTTAGTTGTTGTATCCCCTAGCTTAACCCCTTCAAATCTTGGCGTCAAACCACCACTACTCTCCTTTGGCCTTGGTTCTTCTTGTCTTTCCACCTTCTTTGCTAGCAAGCACAAGTCAGCAAACGTTTCATAGGGATGGAGCTCCACAAAATCAACAATTTTCTTCTTAAGGCCGAGAAGAAACTTGACGGATTTTTGCTCATCTTCATCCTTGCAATCACACGCCAGCCATAGCTTTTCAAGTTTGGAGATGTATGCTTCCGCACTCAATTGGTTTTGCTGTAAAGAGTTCAACTTTATGAAGAGTTATTGCTTGTAAGTTCCAGGCATGAACCTCTTTTTCATTTTGGCACGCAAATTTGTCCAAGTTGAGAGCTCTTCCTTCCCTTCTCTTCGTCGTCTATTTTGGTAACTATAAAGCCAATCACTTGCAGTATGTCAACTTCAAAATAGCATGATCAAAACGCTTGTTGTCAATTATATTCTTGTAATCAAAGAGACGAGTCATGCGCTTCTTTACACCATTAAATTCGGGAAGATCTACAAGTTTGATGTCCTCATCCTTCCTCCCTCTATTAGAAAAAGAACCACCAGTAGGGTTTTGTTTCAAAATAGTGACTTCTCGTGTCAAGTTACGCAATTGTTCAGTTAAGAAAGCCATTTGTTCGGCCAACACAATTTCAATGGATTTCTCCCTCGGCATTGGATAAACAAAAGGAAGAAAGAAAGAAAAAAATTCGGAAAACTCACCAAAGGATTGAAATGTTAAAAGAAAAATTTTGTTAGCTCTGATACCATTTGATATGAATCTAAGATGTTAATTCACGTCCAAATAGACAAAGATCGAAAGTTATGTGATCTAAACTATGAAATTGCGATTTTTAAGCAAAGTAAGAAGGATAGGCTCTTTTGTTCCCTCGAGAACTAGAGGATCTCTGACTCACCTCAATTAGGAGATGCACACAAACCTCAATTTATGTATTTTAGGTTAGACACCCCACATTCAATGCCAAAGCACTCAAATTATTTTAATCAAAACTCACTCTAAGCTTTAACCTGCTTTGGCGCCTTTATTTATAATAGAAGAAGCAAGAAAACCTTGCTCTACAAGACTACAATAAGCCACGGTCAAGCATCAAGCAATTAAGGAAATTTTCCCCTTAATTCAAGCCTAGAATCTAGCTAGAACTTAAGGAAACACAAGCATAAGGAAAGATGTGCAAATCATTCCTAAAATACCTAAGCTAGACACGGCAACAAGGAGAGATCTTTGCACGTCACTTACAACTCAATAATAAGGATACTTTCCTAAAATACAAGCCATGACAACTCAATAATAAGATATTTTCGGACCTTTATGAAGCTAACATAACTAAACAACTCAACTACTTTAACTAACATAACAATAAAAGACATATTTTTTGTTATATGCAAAATCTTCACTTTAAGAGTAAAGTAAAACCACGCAACAAACTAAGAAAGCAAATAACGATAGTATATGAAGTAATCCAACTAGATTAAGTTACTGATTTTCATTCTTTTCATTAAAAAAAATTAAAAGATGTTGTGGAGTCTACTGGAAGTGAAGGAGCTGCTCTAATGCAAAAATGGATCAGTGGAGAATTTACTTTCACCCCGCGTATAAGAGATGGAGGAGTCTCAACCTTCCAGGCACTAGTGGAAAAAAACGCAAGGGCTACGATGCAAGGGCTGCGTTTTTTGAAGAACGCAGCCCTTAACAGTGAAGGGCTGCGGTTATCTCAAAAACCGCAGCCCTTTTAGTGAAGGGCTGCGGTTAGCCGAACGTCAGGTTTTTTCCTTTTCTTTTTGGGTTTTTTTTGTTGAGTTTATCTACTTTATAGATCTAAAAAGTGTTTAATTTCATGTGGGTATGATTGATTTTGCCTGATATGATGTTTTGTGGGTTATTTTTGTTTAATTTCATGTGGGTATGATTGATTTCGCGGCTTTTCTCACCCTTCCATTGCTGTCCGCTCGCTGGAGAATCTATCTACTCTTGCACCACCACCACACGACTCACCTCTCTCTCCTCCACGCTTTCCCCTGTCAGTTTCTCACTCAGGTATTTTTTTGCTTTAGATCTATGTTCAACTGCATACCATTTTCTTCGAAGATTTCCATATTCATGCCTTTTTTTTATATCTACTTGTTGATGCTATTTTCCCTGCCATTTATGAGTATTCTCATGTTAAATTTCATGTTTTTTCAATATTTCTTGATAAATTACTCCTTCGTTTGCCAATGTGGGTAGTCATAAACTTAATTATTATTGCTGGTAATTTGTTTTTGTTTTTGTCAGAATTTTAAAATAGATATGTCCTTGCTTTAATACTACATAAAGTGTTTCATTCTGTTCTGTGCTAAGAAAAAAATTGTTAGATGATAATTTACTCCTTCGTTTGCCAATGTGGGTAGTCATGTTTTCAGGTCTAGTTTTCTAATCTTTAGCTCAATTTCAATTTAATTTGATGATGATTTATTGATTGGCTAGATAGTGCTAATTTTGGTGATTTAAAGGGTTGTAATTTACTCCTTCGTTTGCCAATGTGGGTAGTCATGTCGAGAGCTCATTAAGATCAAGCTTGGTTCATGTAAGTTAATTACTACTCTCCCACTAAAATTAGGGTTTTTGAAATTTTCCTATTATTTCGTGGTTTTGATTTTGTTGGATTGATTTTTCCGCTTGAATTGGGTAATTAATATGCTGTTCTTTTGATTAATAGTAAGTTTGAAGTAAATTCTGTTGTTTTTGAGGTGTATTTAATTCGTATTACATGGTTTATTTTTTTTTCGTGGTGCAAAGTGAAAAGTTTTGAAATGGTTGGTGAAAGTTGTAAATTTTAGATGAATTATCTATGCAAGTGTTCATGTGGGAAGGGGGTTGTGTGTGCAAGTGGGCTCTAGAGGGGGGCTGTGTGTGCAGGGGGGCTGGCAGGGAGATGTGAAGGGGTCGCTGGCAGGGGTTTGGGAAGGCTGGATATGTGTGGAGGTGTGTGGAGGTGGGTGTGTGAAGAGGTGGGATGTGGAGGGGGGACTCATCTTGGGGCAATGGAAGCAACAACAAGAAAGGTGGCTGGGATTAATGCATCCAGGGCTGCACGTCAAGCTGGATTATCTTGGGGAAACTCAACGTTTGGTCGTAGCAGCGGCGCAGGAGTTGGAGAAAGTTGCGTGAATAAGTAGTTTACTACTTTCTGTTTCTACTAACTTTACCTGAATGATTATCCTTGTTGTTTTGTAAGTCATTTTGACTGATTTGTCCTGCAGTAAGTATGATGCTACGTAACTGCTATATTTGGGCAATGTACATAATTTAGAACATTTGCAAATTGTGTTAACAAGCTACTCTTTACTGTCATCTGGCATCTTACCAGCTTAACTAAAGTAATTTTCTGGTGGTGTGTTTGTATGTTTTTGAGCTGGATTTTTAACCTGCATACGCAGCTTATCACTCTCTAGCAGGCTGCCTCCTCGTAATATCAAACCAGGTCCCCTTCATTTGGATGTAGTATTCACTTTGATAGTGCAATTTGAACTAGTACTCAAACGAGGGAGTATATAGTCGTACTTAATACTCCCTTGTACTTAGTCGCCTTCATAATACCCGTGTGTTTACTAGAGATTCCATCATACTTACCCATTACATTTTCTTTTCATATGGACTTTGCTATATTCAAAATTTCGGATTTTAAACTTAAATCGTATCAAGGCTATGCCTACAGTGAAAAGGTGTGTGAAGAGGTGGGTAGAATTTCTTAGACTTGTTTTGTTAGTATAAAGGTGTTGGGGCAATTGGATGAAGATATTTTTTGTTTCGTTCTTTGAACAATGTTTGTCAATGCATACAAGTTCTTTTTCTTTTTCTTTTTCTTTGTGATCTTAGTTCTATGTTCCTTGAATCACTTAAATTTTTTGTTTATTATAGTTCCAGTTTTGGTCGCTTATTGGTTGATTTTCTGTTATTTACTTCGAATTATTGGTGGCCAACGCGAACATAGACCAGTTGCGATGTGTTCACATTTAGCTTCAGTTGCATTATAGTACATGGCAAGCGTAAATTTTATTTATTTTAGCTTTGAAACTGTATACTCGTGATGCATTGGCAAAATCTATCTATTCTTGCTTGTTTGATTGGCTTGTAGAACAAATATATGGTTTTGAATCATTTGATGTATGTTTTTATTCATTTATTTATTCAGGTTTACGTTGTTGTATTTTGTATTCCATTTCACCACTTTAACTATCTTCAATATTCATCTTGTACACCCTTGTTTCAGAATAATAGCTTTGAGCAGTTCTGCATCAATTATGCGAATGAGAGATTGCAGCAGCACTTCAATCGTCATTTATTCAAATTAGAGCAGGAGGTAAGTTTGTTAGGAAAGTTTGAAATTTCAATTTCTGAGACTATAATGCATCCTTATAGAATTCAAGATGTATAACATGGCCATGTGTGCTGCTAAACTGCTGATTGTTTTGGAAAGTTTTCCAGCTATAATACTTGCTTAAAGTTTTGTAGGTGGATACTTAATTTTTTGTCGTTTACTTATGATATGTTTCAATAATTTTTATGGTGGGACACTGCTACTTGTTTCAGGTTATGTATGACACAACAAGGTTTTAGGAGAAGAGCAGAGACCTGATGCATTTTAGCTCTATTCAACTTTTGTCTTCTTGTGAGACTTTCCTTCCTCAAAAATTTGCTTCAAGTATCTTTGATACGGTCGAAAAAAAACCTGTTGTTGGTCCCTTATTCAAGTCTAGGGGAGCTGATTCACAAAAGTTGAGTGTTGCCACAAAATTTAAGGTATATGTGATGCCGTTTGCTTTATATTTAATATATGGATGTGAAGGTTGGTAATCTGGTTGCAGTATCAAAGCTATCAAGCACTAAGTGGTTGTTGGTTGTTTATTGCTTTAGTTAAGCTCTTGTGCGGTTGCACCTCAAACAATGTGAAAATTTTGCATCTAAGAATTTGTGAAGAAGAAAAAAGATATGGATGGGCTGACATAGAGGATGTTGCTCCTCAAGAAGAGAAAATATGAAGTCTCAAATTGAATTTAGTTGGAGTACCATATTTTTGTAACTTCCTATATATTTGTAATGAAAAATGATACTTTTCTATATATATAATTGTTTGGGGGGGTCATTTTGGGCTAAAACATGCAAAAAAAAAAAGAAATTTTCTTTTTTAAAAATTTTTTTGGGTCACAAGGGCTGCGGTTTTGGCCCTTAACCGCAGCCCTTATCCCTCCAAGGGCTGCGGTTTTTGCCCTGACCGCAGCCCTTAACGCGCTAAGGGGTGCGGTTAAAAACCGCAGCCCTTCCTAATTGCCAAGGGCTGCTAGTCCAATGGCTGCAGTCAAAAAACGCAGCCCTTGGGCCCCTTTTGACCGCAGCCCTTGGGCTTTTTTCCTCTAGTGAGGAGGAGCGGAGAATCCGATGACAGCTTCAACTTCTAGAGTTTAATGGAAAATAATATGAGGTTTAGATATCTGAATTAAAGGACATCTTCAATTTCGTTCAATTAAATGAGGAGGCAAAGCTAAATACTGCAATAATGTCATTTCAAGATGACGCACAACGATGGTTCGAATGGGAACACCGGTGACGACCGTTCTTCACCGGCGGGAAGTGAAGGAGCGAGGTGATGCACCATTTCCACTCGACGGGATCTCGTTAGCCGGGTGTGGTACGTAGTACATTGCCGAGATTGTGCTCGGAGTTGCAGCAACTCACCATATCCTTTCTAAGTGACTCATTCTTCCATTTTTGGTGGTGGAGGAGCGACATACCAGCCGCAAGGAGACAATGGCACCATTGGGTCTGAGTAACTCTTTTGGTGGTTTTTGGTGTTTCTAATCACCAATCATTGGTGGTGAACACAAGGAAGACTAGATTCGTTGTTGGAAAAGAAAGAGGTGGTAAAAACAACCAATGACTCTCTAGTTTTTTATCTGAATGAAGTAAGTGCTGGTGCTTTTTGTGGAGGAATAGGTGGTAGTTACCACGAGATGAAGTGGACGAACATATTGATTTGGAGAACAAGGGAGTGACAAATATGTTTCCAGATCCTCCTCGTGGTGGTGGTCCAAGTGATCTGGTTGATGGTAGCATTGGTGTTAGGTTTGGTAACCTTAAAGCTAAACCAATGGGTGAAACATTCGATCAAGTCAGTATGGAAAATATTGGATCGGTGGTGATCCTAGTTTTGTAATCGAAAGTTTGAGAGTTGCTGGTGAAACCGCCACCCACGGTTGTCTGGAGAAGGAAATGGATTCGTGAAGAGCAGATCTGGTGCAAGTAGGTTAGGTGGAGGACCGGGAAACAAAATTTCTCCAAATGTGGTGCTCTAGTCAACATCACAGCCACAACTGCCAGTAGTGGAGAAGATGAAAAGAGACTTATGAAATATGAATGAGAGATAAGTGTAATTGAGAGTGTGGCTCACTTGGAGAAGAAGCCAAATTTAGATGATGCAATGAGTAAGGGCATTTTTGTAAACTTCCTAGCGAGATGGGTGAACCGAGATTTCTCATGGAATAAACCTCTCGTTATCACGTGCAACCTACAGTGAAGGAAGTTTCCAGACCAAACCATTTAAAATTGGTGAGTTCATGCATCAAAGTAGGCTTGCAAATTATGAACCCAATTATTCAAGTAATTATGATGGGTCCTAATGTGGGCTTGCACAAACTAAGCCCAATTTCCCTTTCCAAGCTCTAAAAACTGATTTTATCAACCCCCAACTCACATATAAACCCCACCCCAATTTAGCTGACCACGCTCGCCCATTCCAACATAAGCATCCCAACTCACCCGTCATTAATCCTGCTCCACTTTTGAGACTCACATTCTTCTTTCTACTACGCAATTATCAAGACATCCCACTTTTCATGAACCCCACCCAATTTCATATTTCAAATCAAATGGCTCCTCTAAATTTCCCAACCCAAAACTAGACCATCATATTTCTGAATCATAATTTCATCACATGACAGCCTTCAACTTATCCATAACAGCATGATCACTCGATTAGCAACAATCAACAGTAAAAGGTCTGAACATCTATGGCAGCAGTGCTATTAAGATAACATTGGCCAACTTTGTCAATGTCGAGAAGTCACTGCCAACTACTATCCACCTTGAGGACAAGGTGGAACTTCAGGCAACATGTATTGCAAGGAATTGATATTAAGGGGGGGGGAAGAGTAGTTTAGGGATTGAATATTTAGTTTGTTAATGGAAACTTGTAGAAGAATCTAAAAGTTAGTAGAGCTTTCTTGGAGGAAAAGCTAAGTTACTCATAGATAATTCTACATATAAGAGCTAATTAGGAAACAACGAATCATGTTCAGAATTGAGTGTTATGTGATTGGGAGAGACTAAGCATCTCGGAAGCTCATATTGGGAGAGAATCCACCTCTAAAAAGTGGAATTTATCAATCACATATACTTTAAGTTGCATCCTAGTAATACAATGGTCTTCTTATTCCTTAATTTTCGACCATCAATGGTACTAAAGTTTGGTTGATTCCTAGCAAATACATTTTTATCCAAAAAAGAAAAAAAAGAAAGAACAAAATGCCATAATCTTCCCCATTTCCAACCAAAAATTTAAAACTAAATAATACATCTGTTTCAAAGTAGATGACAGTTTTATTTTTACACTATTCACATTTCACTCTCTCCTTTTACAATGTTTCGTGATTTTTACGTAAGGAAAAATAATCATGTGAGATTGTGTTAAATTCTTCTCGATATATACACTCACAATATCAACATTTATAATTTTTACATGTAGGAAATTAGATATATTAATAATTAAAGTTATGCACTGGTAAGCATGCACGGAGAAGTGTGTCAAGTATTTTGAAACAGAGTAAGTATTATATAAACCCAACAAAACAGTCCCCAATATTGTTCCAAACATCCTTCCAATAAGAATTCACTTCCAAAAGCTTTCCATTTTAGGGTGTATTAGCAAGCAATTCAAGACTAAGAAGTCTCGGTAACATCACTCCGCATCATAATCTGCTCATATGACAGACATACAACTTAAACAATATTGCAGCTTTTGATGTCCAGATGCAGCTCATCCACTAAGCAGACATACCTGCCTTGAGTAACATCATCATATTAAGTGTAAAATTTCCATGCCGTCTTATGTTAGTTTAGCTTCCTACCAACCACCTAATTGCTGTTTTTGAATTTTGGAGTTCTGTGACGACTTGCCACCTTTGTCTTTGTAGGAATTTCTGGAGGTAAGGTTTTGCCTTCTGTGGGCTGATGCTATGGCCCTGCGCCTTTGCTTTCCGAGGCGTTTCGTGAGTTCAGCGTCACCTTCTTCGCTATTTCCCTCCTGCAAAGAAGCAAGTACATCCGGTATTAGGACAACTGGACAACCCATAGATCCAAAGCAATCTATTGACCAGAAACTAGAGATCTTATAATCTATACTAATATATTAAAAGGCGTGCCTAAACAAGAAACGGTGCCACGTGGCGCTCTCCCTAAGGGAGTTTTACTCCATGCAATCCAGAACAATAAAAAAAAAATAGAAATTGCGTAGTATAGGGTTTGATCTCGAGACCTCAAGAACATATACTAAAGTCTTAACCAATAGACCAAATAACATTTAGTATTATCATCTTAAAGTATAATATTAATAAATGAATATTTTCCTTACGCGGGGCGTAGCCCGGGCCTAATAACTAGTTTTACAGTTAAATCATCAACATAAAACGTTGATATAAGCATGATTTTGCATATTTACACAAAAATGACTCAAGGGGCAGCCTGCACAGATGGAAAAGCAAACACATCGTGATATTGCACAAACATTAAACAGTGTGTCCATGCCCAGCATAATAATTCTTATCCTCATGTGAGATTATTCAAGTGTTACTCGAGATATTGCAGAACACAGCACCGAAACCATTTACACCATAATTTAATCTCTCTTTTTCATCCATGAAATTGACATCACCGATGACCTCTGCTCGTCCCTTCTTAGTAGGGTCAAGGTCGCACCTTTTGGAGTGGGGCTGGGGGGAGGAGACAGTTCATTGAAAGATCAACAAGTTTCATTTCCCAGGGGAAGGGCACATGGGATGCCCTCAAGGATCTGAATGACCAAGTATATCAAAAAGTCACCTTATATAAACTAAGAGGGCGGGGGTTGGGGTCGGGGTTGGAGTAGAGCCGTAGAGGAAGACTTATGTTTGTTTAGGGGGGCGGGCATTGTAGAAGATACAGAAATGGAGATAACCCCGCGCCCCCCTTCCCCTCTTATCTCACCAGAAGTCCAAAACAATACATAGAGGGTGGGGGGAGGTTCAGTATAAGGGGGAGGAAATGACATTTTTAACCTCAACGAGAATGAATGGGGAGCATTAGTAAAGAAAACCTCAGTAGTTTTGTCGTTTATCCCAATAACACCCAACCATACGGTCCATACCGAACAAGGAAAAGCCTCAATATTATACTTAGAGATTGTTTGGTTCAGGATATGGAATGGAAAGGGAATGGACACAAATAAAGGAGGAAAATGGTAACAAAATTGGTTACCCTCTATGTTACTCCGACACGGATACGGGTGTCGTATCCAAGTAGGGATCGGAGGATCCGACACCCTACTCCAAAAATGTAGCCGATACTCCGACACGGTCAAGAGAGTGTCTTGACCAATTTTCTAGACACGTCTATCATTGAAAGTGTCGGAAAAACTTTACACTTTATTTTAATTAAAAAATAATAATAATAAGTCGATAAAAAAAAAGATAAAATTTAAAATAGTCTATTAGCCGTACAAAAAGTTAAGTATTACAAAAAAAATTAATTAAAAAATAATAATAATAAGTCGGTAAAAAAAAAAATATAAAATTTAAAATAGTACTATTAGCTGTACAAAAAGTTAAGTATTACAAAAATTTAAAATAGTATATTATATTCAGTATTATATTTTAGAAGAAATCGAAAAAGTTAAGTTATACAAAAAGTACAACTCTTGGAATTCTTCCCAGCAGTCACGTTACTCTTCTTAGCTGTACAGCATAACACATTAACACCAGTACACCACACCTTTAAAACATTATTAAATCATTTATTTGACAGTTGTACAGCTGTACCAAATAATTTGACAACTTTAAACATATTAGTGTACGTATATTTGACAAAGCTGCGAAGAGTTTTCATCTCTCCACCGTTGCCGCCTTGCCGGAGAAGAAACTGAAGGTAATCCATGGCTATGTGCCTGTGTCTAATGGAGGAAATCACATCATTGGGTGCGGCTCAATCTCCCGAGCAAAAACCCCAACATAGTATGAAGAGATTTAGTATAGTTTGACATCAATTAGCAGATCTAGGGTTTACATATAAACCCTAAATTTCAAAATTTGAATGGAAGCGCAATGAATTAGGTAATTGTTCCCCCTTTTCTCCCTTCGTTTCTTTCTCACTTTTGCCAAATGGGTGTCCGAAAGGGGACACTTTTCCGACACGCGTATCGACGCCCGTTTCCAGGCGTGTCACGCGTCGTGTCGGGTGTCGTGTCGAGTCGACACGCGACACTCGAGGTAGAAGAGGGTGTCGGAGTAACATAGGTTACCCTTAATGAGTGTTTGTTAACCATTACCTCCCAGTAATGGATTTTGTTACTTGAGGGGGAGGGAAAGGTAACAAATTGGGGGAATCCATTACCATCAAGTAATGGTAACGAGTTGATGAGGGGTTGAACCAAACAAGAAGAAATGGAATCGGTAATTGATTCTGTATATTGGAGCCTAAAAATAGTGAACCAAACAACCCCTTCACTTGCTCACCAATTTTTTGTCCACATTCCTCTTATTCCCATAAAGCCTATGCCACATAAGTCTTAAAACTATTTTTCTACCATTTATTTACATATGTTATCAGAAGTAAAAAGGATGGGAAAGTTTGTACACAATTCCGACGTTGACCTTTTTGTTTTTCTCCCCTTCTCCTATTTCCTCCCTCTTCCTTCTCCTCTTCTTCCTCCACTGTTTAAGCATCCATATTTTTTTGTCTCGCCTCATATATCACCTTGGATCATCATCATCAACGTTTCTTTGTATTTTAGCAATCATTTCCTCTTGTTTTGGAATTCTACTGAACATGTTCCCCCCTACTAAATATTTGGAGCAATAAAATTAAAACCCGTTTATTCCTTTGATTGTTGTATATACGTGCCCTACAACTTCCAACTGCCATTGATCTATTTATTAGCAACAGTTTAAGAGTAATTATCAGTTTGTTCTAAATGCATTAAGACTTGAAGAGTTATGCATTTCTGAGTTTAGAATTCTTGTTAATTTCGTTTTCATCGTTGCAAGTGTTCTATTATTTTTAAGGTTGATGTTAAGTCATATAAAGTCTACTAAAGTGTAAATGTAAATCAATATTATTTAGAGACTTTCTAGAAATTGATTAATTCGGCCATATATTGGTTCTCTTTAAATTGCTCCGGGGGAAATATCTTAACTGAGGTCATAATAACCCTCAGATCCAAAAAGAACCATCAGTCTAATATGAAGTTGTAGAAGTGGAAAAAAGGGGGAGTTAGCTACTTGAAATCGACAATTTCTAACATCAGAAACTACAGATAGAAAAATTTCGTAATCAAGGTATTTCCATTACTACAGAAAATACTACTCGGACAAAGATGTGCTTTATGCCAATATCTCATATTTACCCTACTTCGAGGATGCCCAGTCATAATCACCAGTTGGTATTAGCAGTTTAGCACATCACTGACAATCAGTAATTAAGAGGGTCTAGTTCAACTACAGTTTTACTCAATTGGTTTAGAGATCAATATTGAAATTTGGAGAGAACAACACGCAAGGCAAAAAATGAGCGGCTTCTCTATCTGACACTATATTCTTTATTGACATTCAACAATCTTTAAAAAGAAGATTAGATACATAGGAGAGCACATAGCGCTAACACAAGGATTGAAAAATTGCAAACCTCATCACTATTACACTCCTCCTTGCGACTGCTTGGAGTTGTAGACGATATTTGTTCACTATCTACTGCATCACATTCCCGCGCTACCACGTCCTAACAGATCAAAGAGGTGTAACTCAACAATATAAAGGATGCCATTCAGGACAATACAGATGGCATAAAGTTGAGAAAGTATATAACATACCAAAAAGCCACAAATGCAGGAAAGATACTCATGAATTATGTTGGAGAGCAAAGGTGAAACTGGATGATCGGTTTGTAAGACTAAAAGAGATCTATTTGAATTCTTAAACAAAATCTAGTTCAACTTTGATTAATTTACGTAGAAAAAGCATACCATCGTCAACTGGGAGCATATACTACTACAATTAAGTATACTAAAGCAAAACAACAAATGCAAATAGATAAGCTGATCTGTGGTTTATGTCATCAAAACTCTCCTGGCATCGAAGAATTTGACCACCATAATTTTTAGTTGTACAAAGCACAAAAATATCATACAACTAATATCATTTCATTTTTATAATTACCAGTACATCTGTGCACAATCGGAGAAATGGATTCACATTTTATGAGTGCGATAAAGGAGGAGGGACAGTTATCTTTAATAGAAGGAAAGACAATCACTAATAGTTACCAGGTTCATTACTGACAACACACATTTCTGAACCTTGTCATAAACCACTATGAAACCACATCAAAGTAGTTGATAAGGGATGCATGAAATGCACCAGTACCAACTCCAGACTCAATACTAGTAGACAGTACCTGCTCTGTGAAGCCTAACAAATCAAATTTTTCGATGGCTTTGTCATTTGCCTCGTCAATGGTATGGTCATGTGCAATCGAGTCAACATTAGCACCTGAGTCATCACCAACACTTGAATCATCATCCGAATTTTCTTCATTGCTAGATTCTGAGTCCTTAGAAGTCCCTTCAATAAACTGTCAAGTGCCAGATAATTATTAATTAAGAATCCACACTGGCAGTAGATACAATTGACATAAAGCACAGCAAATGGCTAATTGCCAAGAGAGGAAAAACAATATGATGAAAAGCAATCGCAAGACTATCACATAAGGCGATATCAACTTTACTTTAGTAGCCCACCAAACTAGAACTTAGCACTACAAAGTACACAACACGACCTAGAAATTTCCTATGATGGAAAAGCTAAATTTCGCGCTACAATGATTTACGCTTTATTTCCTTCTAGTCCTTCGTTGGCTTGCGAAAGAATCCAACACAGAGGCCCCCTTCACCTTCGGCCAAGCACTAATGCACCTCCACCATCAGCCAAAAACATTGCAGCCGAATGCAAATCCAAAAGCCCCAGTAGTGTCATCCGCATCACCTTTAGAGAATATCAAAAAAATCAGAACCCTCGGCACCATAGGGAGGAAAGCACAACGACGTCATGGTCAGTCTTGACATGGACAAGGGTGTACCCTAAGCACTAGCACTACATCTCGCACTGAAGAGAGTCAGATCTAGCCCTTGATTTTCAGACTTCGCTGCAAAATTTGTCAACAAACTATTAACTACAGTTGTCTGTAACTATGGAAAAAAGGTGGGGGGAGAGAGGAAGCGATAATGGAGTTATTAGAAGGCTTGTTATACGGACAAAAGTAGAGGAATCTGGAAAAGACATGAGGAGGCAGGAGGAAGGGAAAGAGGAAAGGCTGTTGGATTTATATCCCTGTCTTCAATTCTAATAGTTCAGGAACTTGTGATGAAATTTGATTTGAATCCCCATTCCAACCACTCAAAAATATCGAATTCCCTTTCTTGTTTCCTTACCCCTTATTTCCCTTTCTCCTGTGAGCCATCTAGCCCCTAATAATCTACAAAGGATGCTGCACATTGGCACAAGTTATACACTTCAATTTCTAAGTTAATCACTTGAAAGATTTCTTAGGAGTTTTGATTATCATTGATTAAAATGGACCATTGTCCTAGCTTTATTAGCACTCAGTTCTCTAATTGCTACTTCATGATGCACTATCACATGCCCATTGTAAAGTTCCTTTCCAATATATTTCTCACAAGTCACACCCCTTTGAGTTAAAGAATGACACCTATGATCAAGTAAGAATTTCGTAAATTCAAGCATGAGCAATATCTGATTCCCAACAAAACATTGAACATTTTTATTGAGCAATGATGCGGCGAGAAGGCTGTGATTTTTATCATAGCGTTATGTGATGGCATTCCACATAATGGCAAGTTCAAAATCCATTAGATAACAGCGGTTATGTAATGGGACAACCCAATGTTAATTTGCAATACTTGCAAAAATAACCCCCTCCCCCATCCATATAATAAAAAAAAGACATGATAACACATTCCCTAAAATATTGATCCAACCCATATATCTTCCCAATCTGCCAAACATTGAAAATCACAACAAAAATATAAAGTGTCTACGAAATGAATTCCAAGACGCTCATGGAAGAGCAATTTAGCCACTCCATTAGAAACCGAAGTATTGGTCAAAAAAAAAGTTTCTTCCCAAAGTAATTAGTAAAAGAAAAAATCTTCCCAAAGTTTATTTGATTCAATTTATGATACACACTATCATATTAATGATATAAAATTACCCACATGTTAACCGAAAAAAATAATGAATACTTACATTTTATCTAAAAAGAAGATTAAACAAAGAACTCTTCCCTTTGCTTGCCATATCTTAGCATCACATAAGAGATTGGACACTTTCTTATATTATTTTTTAACTCCAACTACCCATAAATGATGAAATACACCTCACAAAGTCGTTGATTAACCACAACCAAAATTACTCCGCATGTTTTCTTCATATAACCTCATCCCCATTTGTACTTCATCCCCATCCCCATCCCCATCCTCAATTTCGAAAAACCACAACTTAAGGTAAATATAAGAAATTTGAATCCAGCATAACGATCTTAACAGTTGATCAAATAATTTATATATCCCTGGAGAGTTGAAGAATTAATATGAAATTGACGTAAAAGGAGCAATTTCATTCACTCAATTCATCTCTATATATCAGGTTTCTTGTTTTGTAGATCAATTTTCTCTTTCTAACTTTTGTTTTACGGAAAACCCAAATCAACGGTTTCACCAGTCAACTAGTGGCCAAACATTCATTAGCCTTGGTCCACCCTTCACCAAAGAGGGTAAGTATGCCCAATGGAAAAGTTTGTTTTGTTCAACCTTTTAAGGAGTCAAGAGAAATAGCCACAAATAATGTACCTCATGTTTTACCAAGGCAAACAACAAAGTGCATTGTTCTCTTTCATATATTTTGTTACCCAACCAGGTAAAGTCTGCTTACACAAAGTGCATTTAAAGACATGAATACGAAAAACATCTTGGCTATATTTAAGGGGGAGGAGGAAAGCTTAGTTGCAATACCCTTTCAAGATTGTCCTGGTCCTTTTTGGTGAATCCACTAGCAGCAAGTTCCTTGTCTAAAGAAGCAGCACCATTTAAGATAGAGCAGAATGTTGGCCTGCTATTTTCATCCATATTCAGATCTTGACCGTCAGCCTCATCCGACAGCAATTCATAAGTAAGCTTAAATCTGCAAGGAGATTTGATGCAACAAATAACAGCAATTGCTGGTAAATTATTTGAGCTTCCAGTTTAAAAAGGAGCTCAAAGTAAAATATAACACTCTATCTGCTATCATAATAATTGTTGAAGATATTAAGTCATCACATAACTAGAGGCCAAGGGTTTAGTCACTTATTTCAACTTGTTATACATGTCTTTGCTCATGAAGAACTTCTGTATGACATTATAATTTAAATTTTAAAGTTCTATTGATCGATGAAAATATGAACACATCCAACCAGTCACTTTGCACTTTCCCGCAGAAGACTGCAGCAGTTGGCAAATGCAAGTTAATACAGGCCAACAAGCATGTCAGTTGGCAAATGCCAGTTAATACTTAATACAGCCCAAGAAACGTGGAGCTTTGTGCTCGAAACTCTAGGTTGTTATAAACTACCAATATCAAGATTCAATGACTAGGCTGTAAAAAAATACCCGAGTACCTCTAGTACTTGCAGTGTTCAATATAATTCCCGAAATTTTTCAATACCACTAAACATAATGGAAAATTACGACTACCACAGACCAAAAGGTGTACGACCTACAAGCCAATTACTTAGCATTATGCACAGAATGACATAAGATAGCACATTCAACCTTTGAAACCTGAACACATTAATTACATATTCCATTTACCACTTTAAAATAATTCTAACAATCCATAAAATAATGATAAATAATGCATATATATGTCGAACCATTAACAACCAGATCATACAAGATTTCTTGACTACACCAAGCTCTTAAGCAAACACCAGCAACAGCATCGTGGCGAGCTTTTGCGATGAAAAGTCTCATAACCGACAAATCAGGATCACTTACAAATAGTTTGTTATTCCTAATATAGAATGTAAGGAAAAGTCACTATGACTTATCCTTCAGCTCAGGGTTGAGATAGACTAATAAGCTATAAATTGAAATACAGATGTTAAAAGGCAATTGATAGTGGTGAACGGTTTTATGCCCTGTATGGCAGGTAAGTGGATACGAACTCTTTGGCTCTCTCTAACCGACCTGGTCAATGGGTCTCGGTTAGGAGTGTCGGGCATGGGTACAGATCCGAGTGTCTGGTACGACACTTCCAAAAAATCAGGACGCATGGACTCTGTCCGATTTGGACACAGGGTACGGGTATGCGAAATTAATATTTTATAATATTAAATTTAATAATTAATCCGCTAATTTATATTTTATGATTGTCTATTTATAGTATACTAATAAAATTAAGGTATTTGTTTAAAATGAACAACCTAGCCATAGGCAAAAAAATTTAAAAAAAGGAAAGCGAGGACAAAAGAAGGAAAGGAGAGAAAGAAAAAGAAAAAGAAACAAAGTCACGTGGACAAAGGATGAAAAGAAAAAGAAACAAAGTCACGTGGACTTGGACAACAACAAAAAAAGAAAAAGAAAAGATGAGAAGGTGAAGACTGAAGAGATAGAAGATCGAAGAGAGAGAAGAAGAGAAGGAAGGGAACTAAAGAAAGATGAAAATTACCGGTGAGTTCGAATCTCCGGCAGCGAGTTCGAAGCTCCGGTCAGCGAGTCGGGTGTCTTCTTCTCCTCTTCTTCTCTTCTTCTCTTCTCCTCTTCGCATTCAAACTCTAGGGTTTGAGTATCTAGGGTTTAGCGCCGCCGTCTCCTACTGGAAGTTGCCGGATCTTACACGTATTTCATACCGGTGTCGGTGTCGTGTCATACCGACACGGTATTCGGCAAAATTTGCCGAGCCAGGGTAACGAGCTAATAAGATGTTTTATAAAGGTCATCTGCTTTTTATCAATTGCAAAGTAGCAAACGTCTTTTCAATAATAAAAAGGTCTGACAAAAACCATCGCTTTAAATTACGTGATCATCCGAAAAACTGAGCCCTGAGGTTGTGTCTTGATATGGTATGGCATACTATCAAGTTCCAACAATCCCTATTGTTTGGTGACATGCAGAGTGACTTCAATAACTAGTAGCAGAAAAATAAAAAGATCGAATACTTTAAAAGGATCCCTGACAACAAAGACACTAGAGCTCAGTAGATTTCTTATCATTATTAAGCAATCAGCAAGTTCATTGAAGAGCTATATATCAATATATGAAGAGAAGGAAAACTACCTTTTCCTGAAAAACTTGTAAATGCATTCAACATCACGGTCGAAGTACCTGCAAATTGGGACATGGTAAAGCAAATTTTTATTAAAATTTGTGGTCTTCAGAGTAAATGTACAAAAAGGCATAAAGCCCCAGATCTTCAATATGCATGGATAAAAAATGAAAAAGTCTACTAGTGAAGACTTGAACATTCTGGTAAAATGTGACGCACATTTGTGCATTGCGATGAGATACAGATACCATCTGCGGGAAATCAATCATAGTCACGTTCTCATCATCATCAATCTACATGTAAAGACCATTTTTTAAAAAAAAAAAAGTCAGAGATAACAACTGGCAATTGCAACAAGTAATAAGGTGTAAACAATTGTATTATCAACATGCAAACTTTGAATGGAACACTGCGAAAATGAAAAATTGAACAGCAAGCACAAAAATAGAAATCCCCGATGGAGAAGGAATCCAACAAATTCACCCACTCAACTACAAAGATATCATGCCCTATGAGAAGCTTTCAACAACATTAAAAAGGAAAAAGAAAAAAAGGTAATAGGTGACGTGAGGTGAGGAAATAGAGCAAAGATGCATACCATGATATTAAATTCATTGAAGTCACAATGAATAAGTCCATGCTCAGCCAGACGAACAATTAAACCTATCACAGTTTCAAAAATAATATCCGGGTTTTGCAATTGCTTGACCTGCACACTAATTAAAGAAGAAAATAAAATTAGAATGCACTTGATATACCTTCATTGCGATGGCACAAATATTGATTTCAAAACTCTGAGAAACAAGAGAACAAGAAATGGGCAGCAAAAGAGGATGAAGAGGAACTATAAAAAGGGAAGTGAGAAAATGAGAATGGAGGGGAAACGATGAAACACAACACCAAAAGCTGCTCACTCAAACAAAATGAACACAAATTTCTGAAGACAAATAGAAATTCAACCTTCGAGTTTAAGAGTGCAATTCCTCGACATTCAAAAACCATCTAAAGTAAACCAATCATACAATATAAATTTGATAAAAAAAAAAAAAAAAAATCGTTGCTAAATCCCTAACATGGGTCCAATAGCTATCATTACACAAAAGTCATGGTCTTCCATGCCTATCAAAGTAATCACAATACAAGATAAGACTACAAAAATTACAAAAATTTATCCTCATTACAAAGTATTTCACAGTCATTCAAAGAAAAGGAGGAAGCCTTACAGTGGATAGCCTTGAACAAGGGACATAATCACACAATGTCGATTGCAGTCAACTGCCTTTGGTACAGGAAATTCATGGTCTTCCAATGCCTGGCAAAAGTTATCAACAAAATTTCAAGCTAGAAAGAATCCACAATCCGGATATCATCATCAATGAAAGGACAATTGGGTAGAACCTTCATAAAAGCAAATTCCTTCAGCGCCGCAAGACGAGACAAGTACAGCCAGTTAAAACTACTCCTATGCTTCAAGTAGTCACGTTTGGACTTAACAGCCCTAAACGAAACTCTACCTAGTCTATGTAGCTTCATCGCCATCACTGTTCCATCTTCATTGGCAACCTCGAATATATCTAATACCCCACGAACAAATAAAATTTGCTTAATGTTATTTCTAAATCACCACAAGAATAAAAAGGCAGTAAGCTCCAAATATCAATAGGCTTTACCAGATTCCTTTCCGACTCCAATTTGACGGCCAACACTACTGAATACACCACGATTGACCAACGTCTTAATGGCAAGGAAGTCATACCCAAGGTAGGTTAACCTAAAACCATCATCTATACAAAGTGCCCAGAAATGGTATTAACAAAACACTGAAAAACCATCATCTATACAAAATGCCTGCAAAATAGTACTATTACAAAAACCAAATAAATTGAGAAAACACAAGAGATTACACAACAATATTGATAGAAAAGAGCAAAGAACAAATGACTAACATTTAGAAGAATCATGATGCAGCAGCTTGTGCTTAAGCAAATTCTTCAACACCTTATAAGTACCGCCATGTCTATAATTATTCACAAAATAAAGTATAAATTTAGTTCCATGACTATTAAATTACAGATATTACAAAAAAATTAAAAAAGGAACTTCTGAAATCGAGAATGTGAACAGGAATTACTTGAGGGAAGCAATGCGATCAATAAGCTCGGAAGGGACGATTTCGTGCTGCAATAGTCACACTCGATGTAAATTCAGAAGAAAAAAAAAGTAACTAAATTGGAAGTGTTACGATAATTAAAGAAGCAGAAACAGATAAAGGAGTGTGAGAGAGAGAAAAAGAGTAGATTACATTGCGCATGCCCAATTCAACGGCGGTGAGTACCCGGAAATCATCTCTGGTGAGATATCTTAGAGCGTTCACGTCCAGTTTCATGGCTGCTGTAATTTTGTTTGCAGAGGAGAGAAGATAACAAATAAACAACCAAATAAAACAAACAACAACTCAACACAACAACAAGCAATTAACATTAGAATTTAGGTATGTAGGTTTAAATTAGATTACCTAAATTCGAATTTCTGGAGTTGGATATGGAGACTGGAAAGTGGCGGGTTGTGGCGTCCGGCGTCAGGCGTGGACGCGTTAAGGTGGTGCGAGTTGACTTGCTGATGCGTCGATGGTGAAAATTACTCGTTGCTCGCACAGAGGAGAACGGAAAAAGAGTTCGGCACCGGTGCTCCGGTGGCCTGGTGCAGTGCGGTGGTCCGACTAGAGAGAGAAAGAGGGTAAGTGGCTAGGGTTTACGGGTGGTTATGAAAATTCTAAGGTGGTTATATTTGAAAAGTTACCACCTAAGAAGTGGGGTTAAAACAAGTGTCAGCTATATAATTTGCCAACTCATATCCTACTCATCTTCTACTCAACTCTATTACTTTTATTCTCTGAAATTCCAAAAATCATTTTAGATGATTTTCTGTAAATTTCTAAAATAATTAAAATTTTAAAAGTAATTTGAAAAATAAAATCAGAAAATTTGTTTTCTAGAAAGAATTTTTTTTTTCCAACTCTATTTCCATAATATTTTTAGCAGCAAAATATTTTCTCTCTCCACCGTTCTTCGTCCATGTTCATGGTACAAAACATAATCACTCATTACTCCGGAATATAGTTGACTGTAGAATAAGGACTAGGCTCGCAAACTATTTGAGCTCGGCTCGAAATTTTCTAGAGCCGAGCATAGCAAAGTTCGATTCAAAAAGTTTGTGAGTAGGCTCGAAATATGTTTTAACTATATAATTTTCCACATTATAGTAATTAAATGAAAAGTTACACTTATATTTATGCACAATACTTGTGAAAAAACTCAAAGTAGTCTAAACCTATTTTTAGAATATATGTAATATATTTTTGTAACTCAAGTTGAGTTTTAAGTTAAATTAAACTAGAAAATTTAAGCTCAAAAAAGCTTGAGACCGGCTCGAGTTCGAGTAAAAGTGTAACGAGCCGAGCCGAGCTGAGCAACCCTAGGCTTGGTCTCGGTTCAGCTCATTAACACCCCTAATAAGGACGCTGGAACTAGGCTAGAGTTTAAGATCTAAGTACGAGCAAATGGTGGATGAAACTTGCTTCCATGGACTAACTTCATCGCGTATTTTGTATTCAAGGATAAGTAAATTTGCTAAAGTCCATTTCGAGACGACACATAAAATAGCGCGTGATAGGAGATGAAGATGGAGATGAATTGGCTTGAATACATGAATTAGGTTATTGAAAAACCTTATCACTTGCTTCCATGGACTATATTTCATCATGTGGTGTTGTGAATTCATGGCTACGTAAGTGTGTTAATGTCAATTTTAGAGAAACCTTTCCTTAAGTCCCCCTTCTCTCCGGTAGCACATGATAAGGGGTTCTAGCTATCGTGCGCTTAGCTTTCAATGGGACAAAAGAAGAAGTAAGCGGGAGCGGCAAGCCGGGTCACCGGCACCGGGGTTGACTCTAAAATCCACCGAGCAACGGATCGATGGGAGAAATAAGCCTATTGAAGAGGAGGCTAATGAAACAATAACTAAGGAGAATGATTTCTACTAGTGAAGTTATGAAGGAAAAGGGTAGCGATAGTTTACCAAGCAACTTGAATGAAGACGCTCAACGTAAATGGCGAGTTTCGTAACACGCCGTAATTTTCACTCTTTATTTTTGGTGTTAGTTTATTTTAAAATGATATTCTTTTCGTAAAAATAAATAAATAAATAATTTATTATTTTCTCTAGATCAATGATTTTTATTCTTTATAATTTGGGAGCCGAATTAATATTTTATTATATGGTGTGTTAATGTGTGCATTATATTTATATTTATAATATAATTCATTAGAATTATTTTCATTATTAAGTATTTTCAAAGTTTAGGCGCGATTTAGGAATTAATCGTTTTATCGCGTAACTGGCTTTCGGAGCATGGATCATTGTTGAATTGGGCCGAAAGTTTTGTGTGGGTGTTGGGCTTGGGGCAGCCGGCCAAGTGAAGGATTAAGGGGAGCCTTCTCCTTTTCTTTTCTCTTTTGTTTTTCTCATGACTCTTTGTTGCTTTGTAACCCCCTAATCATTCTCCTTCATTAAAACCCTTTATTTCAACCATTAAACATCCATAAAATTCTGATTTTTATTCAAAGAAGTTCAGCAGCATCATTCTCATTTACCCCCCACCGTTTCAAGAAAAGAAAGAGAGAAAACGAAGAGCAAAAGAATAGAAAGTTCAACCCGGTTTTCCCTGTCGCACCTTCACGAAAATAACAGTAACCGGAGATCTAACCGTTGGATCGTCTTCAATTTTGGACACAATGTTTACAACATTTTGTTCTACATTCTGACCGGAGCGATTTAGAATCTGAGCTTTCGATCATCGGGAATCATGGTCGTAACAGAGCAGTACGAAACAAGAGTTTTCAACGTTCAAGAAGAAATGCCTAGTGTCTTGTTGCTACAATTCTCGTTCGTTATGCCTTGGGGTTAGAAGAGGATTTGGATTGCATGTTTAACTCGTGATTGTCTCTTTAGACTCAGCTCTCCTCCCGACGATCCAGGTAACTAGTTGTTATCTTAGAACCATAGTGATTAGGGTATTATTCGGTATTAGATTACTACGTTAGGAATTATCTAAAATACTTTTTGTATGATATTTTTGATGAAATTTGACATGAACATACGTGACACATGCTATGTGAATACTGTGTAGAGAAAAATAATTTTCGCATGATTTTTAATATTTATTTGATTTAATTAGTATTTTGTGCTTTTTGGCTAAATTTTATAATAATTATTGAACGACTGTTAAAATTGATGAAA
The DNA here is from genome assembly GCA_947646795.1 of Beta lomatogona. Classification (NCBI taxonomy): domain Eukaryota; kingdom Viridiplantae; phylum Streptophyta; class Magnoliopsida; order Caryophyllales; family Amaranthaceae; genus Beta; species Beta lomatogona. Next base: position 359,514 of record CANSNZ010000681.1, on the reverse strand, counting down.
TCATTTTTCTTAGATCATGTTACATGCGTATAATGTATTCCATGCCTTAGAATAATTTTTATCTACTGTTTACTGTTTTAATTAATTGATATATATGTTTTTGTAATTTCTATTCAGTCAGTATATAATTCATGAAAATTATTTATAGAGGCTGAAAAATTAATTTATTTGAATAATATGTATTTCCGTGAGTTTTTACATGTTATGTGAATTTTTTGGTAATTTTTGGGCGTCTTTTTATATTTTTAATTATTTTAATGGCTTATTTGAGGAATCTGTATATTAACTGTTAAAAATACTTTTTGAGTCCGAAAATTATAAATAAAAATTTTACCATGTCAGTAGAGCTATTAGGGTTATATGATAATTTTTGTGTGATTTTACTGCTCGAATTTGTAGGTTTCATAATTATTATGGTGTTTTTGTGATGAAATTGAGGACACACTATTAAATTGTTTGAGGGCTTGTAAATCAGATATAATTTATAATTTAATATATTCTGGGTTGCTGATTTTCAGTAGTATATAGTATGCATCATTTGAGTAACCACATGTTTAGGTTTGATTTATGGAATAAAATGATTTAATTGTTATTACTCTTTTAATGAATATGATTTAGAGTTAACTGGTGATGTATGTGTGATTGAGTGTGGTTACTTTCTGTTCTTTTCCAATTATGTGTTGTTTTTCATGTGAGTACTGCGTATCTGTTTTATTATTTATAAAACTTTCTAGTTTGAATTTATATTCCAAATTATATTTTAGATCTTTGAATTTAATTTTATACTTATGTTAGAGTTATTTTCTGACTTTCAAATTTTGTTATTGTTAATATATTGACATACTCTTTTGAAAAACGTTTAATTTCAATTGTCTTCAAATTTCTCTTACCGTTTTTGACCATCTATATTTATAAATATTTTCCTTTTAATATTTTTAGTTTTCATGCTAATCCTTGTTCAGCCTTTTAATTATGGTAATAAGTTTTGTAGTCTTTGAAAATAAAAGTACCCTAATGAGTTGTTTTGGTGTTAGTTTGAAAAGTAGATGTAAACTATTTTGTTTTAAAGGTTAGCATTCAACAACTTTTATTTTACTTACTAATTTACTTTTCTTATTAGCATTATTTTTTTCGAACTCAAATGCGTGAAATGATCTCGTTTACTATTTGTTGTTCTTGTTTAAATATTTAGTGCTTTCTAATTTCAAAGCAAAATTTTGGTTGTTTTCATTACTTCTTATTTAATTCTCTGATTTTGACTGATCTGTTTTATATTATTTGGAAAGGAAATTTATATACTCAGGTCTAAATTTTAAACTTGTTTGAGTTGATATTAAGTCATAATGGGTGATTCCTTTGACTTGTATGTCAATTTGATAAGTCTAAATTTTAAACTTGTTTGAGTTGATATTGAGTCATAATGGGTGATTCCTTTGACTTGTATGTCAATTTGATAAGTTGACGCATTTTATCTGTTTTGATTTAATTTCCTTTTTGAGTTGATATTAAGTTTATATTGGGTGATTCCAATAAAACTCTAATGTCGATTTGATAAGTTGGCTTTCAAATATTGTTTTGTTGATACTAGATTGCAATGGGTGGTTTCATGCACATTTGTGTCGACTTAGCAAATTTTATAATCGTTGTTTATAATTTATTACTTCATCGCCTATTTATTATTAGTGTTTCGTCGTTGTGAAATTTATTTTAAAGTTTTCATTTTCTTTTGCGAACTTTAATTTTCATATATATGTTTAGGAGGCGTACGCTCTTATAACATATGTCATGACTTGTGTTCGTAAGTGCTATTTTAATAAAGCAGCTAGATACTCTTTATTAAAGTGTTCTTATCTCTTTAAGTGGAGTATAAGCCCGTGTGGTTACCTCTATTTAAATTGGTTTGGCTATCTATTTACGAACTTTTTCTCCTTCGTTTCTTTTCTAAAAATATTTATGTATGGTCGGATTTATTCTTTTATAATTTTACGTAACTATTTATTCCTGCTTCTTTTACAAAATTACCTATAGTTTATTGTGCAAAATTTTTACCTTAAACTTTCTAATACTTGTCTTTGGTTCTTTCACATTTTATAAAATGATTGTTGTTACCGTGCTTCTTTACTATACAACTCTTTTGGTCTTCCAAAATAAAATATATATTATTTGAGTTATCAAATTTTTATACCTGCAAAGTTGTTTAATTCTTAACTAAAATCCATCGATTTCTGTTTTCTTAATGTTCTTTATCTAGAGTACTTTCTTTTGTCTCTTGGTTGTTTTGAAGTTTCGAGGACGAAACTCTTTTAAGGGGGAATGTTTGTAACACCCCGTAATTTTCACTCTTTATTTTTGGTGTTAGTTTATTTTAAAATGATATTCTTTTCGTAAAAATAAATAAATAAATAATTTATTATTTTCTCTAGATCAATGATTTTTATTCTTTATAATTTGGGAGCCGAATTAATATTTTATTATATGGTGTGTTAATGTGTGCATTATATTTATATTTATAATATAATTCATTAGAATTATTTTCATTATTAAGTATTTTCAAAGTTTAGGCGCGATTTAGGAATTAATCGTTTTATCGCGTAACGGGCTTTCGGAGCATGGATCATTGTTGAATTGGGCTGAAAGTTTTGTGTGGGTGTTGGGCTTGGGGCAGCCGGCCAAGTGAAGGATTAAGGGGAGCCTTCTCCTTTTCTTTTCTCTTTTGTTTTTCTCATGACTCTTTGTTGCTTTGTAACCCCCTAATCATTCTCCTTCATTAAAACCCTTTATTTCAACCATTAAACATCCATAAAATTCTGATTTTTATTCAAAGAAGTTCAGCAGCATCATTCTCATTTACCCCCCACCGTTTCAAGAAAAGAAAGAGAGAAAAGGAAGAGCAAAAGAATAGAAAGTTCAACCCGGTTTTCCCTGTCGCACCTTCACTAAAATAACAGTAACCGGAGATCTAACCGTTGGATCGTCTTCAATTTTGGACACAATGTTTACAACATTTTGTTCTACATTCTGACCGGAGCGATTTAGAATCTGAGCTTTCGATCATCGGGAATCATGGTCGTAACAGAGCAGTACGAAACAAGAGTTTTCAACGTTCAAGAAGAAATGCCTAGTGTCTTGTTGCTACAATTCTCGTTCGTTATGCCTTGGGGTTAGAAGAGGATTTGGATTGCATGTTTAACTCGTGATTGTCTCTTTAGACTCAGCTCTCCTCCCGACGATCCAGGTAACTAGTTGTTATCTTAGAACCATAGTGATTAGGGTATTATTCGGTATTAGATTACTACGTTAGGAATTATCTAAAATACTTTTTGTATGAGATTTTTGATGAAATTTGACATGAACATACGTGACACATGCTATGTGAATACTGTGTAGAGAAAAATAATTTTTGCATGATTTTTAATATTTATTTGATTTAATTAGTATTTTGTGCTTTTTGGCTAAATTTTATAATAATTATTGAACGACTGTTAAAATTGATGAAATCATTTTTCTTAGATCATGTTACATGCGTATAATGTATTCCATGCCTTAGAATAATTTTTATCTACTGTTTACTGTTTTAATTAATTGATATATATGTTTTTGTAATTTCTATTCAGTCAGTATATAATTCATGAAAATTATTTATAGAGGCTGAAAAATTAATTTATTTGAATAATATGTATTTCCGTGAGTTTTTACATGTTATGTGAATTTTTGGTAATTTTTGGGCGTCTTTTTATATTTTTAATTATTTTAATGGCTTATTTGAGGAATCTGTATATTAACTGTTAAAAATACTTTTTGAGTCCGAAAATTATAAATAAAAATTTTACCATGTCAGTAGAGCTATTAGGGTTATATGATAATTTTTGTGTGATTTTACTGCTCGAATTTGTAGGTTTCATAATTATTATGGTGTTTTTGTGATGAAATTGAGGACACACTATTAAATTGTTTGAGGGCTTGTAAATCAGATATAATTTATAATTTAATATATTCTGGGTTGCTGATTTTCAGTAGTATATAGTATGCATCATTTGAGTAACCACATGTTTAGGTTTGATTTATGGAATAAAATGATTTAATTGTTATTACTCTTTTAATGAATATGATTTAGAGTTAACTGGTGATGTATGTGTGATTGAGTGTGGTTGCTGTAAAAAAAAACCAGTATAATATCATTGATGATGTTTAGAGATGATTAAGTTTTATTGTGGGAGATATTTGTTGAAAATTTGTAAGTGATTTATTTTGAGGATTTTTGAAGAATTACTTTTGATGAATTATGGGTATAAGGCCGGGTGGCATCCCTTTTGACGAATATTTTTTTTTGAGATGGATGATACTTTGATGATATTTATGATTTTATTTGAGATAAGAACATCCGGTGGGATAGATGTAGTCCCCGGTGAAGAACATGCCAACCACCTGGTTTGCGAACTAGGGGTACACCTGGGTTAATTGTTGTCGTCCGAGAGTCAGGGAGTTCTGCGTGTTCTACCCCCGCATCGGGAGTTTGGCCATTCTTAGACACAGGCGGGGGGAACGTAAGCCCATAGACCGACTCGGAGATTGCGATCCGACAAACCTTAGGAAGTGATTTGCGAATCACTAGCGTTCGGTTCTGTCTCGGACACTTGTTTTACCTATACTTTTATTTTTCTAAAAGTACTCTTGAGATGATTTATTTATTTTTATCCAACTCACTTGCTATTTATTATTCATTTGCGTTATTTGTGAGTTATATGGAAGTGGATGCATATTGTAGTTAACTTGACTTAATTATTTCCTTTTTTATTAATCTATGTCTGAATCGTACTTTGATTGCTTTTGTTCTGGGAGAACTGCTAGTTACTCCCCACTGATTGTGGATATTTGTTGTATATTTTGCAGGTTTTGTTGATGGGGATTTTCTTTGATTTTGGGCTCGGGTTGAGATGCGAGAAATAATCTATTAGGGGTTTTAGTTCTAGACTTCTCTTTAGTTTGAGATAGTTTTCTCATTTTGATTTTAATCTAAGTAATTAATTTACTTATAGTATTTACTTATGTTTGTTTTTATCACTTAGTTATTTAAACACTATTCTTGTAGTAGTGACATTCCCAGAAGACGATGTTTCCGCCATCGTCCTATTAAATATATTATTATTTCTTTCTTTTCAGTCTTTGAAATTCTGGGGTGTTACAGTTTCACTGGAAACTCTATAATTTTAGAGAAAGATATGGTATTAAAATTTGTCGCTTCAGTCCTTGTTGATGGTATTCCTATAGCTAAACTTAATAAAAATGAAGTTGAGAAACATAATCAAATTTGGGCAAATTCTATTGTAGTGTATATTGTGGGGGTAAAATCCAACTTTAACTGCTATGAATTCCTTTGTGAAAGCTAATTGGAAATTCAAAGATGAACCACAAATGTTTAAACACGATGATGGTTATTTTGTGAGAAAAGTGGAAAAAGAGACCTAATTATGTATGCTGGACCTCATATGTTTTATAGAAAACCTATGATTGTTAAACCTTGGACAACTAATCTTAACTTTCATCAAGAAGTTTTAAAGGTTATTCATTCCAGTTTGAAATAGGTTGCCTAACCTGCTTTAGTGCAAACTCTTTAAGCAGAATTGGGAGTTTATTAGGAGTGTTTATTTGTGCAGATAAGTGTACCACCAAAGCTATGAGAGTATCATATGCTAGAATTCTTGTGGAAATGAACATCACACAAGTTATATATGACTGGTTGTCTACTTACTGTCATTCTTGTCAAAAAGTTGGTCATAACTATGCTAATAAGCCTATTATAAGACTCAAGGCAAAATGGTAAAGAAATGGATTCCTAAGGCAAAGGTTTCCAATGTTGTTTAGGAAGAGCTAGAAGAAACTAATTAGTAGGTTACAAAAGAGGTCACTACTACTACTAGTGAACCTATTATAGCAGTAAATCTAAGCATTAATGGTGATCCTGTTATGACGGTATAGCCTAGTTAGCAAGTGACCCCTGCTGCCACTCCAGTGGCTACTCCTATAATAAATTCTGTGCAGCCACCTGTTGAAGAAGAGGAACCATGGAAATTGGTGACAAGGAAATCAAAAGACAAGGGTAAGCAAGTTGCATACCAACATGCTAGAGCAGTATCTTTCATGCATTCTGCACACTCTGACTCAGGCAAACCTGGGGGTGCTAGGGGACCAAATCCATATTTATCCTGATATATCTTTACATCTTGGAATGTGAGAGGGTTTAATGATCCTTTTAAAATCAAGGAAATTAAGCATGTGATCTTTAAAAATCAGTCAAGCTTAGTGACTTTGTTTGAAGCAAGAGTCATAATGCCTAGAGCAAGTAAAATTCAGAGGAAATTTGGTGATCTTTGGAGTTGGGAAGATAATTATGGCTTTTCCTCAAAGGGTAGAATTTGGATTGGATGGAAGCCAGGTGAGATTCAAGTCCAAATTATTAGTAAATCTGAACAACTTATAGTTGCTAAGGTCTCTAATGTTACTAGCACAATCAACTTTCTTCTCTATGTTGTGTATGGCCTTCATGTTGTTGCTGATAGAAGATCTTTATGGCCAGAGTTTACTCATGCTATTCAAGGTATTTGATGAACCATATATAATAATTGGTGACTTTAATGCTGTGATGTTTTTAGATGATAGATTTAATGGGAATCCTGTGAGTGAAGCAGACTCACGGGACATGGCTAGTTTTGTCCTTGATAATCATCTCATGGAGGCTTCTAAGTGTGGTAAGAATTATTCTTGGACAAACAAGGGTTTGGGTGATGCTAGAATTTCCAGCATAATAGATAGAGCTTTTATAAATGAAGGTTGGCTCGACATGTTTCCTAATTCTATGGTGAATTATATGCCTTATGGAATTTCATATCACACACCACTGATGGTTACTCTTATTGCTGAAGACCAGGAGGGTGGAAGACCTTTTTAATTCCTTAATATACTTACAAAATATGAAAAGTTCTCTGATATTGCAAGGAATGCTTGGGAATAATTTGGAGATAGATTTAAAATTAAGAATATTTGGGTGCAAGTTAAAGCAGCTAAATCTGCTATGAAAAATCTGCAGCTTACTCATTATTCAAAAGCTCATCTGAAAGTTGAGGAGTGTATGCAGAAACTTAATGATATTCAGTCCAGTTCTGATATTCATAATAATGCAGATAGACATATGGAAGAAAAAATGTGTATTGAGTAGCTTAGACTTTGGACTAGAGTGTATGAAAGCATCACTAGTACAGAATCAATGATTTTCATTGGATGCTAGACCCCCATTTGCGTTGGACATGCATCCGACGCTACAGACCTCAACACAATTCTGGGAGAGAAGATCTGCGTTGGATATGGACTCGATGCAGATCTCAAGCTATTTGCGTCGGACACTCAAAACGTCCGACGCACATGACCCTTGAGCCCAAGCATCAGCCGCACACAGCAGCATGCATGTGCGTCGGCACCTAGACAACACGCGACGCAGATGATACCAGTGTGCGTCGGATGCTGGGAACGTGCGACGCAGATGATGAGGTATATGCGTCGAATGTTGGACAATGTGCGACGCATATCCTCCTGGCCAGCAGCAATCCAACTAGTACCCTAGCATGCCTGCGTAGGAGCTATGTGCGTCGGATGGGAGCAAAGTGCGACGCAAATGTTGGTCATATGCGTCGAATATCGCCCAATGTCCGATGCAAATGACTAACATTGTTTTTTTACCAGCTTTTTTTTTTGCATAAACTAAACGTCAAACATCAAAACTAAGCAAACATATATTATTAATAATTATGAGCAGAAATTTTGGTTGGGTCTCCTTTGTATTTTAGATAACCCAAGAAATCGTTGGGAAAATTTTCATAAATAACCAAAACTTGTTCCAATACATCTCAATCAAGCAACCAATATCTCGATCAAGCAACCAACCAAGGTTCAATCAACAAAATATTGTTCAACCTACAAATACATATACTAACTAGCTAGTTTCTTAGACAACCTGTACAAAGTGTTCCGCACAAAGTTCTTTGATTTCTGTGATCTCGTCAAAGGAGTATGGCTTGGTACTACTTGGAAAATCCTAGAAATATATTAAATTAGTTAATATACTTAAAAGTTCTATAAGTATCAAACTTTATTACAAATAATGAATTTACAACATATGTACCTCCTATAAATTATCTGAATTATGGGAGAAGTGGATGATGTCAAGCATGTATTTCATCACGAAATAGTCGCATTCAGTTCCTTGTGATTGTTAAGCACATTACACCAGATTTAATATATATTAGAATCGCAAATAAAATCCTAAATATAACTATAAAATGTGTATCAAATACAAAACCATGAGAGTTTTACCGGTATAGTTATCTAAGACAATTTAGTTCCACTATTGGATCCTTGAAGTCCCTTGAGACTTGTATATGCACTAAGTATAGAAATTTTGTAACAACTAATTACTATAAACACTTATAGTTTATTTAAAATATCATAAAATGCATGTAAAATAATTAACATGTCTAATATTATGAACTTACGTATTCACCGGTATCTTGATAGCTAAGTATCTATTTCTCTGGAGCGAATCAAATTTATATACCTCTTTCTTAAATAGACAAATGACAAGAGGAATCCAATGATCCCTGAGGCATGAAGCAAAATGTGATGTTCATATAACCACAAGTTCATAAAAGATTAAACAAAGTGAAGATTCGTTTAACTAACATACTTCTCAATATAAGGACATAGGATGTAACGCATATATTGCATCGTTTTTATTGAACTTGACGTGTAGTTGATCACAACATCTGGATGATTGTGTATCATGGTAGCCGAAATCATACTTGGACACATGAAAGCAATATTAGCATCTCCATGCTCATCATACCACTCTTGCAATTCCCTACACTCCAAATACTTATACTTAGGAGAAATAATAAAAATAAATGTCAATGTTAATTAGTTTAGAGTTTGAGAAATCTCACATTATCATACATAATTGAAAAATGGATACATTTTAAGCCATGCTCTCGTGTGAAGTTGAAAGACATCTTGTCGCGAGATAATAATGATCTAATCACTCTCATAGTTGAAGGTGGTACCCTTCATAACTTGTATACTAAAAGGTTGATCTGAGGGTCGGTTGCAAAATAATTTGTGCATATGTTTGCAATGATCGTTCAAACTCTTCAGTGACAAGTCAAGAAAAGGATCTACGTGCCTATGTGCAGACTCATCAGTACAAGGATCACTACCAACTGTTTTTTTTTCTTCTTCTTCATCGCACCTTCCTTAGGCATATGTACATTCTTAATTCAATTCGATTTCCTTTTAATTCAATTTATATGTGTATATAGATTACTTAGTATATAAATCAAGATTACTTAGCATATAAATCAAGATTACTTAGTATATAGATCAAGATTTCTTAGTATATAAATTAAAATTTTAAACATAAGTTACTTGGTTATCTGGAACTAATAATATCAACTCTTTTGGCCATTGTATGAATGCACCGTGAGCTTGACTGAGTTTCGTGATAAATGGAGTAGGTAGTGGAACTGGAGCATCTGCGTAATCCGTAAAATAATCATCAACACTCAATTTCACGACCCCAGGATGTGATGATGACTCTATTTGTGGATGAACGGTACCCTCAGCTATAATGATCTGCTTCGAGCCATCCGCTAATGCCAAAAAAATGAAACTGGACTCTTGACATCCAATGGAAATACAATGTCATTAATTAAGTTGTGCTGAAATCATAGTATCATAATCTTAGAAGATATAAAATAAATATATACACGTAAGATCACAAATGGATCATTACCCCCCGAGTGACAGCTACTAGGATCAACTGGAGTGTGAGGACTTTGGACCAACGCATCTTCCCTTGTTTGATTTAGTATTTGAAGACCTAATTGCGCTGCAAAAGCCATGAACTTTTCTTGAACTAATGCATCTAACTTCGAGTTCATCTCTTCCATCGTCTCTTCTCTGACTCTCTGGGTCACTCTAGCCTCGAATTCCTGCATCTCCTGATCATCTATGCCCCTACTCTTTCGAGCAGTACTACTCCGATTAGGATCTCCCCAAACAGATGTAATCCCAATGCTACACCCAGTTGTTAATACACGCCCATGACTGTCTTTCCTTTGTAGAGCACGTGATAGATAATCATCCATCTGACCTGGAACAAACTCTCCTTCCTTTTTCTTTCCTTTAATTTTCCACTCATCCTGTGTCCAATTAAAAAAATCCATATGATTAGTAGAATACCTTCTAATAATGTAACTATTTATATACGAGTAATTGAAAATACCCTAAAATTTGAAGAATGCTTACAATGGATTCTTTTATCTTTTGTGTTTCGTCATTAGGCAAGAAAAGATTTCCTTGCTTATCTTTTTTCGATCTTGCGAGAAGCCATGGCAAAGTTCGTTCCGGCAAGGAGGAAACTACTGATGATGTAGAGGAGTCAACAGATAATGATGTAGAGGATGAAGGGATATACCCTTCGCTTTGCAAAAAGGGAATCATCTCTGCATATGGCTTCTGACCCAAAAATTGAGGATGCTTGTTGGAAGTTTGACACTTTCTTCCACTTTTCAGTTTTAGCCTAATGTGAAAACAAGTAACTAGTCAATATTCACAAAAATTAAATTGAAAATATAATTACATATAATTGTAACATACATATTACTTCTTAGAGCTACGCTTTCTTACAAATTGCTTCTATATCTCTTCAGTGATAAAAGGATATATCTCGTACGGTTGACTTGAATTATTAGGCCCCTTCCTCATTTTTGTGATCCATTGACTCATCAATTTCGTCTTGAAATCTCTCCACCGTTAAGACCTCTCGTTTCTTCCTCTCATCCTCTTGTATTCCAAACTCTCTCTTCAATATACAAAATGTACCAATAATACACGATTAGTATAATAAACATGATCCCAATTAAATTAAAAGAATAGCTTTTAAAATACATAGGTTACTTACTTTAACATCTTCCCATAAAGTCTTTTTTACGCCTTGTGGAACATTATCCCGACTCTCGTACAAGATAGACAATTTGCTTCTACTCATTTTGCCGCAATGTATCTTTTACTCACCAGCATGATCCCCAATCGGACGTATCAAATCATCCCATTGAAGTACTTTTTGGACCCCGTGTTTGGAACGTATCCCTTTTGAAGGACCTCTTGGCTTGCTCACTTTTTTCTTCATAGTGGCTCCATCAGTAATCTCGGGCTTAGAACGTGGTGCTGGTCATCGCCGGATGCATCATGCATTATGTCATCCTCCATCACTACACCTAGAAGCAAATACAAATACCAACCAAAGACATGTTAGATTCATAAATGAATTACTATAAAATTATTTTAACAAAGCATAAAGTATAGGAAAAATTGACAATAGAGGTCTGAACTTTGGGCGATAATTTTTAAAAGGTTTGAACTATTGATTAACCTGTGTAGGTCCCAACTTTAGGGGGTCTTAGCTTTTAGTGGGCCTCGGTGACTTAACACTGACGATTTTTTTTTAAATCTCACTATTTCCTACTTCCCTCTCTCAATTAATCCTTCTGGTGTGATCCAAGTTTTACAAGTTATGACCTATTAAGCCAGTTTCAAGTCACTATGGCCCGCTAAAAGTTAAGACCCCCTAAAGTTGGGACCTACACTGGTTAATCAATAGTTCAGACCTTTTAAAAATTACCACCCAAAGTTGAGACCTCTATTGTCAATTTTTCCTAAAGTATATAATTGAAAATTACAGACAATAGTAGTTGTAATAATGTTACATAAGTTACCTATTTATCATTTTTATTCTTTGATAACGTAAAATCCCTCATTATAGTCTCGACGAATGTAATTTGTGTCATGATCTTCCCCTAATGTACTTGGAATGACTACTGATGAAGCAATGACGTCATTGTAGTGTGTATCATATTCTTCTTCAACGTGTACATCATCAATTCCAATTATTCTCCTTTTTCCTTCAATGACAATAGACCATTTTGATTCGACAGGGTCAACCATGTAGAAAACTTGTTTTGCTTGTGATGCCAATATGAAAGTATCTTCATGATGCCCTAACCGGCTGAAATTTACTAACGTAAAAAAGCCATGTTCATCCTTCTTTACACCACGAAGAATATCACCCCAATTGCATTGGAAGAGCGGAATCTTGAAGTCAACATAGTCAAATTCTAATATTTCTTCAATGAACCTGTAATAAGATTTCATTGTCTCAACAATCGTTCTATCACTTCCACTCTTTATACACTGATGACAAAGCCCCTAACATAACGCCACTGTTTTGCATCGTGTATTTGCCATCTTGCCGCTTAGTGTAAAGTGAATAACCATTGATGTCATATCCTTCGTACGAATGAACTTGCATCTTTGCCCATATGCCAGCCATCTCAATGTATCTTATACATCATTGGGAGTGTCAGATAATTGGGTCATAACTCGTTCTTTAAACCAATCGACAAACGACCGATTATGTTCAATCATAAACTCACATTCATTCTTCGAAGGATACTGAACACTAAAAACAGTCATGTGCTCATCTAAGTAAGGATGCACTTGTGTCAAATTTTCTAACACAAACAAGTTTGCTTTTTCTTTTCAACTCGGCATCAAGGCACAATAACCATTAGGTCTTCCTTCATGTCTAGATTTTGGCAATCTAATTGCTTGTGCACGTGCAAAATACTGACTTACATATTCAGATTCTTCCTCCGCAACTGTTCTTTGGACAATGCTTGCTTCTGGTCTGGCTGAATTCATCACTTTGTCCTTCAAAGTACCCATATGTCTTTCAAAAGGCCACATATACCTCATACAAACGGGCCCATAAAGTTTAATTTCTCGGACAAGATGAATTTTCAAATGAGGCATGATGTCAAAGAACGATGGTGGGAAGTATATTTCAAATCGACACATCGTATCTATTACATTGGCTTGCAAGTTATCTAGAGTGTTAGGATCAATCACCTTGCTAGAGATGGTTCTGAAAAAGAAACACAGCTTCGTAATCGTGTATCTTACTTGGAAAGGCAAAATTCCTCGGATAGCAATATGTAATAAATGCTGCATTAAGATATGACAATCATGAGATTTCAAACCAATGAGTTTCAAGTCCTTCATTGAGACAAGGTTTCGAAAATTTGACGAGTATCCAGTGGGGACCTTTACTCACAAAAACTTATTTTCTCCTTCTTAGACAAAGTGTAGCAAGCTAGTGGAAGATAATAGCGTTGTCCCCGCTCTTGAGGTGCTAGTTCTGGTCTGCCCCTTTTAGCCATGTCTATCCTAGCTCTAAGTCCATCCTTTGTCTTCCCGGGCATATTCAACAATGTTCTGACAATGGCATCACAAACATTTTTCTCAATGTGCATAAGATCAAGATAATTTCTGACTTCTAAACATTCCAAAATATGGGAGGTCCCAGAACATAGACCTTTTCTTGTATAAGTTCTTTGAGACACTTTTAAAGGGCTTACCAAACACTGTTTTAATATCCTTTACCCGCTTAGAAACCTCTTTTCCGCGCAAGGGTACAAGGGCTTCTCTCATCTCCACTTTCTTATTGAACACCTTTTTCTTCTTACGAAATGAATGATCTAAAGGAAGCTATGTACGATAATGCAGGTATACATTCTTCCCACAATGAAGTAACCGCTCATCAATCATATCCTCATCACAAATAGGGTATGCCTTTCCTCCTTTAACTGTATATTCTACAAATTTCCATAGGTCGAGAAATCATTAATCGTACAAAATATCATGGCACGTAATGTGAAGTCAGTTTTCGCATACGCATCGAAGATCGAAACACCTTCATTCCACAACAATTTCAGATCTTGAAGGAGTGGGTCAAGATACACATCTATGTCGTTTCCGGGTTGTTTAGGACCCGAAATAAGAAGCGATAGCAGAATAAATTTACACTTCATACATAACCATGGGGGAAGATTATAAATGGTCAGTAGAAAGTCCAAGCCTAGGATTTCGAGGTTCTTTACCAAATCGGGAAACTTTCGTCGGTATTTCTCCATTGCAGAGAATCGGCCGGATGTCTAAGCATCCCATCTTTCTTCCTCTCATCCGCATGCCACCTTAATAATTTAGCATTATTCTCATCCGAAAATAAACGCCTAAATCTCGGAATGATTGGAAGATACCAAAGAACCTTCACCGAAGTTTCTTTCTTTCTCACCCCCTCGTTATTCTCCTTTATCTTGTAACGAGACACTCCACACCTTAGACACTTACACAAATCCTTGTACTCATTTCGATACAACACACAATCATTTTGACATGCATGTATCTTCTCATATTCCATACCTAAGGGACACAACAATTTCTTTGCCTCATAGGTAGAGTTGAGAATTTCATTCTCTTCAGGTAGCAATTCTTGTAACAAAATGTGAATAACTCACTCAGACTTTTATCTGTCCAACTATGCTTCGATTTTATATTGAATAATGTGAGGATGCTAGAAAGTTCAGTGAAATTCTTACAATCCGGATATATAGGTTTGTCCGCTGCACATAAATACTATCATACATATGAGGACGATCGGTTCCTTCATCCTCCAAATTGTGCAACATCTCATCTACCCTATCATTCTCATCATCTACCCTATCATTCTCATTATCATCCTCTCCTTTTTCGATGTCAACCTCGACTTCATCATCAATGTGATCAACATAAAAATCATCATGGAAGCTAGTGGATCGGAGCTCATACCCTGATCATATAACTCTCCATGCCATGTCCACCTAGTATAATTACTCTTAAACCCGAATCAAATGATCCTCAATTTGATCCACATCACGATACCCCTTAGAGTATCACAACAAGGACACCATACTAACTTTGACCCATTTTGTGATTGATGTTCTAACGCAACCCTGATAAAATCATCAACCCCTTGTAGAAATGTCGCCGAAATTCGATTACCATACATCCAATTTCGATCCATATTCATACACTTGAGACACCAAACAAGAACATAATCGATCACATTATTCAAAGGCTGAACCAACCTGAACAAGGATGGAATCAACCCCAACAAGGTTACAACCAAGCTCAAAACCAAGAGTATGGGCAAGGGTATAATCAAAACTACAATCAAGGTGGTTTATCCTCACAATGGTCCAATTTCTACCAAACTCCACATCAAAGAGGTAATTTCCAAAAAATTCCTCCTAATCCTCCATTCCTTAAACAAAATCCCGAACCTACCCCGTGTTCCGAGCCAACCTCTCTCCAACTTCTCCAACAACTCCAAACCATGAACCAACAAATGAACCAACACATGCAAACCACGAACCAAATTCTCCAAAGCCATGATCAAAGATTTCAAGAGCTCCACTCCCGCAATAAAATGCTTGAAACCCAAATTGCCCAAGTAGCCGAGAAAAATTCCTTTACCCATACAAATCAACTTCCGGGCCAGCCCATTCCTAACCCCAACCTTCACCAAGCCAAAGCTATCCATTTGAGGTCGGGAACAAGTTATGAGGGTCCTAAGATGCCCAATGAAAGTGAAGAAAATGAAGTTGAGGAGGTAGAGAAGGAAGTTGAAGTTGAGGAGGTTGAGAAAGAAGGAGAGAACGTGGATAAGGAAAAGAAACAAATTCAAGTTGGTGACAAAGCTCCATTGCCATCGTCTCCACCAACTAAGACTTAAGTGCCCCCGATCTCATACCCTCACAGGTTGGTGGAGAGGAAATTCAGTGATAAGTTTTCCAAGTTTCCTCAATGTAATGCAAAGCCTCCATAACAACATTCCTTTCCTTGAGGCAATGTCTCAAATGCCGGCTTATGCTAAGTTTTTGAATAAAATTCTCTCCAACAAAAGGAAACTAGAAGATGAGCTCATCACCTTGCCATGTCAAGTAAGTGCTCTAGTGCAATCTGTCATGCACAAGAAGCAAAGAGACCCCGGAAGCTTCACCTTACCGGTGAAGATAGGTGACTTGGAGTTTAAAGGTGCATTTGCCGATTTAGGAGCAAGTGTAAGTTTGATGCCTTTATCCATAGCTATGCACCTAAAATTTCCTCTTCTTCCTACGACAAAGACTATTCAATTGGCGGATCAAAATGTGAGAGTGCCACATGGTGAGTTGGAGGATGTGCCAATACAAGTTTGACATGTGTTTGTGCCATGCGATTTTGTAGTAATGGATATGGAGGAAGATCCGGAGACTCCTCTCATTCTTGGAAGGAAAGCTCTAAAGACATTAGGTGCCGTGATAAACTGCAAAAATGATACAATAAGGGTCGAGGTAGCCAATGAGAGGGTTATGTTCGAGTTCTCAAAGACTTTTAAGTGACCCATGATAGACAAATTTTATCGGGTCAATCTAATAGAGCGTGAGATGTAAGATTTTGGGAGAGTAGTCCACACCGGGGACGAGTTATATGCTTCTATTAAGATGCCCCGAGCTTGGACATGGAAGTGGTGAAGGAATTCTCCATGCTTCTCGATAGCATTACCGTTGAGGAGGCACATGAAGAAGCATTTGAGGTTCTTGCTACATCCACTGATAAGGAGGAGAGTTCTAAGACTCTTCCCAAGGTAGTTTCAAATCCCGTACCTCCTCCCTTACTTTCTCTTTGCCTGTCAACTCTGAGGACGAAGTTTGTATTAAGCTTGGGGGAGTTAGCATGTGTTCTCTCTATCTCAACATTTTCTTCCTCCTCTTTGTAATTAGGTTCATATTAGTGTATTTGCATGTTAATTAGGTTCAAATTAGTGTATTTGCATGTTAATTAGGTTCATATTAGTGTATTTGCATGTTAGGTTTGCATAAAAAATAACTAACAAAAAGATTTTCTTTTTCTTTTCTTACTTTTTTTTATAAATTTAGATTAGTTTTGTTACATGAATGATATGTTGCTGAGAGTGTCCATAACTTGATTGAACGACCTTCCTTGCATTTGACTTGATGGTTTTGGAAGCCTTGTTGTGACTTTAGGTGATCTTTGAGACTGGTAACTTTTGGTAGAGTCTTTTTAAAATTAGGTGAGTTGGTTGATTGGATTGCCTTGTCCCTTGTGCGATGAACCCCGAAAGGAGGGCCACGAACCTCATAAGACTCAATTACAACCCTCACCATTGATCGCCTACACTAGTAGAATAATTGATTATTGCTGCGGTGATATTGCTGTGGTTTTACCCATACGCAACAATATATCACGTAAAAAGAAATAAAAAAACTATAAAATAACCATATTGCTGCGGTTTCGACAGAAAACCACAGCAATATGGTTTCAACGAATATTTTTTGAAAAAGTTTGACTATTTGACCGAAACATATTGCTGCTAAAAACCGCAGCAATATATTAAAATAATATAAATATATTTTATTTTAATATATTGCTGCGGTTTTTGCTAAAAACCGCAACAATAGGTCCTTGGTAAATATTTAAAACTACTAGGGTTTGGTGGTTGAGCGTTGTTTTCATTTTCATCATCTCTCCTCTCACGCCTCATCTTCGCGCCTCTCTCATCCTCCCAAATCACTCATCTTCGCACCTCTCTCATCCTCCCAAATCACTCTGCCTCTAACACCTCTTAATTCTCGCACCCCAGTCACCTTCTCACCCACTCATCCTCTCATCCTCCCAAACTTTATCTTCGTACCTCTTAATGCTTGCCGGCGTCTTCAAAGAGTCAGCGATTTTGTTCTTCGTGTTCTTCGCATGTCGCCGTCTTCGCTGTTCGACAAAATCACTTCAGATCTGGACGATTTTGTTAGTCTTCGTGTTCTTTGCAGCGATTTTGTTCTTCGTGTTCTTCGCAGCGATTTTGTTCTTCGTGTTCTCCGCAGCGATTTTGTTCGAATTGGACGCGCAACGAGTTCAGATCTGGATTATGCTTAATGATTAGCTGAACTACTTTCGCGAATTCCGCAACTTGTTTTGTGTTAATTTGTTTGTGTTAATTTGTTTCGCGAATGTTCGCAAGGATTTTGTTCGAATTCGGAGGGTTTTTGAGGTTTATTATGTTGCTTAATTTTACGATGTTTTGCTTATATGTTAGTGTTTAAGAGTTTTGTTTAAGTGGTATTAGTTGACGTAGATTAAATTCTTTTGGATTCTGAATTTTTTATTTTTTGTCATTTTTGTGGTGTTGGGTTTTAGATTTTCATTAATTTGATGTTTATTTCGTGTTGATGTTTGGTCTTTTTTGAGCTGTGCTTTTTTTTTATATTCAAGTAATTGGTATTTTTTGTTAGGTTAAGAAAATTAAAGTTAAGTTTGATTTTGCTTCCTTTTTTTGTTTTTGTTTTTTTTGGTTGGCTGTACTGAATTTCGCTTGAGTTTTTTGTTTTTGTTCAAGTGTTGATCTGAATTGTGATGGTTTCTAGAGGATAATTTTTAAGTTTGTTTTTCTCAAATTTGTAATAGTGGATTGTTGTAACTGTATTTATATTATAATTGTGTTATAATTATAAAAAAATTACGTCAAAAGAAATAAATTTTTTTTTACTGCCCTGCGCCTATTGCTGCGTTTTTAGGAAGAAACCGCAGCAATAGACCAGTATTTTTAATATTTAAAAAATACCTATTGCTGCGGTTTTAGGAAGAAACCGCAGCAATAGACCAGTATTTTTAATATTAAAAAAATACCTATTGCTGCGATTTTACCCAGATTCCGCAACAATATGTTCAAATATTGCTGCGGTTAAAAACCGCAACAATAGGTAATTAACTATTGCTGCGCCCTTTATTGCTGCGCGGCCAAAACCGCCGCAATAGGCCACTTAATGACCGCAGCAATAAGCAATTATTCTACTAGTGCTAACTTGTGACTTGCATTTTAGCTCCCCAAGATTGCATATGACTGAACTAAATAGAAGAATGATTTAGGGTTTTTTTTACTAGAATTAGGAGCTCAAAAGCCAAAAATCTTTTTATACCGGCATAATTATCCACTTCTCAACCCATCTGAGCCTTTCTATCCTATGATATTATCTCAGATAACCCTGACTTATAGGCCTTTTTCCAATATAACCCCGACTTTGGCAGGCCTGTCTCCGATAACCCTGAACTTGATTTTTGTCATTAAAGTGGACGGAATTGTTAACGGCGTTAACTATTTTGAAACATAAATTAATTAATGCTTTTAATGCTTTTTTTTTTAGGAAAAAAAAATCATCTCCTTCTCTCTCTTGTTCTTCCTACTATGTTTTGCAATATGACAAAATGAACTTAGGAATCGATTTCCAGGAAATAAAAATCTGAATTTATAAAAAATTCATAAAGCTTGAACAATAAGAAAATAAAAATCTGAATTCATAAAGCTTGAATTTATAACAAATTTGAAGAAGTGATGGAAACCCCAAATTTTGAAACCCCAAACAAATGATGGGTCAAGATTCAAAAATTTACGGGGTTATGGAAGCAGCTGGGTCACGATTTCCACAAGTTCAAATTGATTCACCTCCAACTGAACTTTATCAAAGATTTCCTTCTTAAACTCTTTAGTCCCTTTAAAAACTTCTTCCATTGTCATGGAAGCAGCAAGAACACGAGTTTCACCCTCAATGATACCCTGCACAAGTTGGGTCAGGTTGCCTTCTCCGCCATCCTGGAGCTCGTCGGAGCTAGGCCTATAGCTCGCATTTCTCTCTTCTCTCTCCTTTATCGGTGTTGTGTTCTACCGCTTCTACTTGCGGTGCTGCCGCCGTTGTTGTTGTTTTAGCGGTGCTGCTGCACCGTCCTAAGTTCGGTTCGTGGTGGTGGTGCCACCACTAATAGGACTCCGGTGGTGCTGGTCTTTGCAGGTAGTTCAAGAGAGATGAGGAAATTGGGGTTTTTGGTTTTTCTTTTGATAACAATTGAGGAATGAGGATGAATAATAATGGGAGATGAAGAACAAAGAGTGAGGAATTCAATTTGAAACATCATTCTGGAATTCAAATTGAAGAGTTAGGTTTTGAAGAACAAGAGAGAGAAAATAATGAAGAACAAGAGAGAGAAATAGATTATTTGGGCTTCTTTTAAGTATTAATTAATTTATGTTTCAAAATAGTTAACGCCGTTAACAATTCCGTCCAGTTTAATAACAAAAATCAAATTTAGGGTTATCGGAGACATGCCTGTCAAAGTCGGGGTTATATTGGAAAAAGGCCTATAAGTCAGGGTTATCTGAGATAATATCCCTTTTGCTTAAACCTCAGAATAGGTCATGGCCAAACTTTCCTCAAAGTGGAGTACATGTTTAGTTTGTGTTGTGTTGAGTTGTTTTAATACTAAGTCTTTGATTAGAAGTGAGTTAATGTGTTTGTATTATTGCAAAAGATGAAAAAAAAATACGAAAGATAAGAAAAGAAAACAAAAAGCTCTTATTGATTCATTTGGATTCTTGTTGAAAGAAAAGAAAGAGCAACAGCAAATTGATGAGCAAAATGGAAAATAGGTTCAAAAATTGAAAATCAAAGTGGAAAAAGAAAAAGTGGTTATGTTTGAGGTTTCAAATTGAATTGGAGTTAAGTCTAGTTTATGGGAGTCTTTTCCCCTATTTTGTACTCCTCTTTACCCTTTTTTCTTACATCACATTCCCAAATTGATATCCTCACCCCTAACCTATCCCCGTTACAACCTTGATAAAGTCTCTTTTGACTTCTAGATGTCTTGGTCAATTTAGTAGTGGCGGGTGAGATTTTGTACAAGTCATGATGAAGGTCATCAAAATGTGGTAGAAGCGAGCTAATATGGTTGAGCATCCCTAGGGGGGATTCAAACTCGGGACTTGGAAGTGGAGAGGTGTGAGAAATCACTCCAAGAAAGCCTAGTTTTCAAGAAGACTCGGTTGATCTGTGGATTAGATTTCTTAAGTCACTCTTTGCTTCCTAATCTGTAATCCCCAGTAAATTTATGGATTTTATAAATATATTTTAATATATAGTGATTTATATTTAAATATATTTTAGTATTTTAATGATTTATTTCTTCAAAGGTTGACTATCTGAAAGTTAAAGGAATTATTTTAATGATTTATGCAAGTCAAATATTTTATTAAAGTCATGCTTTGAAAAGTATTTGAAATGTTGGAAAACTTTTTGGATTTGGAAAATGACTCTTAAATGGGTTTGAGGAACCCAAACACTCTTAGGCTTGGAAAAGGATTTATAATTCAAACCCAATTACCTTTTCCTAAGCCCACAAAGGGGAAACTATAAAAACCCCATAAACCCCCAAAATTTTCCCAACACAATTATTTTCTCTCTCCTCTTTCCTCCCAAATTTTCGGCCATCCCTATTACTTTCTCTCTCTCTCTCTCTCCTTTCTTTCCTTTTTCTTCCTCTTCCTTCCGGTTTCCTTTTCTTCCGGTCCGGAGCCCCACCGCCGAACACCAGTGCGCCGCCAGCAGCAGCCAACTGGTGCTGCTGTCCTTAGTCGCATGTCTTTGTTGTCCTTCCTTTGCTTTGGTTTGGTTTCTTTTCTTCCTCCTCAAGTTTTATTCAAAATTTGTATTTTTAAAGTTTTGTGTTGATTTGTTTATGTTTAAAAGTTATAGTTTAATGATTTAATATTGAATCTAAGTTATATAATTTATGTATTGATGAGATAAAATTCAGATTTGCATATTTGGGTTTAAATTAGAGTTTTAATTATCAAAGCATGAATTTTTAGGGTTTTGAAAGTTAGAAAAACATAGTACTTTATTATAAGTTATGAAATTTATTGTCTTTATGATTCTAAGCATGTTTGAATATGTTTTGAGGGAGTTTTAACTTATAATATGTTGCTGGAAATTTAAAGGGAGTATTTTTAGGGAGTTTTATGATGGATTTTAACCACTAGTATAGTAAGTTTTATGCTAGGAGGTTTATTAATCAAGTTTTATTATTGGAAAAGGTTTTAAACATGTTTGAGAAGGGTTTGAAGCATTTTCTTAATACTGTAAATTCATAGAGGATTGATTGTGAATTTATATTGGTTTTTTTAGGCGGATATTTCTCTCTAGGCGACTTTTAAGACTGTTAAAGTGGCCTCTCAATTTGTCTACACAAGGTACATACATGCCTATGTGTTGATTGAAGTAGTATCATGATTTTAAGAAAGAGAATTTATGAAGTATCATGTATATGAACTATGTTGAGTTCATATATGATTTCTGTTATGTTGGATTTTGCATGTTTTATGCCGTTGTCTAAACATGTTGATTTTGAGATTTATATTATGAGATTTATATCATGTTGGTATGGAAGATTGATGCAAGCATGTTGGTTGGGAACTTTATTGTATTAATTAACATGGGGGAATTAATATATATATTAGTTTAGATTATGATTGATCATTTGTTCCCTTTTGAGTATTTCACTGCTTTCTAAGGACCGAGGGCCTTATTTGGTAAGTTGATATTTTATACCTATGAAAGGTAGTTTGGTTGTTGGCTAGGTTCAACAAATAAGAGAAATTGAATTAAAGTTGGAATTAATCTTGGGTTGTTAAGTTGTCTGATCACTTATCTAATCTTAAGATAAAAAGAAAGTTGTGATTGTTGTTGATTGTGCTATTTGTATTGCTTGTGAGTCATAACAAGTAATAACTGGTAAATCATGTAAAGTGAATCTGGATAGCAATAGCTTTAGACTGGTGCATGTCTGAAGTGTTGGACAAATAGGAGTTAGGGTACATGGTGAGCGTGTCATGGCTTTTTCTGGGGTCGGATTGATCACCGTGTCCTGTTTTATTTAAAAGGTTCCTCGATATCGTAGGTCATGGGAATACGGAATCGCTCCCGTACTTCGTCTTCCAAAGGGAAGGCTGGTTTTAGTTAGACAACTCGGTCCATTGACTATTCCCTTTAAAGTAATAAGAATGTTGTTAAAGTTTAGTTCAGTAAAAGTTATCTGCAAGTTATTATATTATTATTTATTCTTGCTTACTATTTATTAGTATCATGTTAGGATTGTTTATTTGTTTAGTATGTAGTTGTAATACTCCGTATTTTTGGGAGTTATTCTGTTATAAATAAGAAAATATAAAGAATAAAGTTGAAAGTGTTTTAATATTATTTAGAAAAAATATATAGTTTGGGTAAGCCTACAGTTATAATTTAACTATATAACCTACTGTTGTACCTAATTATATTATAGGTTGGTTTCGTTTTATTTTCCAAATAAAATAAGAAATCGGAATTTGATTTGGAAACAAATCCTACTAAACCTAGATTTCTAGGGCTATAAATAAGAGAAAAAAAAAATATATTTTAAAACCTAACTTTAAGTCATCCGTTTTACCCCAAGAGGTTTTTCTCTCTCCTCTCTTTTCTTCCCCAGCGCTTCTTTTCTTTCTTCTCTCTCCTGCGTTACTTGCTCTCCTCTTCGCCGACCGGAATTTCTGCCGGAAGTCTAGGCTCAGGTTCGCGTGGGACGAGTCGAGAAGTGTGCGTGTTGTGTCGAGCGAGGCGAGGGTGTCGTCGCTGCTGTCGAGGCGAGGGTGCGACGCGAAGCTTCGAGTGGTGGTGCGAGCGTGGGTCGAGCAGGAGTGCTGCCAGAGGGGAATCAGGGTCGCCGGCGCAAGTCAGCCGCAGGTCGTGGTGGTCGCCGGTGGTTTGTCGGTAGTCATCCCTTCTATTTTTTTTTAAATTATAAATCTGATTTTATTGTCATTCTTATTATCTTTGAGTAAAATTTGTGATTATAAGTAAAGTATAAAAATAATAAAAGAAATCAGATTTAGAATTATGTTTATAGTTCTTATGATAATTCTATTCAATTCTGGTTTTATTATACTTATGTATATTGGTTTAAGTTTGTGATTTTAAATAAAGGTACATATTATGAACTAAAAGAAATCAGATTTATTATATACTACTAGTTCTTACACTACTAGTTCTTACTTTGTTTTTATTTCTTCAATTCTGATTTTATAAATTCTTATATATGTACCTATTTAAGTTTTTGTATTATAAACAAAGTAGTGTAAAAGTTAAACGAAATCAGATTTATAAGCACCTTATTATTGAGTCCTAAGTATGTTAGTTCAATAAAGTTTATGAAAGAAATTTAAAACGACAAGATTGGTTAATTTTAATATTCAAAACACCATATCATACATACTTGGGTAAGCTGGTTTTTATTTTAATAATATCAAGGACTTAGCACTGAAGTATTTCTATTATTCGAATAGGTCCCAATTTCATAAGCGGAACGTTTAAAGTAATCAGCAAAGATTCTCCGTTACAAGGTACGTACGCGTACTAGTTCAGTTCGTTACATTAGTATCATGTTTAGGTTATGATTGTTATATTGGAACCTAGAATCATGATAGGGAACTGTGGTTGATAATGATATTTGAGATTGTTTGGTATCATATTATAGCTTGGAAATCTGCTTGTATTTCCTTATTGTATGACTTGTGAAATAGAATGAATTGTTATTGGAATGCGATATTCTGTTGTATCACAAGTATGAAATGAGATGTTGGATTGGAATGCTATGATTAATAATTGTAGCAAGTATTCATAAGAGGTTGTTTAAACTAAAAGGATTTTATATGATGTTATAAAAATCATATGTTTAATGTTGAATGAATGAGCATCGCTAAAAAGGATTGTTGGCAATAAACTTGTAGTTGGATTCCCTACAAGTAATGAACAATGGGGGGAGTGTGGGATTTGTTCTACACTCCTACGCAGGCCTACTATGACGATAGTAGTGTCCTTATAAATTTTGATAACTCAAGTAGGCGGAAGGTTCCGTACGATCTTGGGGGTATGCATACTAAGGTGATGGATGTGGAACGGAACGAAACCGTATTTACATTCCATCTAATAGACTAAGTTGTCTATTAAGGATTAAGTAGCCCGTATGATTCTAGAAAGATGACGGTGCCCGTTCGATGCCAATTAAACTATAAAAATGATTTATCGTATTCTTGTGGTATCATGTCGAGGAATGATTATTATTATTCTGTTTATGTGTGATGTATTATTTAACTGATTATGTACGTACTCAGCATAGCTGATTTTTGTTATTTGTGATGTTTGTTGACCTATGATGAACCATTGATATTTCAATGGGGAGCAGATTAGGTATGCTGGTGATGCTGCATGAGTTTGGCATACGAGGGATATTTTCTGGTTTATAAACTCTTAAGCATTGTTGTTGAACTTATAGAATAATTAGTATTCGCAGTTAATGGTTTGAATAAAAGGGTCCATGGTGATACCCGAGTTGTAGTTTAAAGTAAACATTTTATTTCCCCTGCAATAATGTAGTTTTCTTAGTAAGGAGTTGTTAACGTTTTGGTTTTAGTATGCCTTGCGTTTCACCGTGGCGGTAACACTCCCAAAGTCTATACAACGTAGTTTAGACGTGTATGGATTTCGGGGGTGTTACAGTAGTACTCAGCTTTGCTAATTACGTGCTTTTGTTTGTGTATGTTGATCATGGCCATGCCTTATTGATCCTGTGATGACCCATTTTGGTGAGCAGTCTCTAGGGATCAATAGTGCATTGTCCATCTACAGGTTTGAAGATGATGCCTCATTGGGTTTGGGATTGGAGAGCTTGTGTAGTTAATTTATAATACTTTTGAGTTTATACTTTTCATAGTTGACTTTGGTTTTAAGTTTGACTTTGACTTTGTTGGTTGGTTTTGGAGTTGACTTTGTAGTTGACTAAGTTTTGTTTATAAAGTAATTTATTATGTTTTCCGCTGCAAAATTCTGAATAAGCTGATACGTTTTCACACGGGCGATAATACTTTGATAATTCTCTATGTTTTATATTAAAAAGGTATTTTAGAAAAGAGAGAATTGTCGGGGTGTTACATAATCATCTTTCCTCTTGTTTTTGGTTGGTCTCCTAAATCTTGTTATGAACTTATTTAGCTCATGTTTGCAGCTTTGCATTAGGGATGACATGGATCGTAGATGGGTCGGGTGGAGCTCCATCCGCCCCATCACCCGCGACCCAAAACTCCATCCCACCATCCATCACCCGCCAAAAATTTCACCCAAATCCGCTTCACCCATCATCCGCGGGTGGGGAGGGTGGAGCAGGTGGGAAATGGGTGATACTAGGAACAAAAACTATTTTTTTGACTTAACAATTTTAAAGAAATTAATATATGAAAAATTAGTCATAGTCTCATAGATTAACAATAAAGCGACAAAATATCAATCTTATTATACACCGAAAAGTAATTATAAGTATTTTTTTGTCCCTTAATTTTTTTTTAATTACCTTAAATGGCACGTGGCAGTAAAAAAACAAATTTCTTATAATATTATATTATATATTTCTTTTAAGAAAATTTCTTTCTATATATATGGGTAGATGGATGGATATATTAATGGATGGAGCGGG
Source organism: Beta lomatogona (assembly GCA_947646795.1). Lineage (NCBI taxonomy): Eukaryota > Viridiplantae > Streptophyta > Magnoliopsida > Caryophyllales > Amaranthaceae > Beta > Beta lomatogona. Next base: position 333,153 of record CANSNZ010000681.1, on the reverse strand, counting down.
TGATGGGGCAGGTGATGGGTCCAAAAAATATCATCCATATCCAACCCTACCCACCACCCGATCCATCCATCACCCGCCAGTCACCCACTTCACCGCGGGTGATCACCCATTTATTAGGGGCAGGTGGGTGAATAATCCACTCACCCATGGATAATTGCCATCTCTACTTTGCATATAGAGCATTTAGGCTTAGTGTGTTACATTTTTTTTCTTTTGCATATTTTTGTCCTTTTTTCTTTCCTCTATCTTAATTTTGGTTTACTTGAGGACAAGTAATATGCTAAGCTTGGGGGAGTACGATAAGTGCATTTCTAACGCACTTTATGGACTACTTTTAGCTAATTTTGATACTCTTTCTCCCCTTTTTTTCCCTCTTTCTTCTCCCTTTCCCCTTCTATTTCATTCACTTGATCATTATTGATCATAGTGACATTTCGATATAATTTCAATCATTTTGACCAAATTTCTAGTACATTTGCTTTCACCCTATTTTGCCATATTCTTAATATAGGTGGGACTACCTAAGACGACTACGAGTTGTAACTAGAGTCGGCAAAGGAAGCAATGAAAATAGAGCACACGTTGAGAAATGATGTGCTCACACCAAGCCCCATGTCCGCTCGCACAAAGGAGCACATAGCACAATAGAATCTGGCACAAGGAACTACAAATGGGCATAATTTCCAAACCACAAATTGAATGAAGGTCATTCAAGTGGAGGTGAAAGCTTGTTTTGATAGATTTCCAACAACTAGTCATAAGCTTGATTTGGATCTAAAATATGAAGGAGTTATGCGCGCTTTAAGTTGAACTGTCTGACCAGAGCAGTAGTTGGTGCCATCGCACCAGCTAATGAGGTGCCCCCGCACCACTTACTGAGGTGCACCTGCACCACTTACTGAGGTGCACCCGCACCTTTCGTTAGATTGTTGCACTTTGAGACGAGTGTGTTTGGTGCCCGCACCTGTTTGTGCGGTGCGCCCGCACCATTTATGTTCCGTCAAAAACTAAAAGGCCTCGTGCCTAATTAAAACAATAGTTAGGTTTTATTTTTGAACTATGCTTGATTCCTAGAGTTTATCAGATAGATATTTAGGCTTCCTATTAGGGAGAAAAAAAATTGAAGCTTTGTTTATTCAAATTTCTAGGTTAAAGTTAGTTGATTTCTACATATACAAGGTACTTTGATTAATTTAATTGCAAGTTTTCATCTTTTTATTCATTATTCTCATTGTTATTCTTTCTTCTTCCATTGTTATAGATCTTATAGTTTATAATTTCTTAATTGCTTATTTTCATCATATTAATAATTCATTAATCATGTTTAGCCCTAAATTGATTATAAATTTAAGATTTTTATGCTTAGATTCCATGATTAGTGAGTAGTCTCCTATCTAGGGTTAGGGTGAAAGTATGAATTAAGGTTTTTAGGGATTATTAATGTAATTGTGGTGATTTAATGATGATTATGCATTGATCTTGGTATTTTGAGACCTTAGAATGGATATTGATCACATTTATGCTTTCATATTTCGATTACAAATATACTTAATCGAACTTTGAACTCTATTATCATCCCCATGAATCAACTTAATTTCTAGGCTAAGATATTGGGTAGAAATTAAGGGGAAGCTTTTATTAGGGCTTTTCCGTACTTATTGGATCTCTTAATCAATTGACTAAAGGCCACTCAAGAGAGGATGTAGTAGATTGATTAAGCGATTATTCTAGAGGACCATTCGAGAGAGGACTCGAGTATTTTAGAGGAAAACTAAACCTTACATAATTGATAATTGTCGCCTTTGAATCACAAATGCATTAATGATCACTATTCCGTTTTGATTCATACTAGTAACTTTAACTCTAGTGTTTTCTCATTGATATTTTAATTCCATATTTTATTTGCTAGTTTGTTTGAACTTAGTTAGTTGTTAGTTGTCACAAACCTTTCTGAAACCCCCTAAAACCCCTTCAATTAGGCAATTTAAACTTGTTGGACTTTAGTTAACCCCAATTTCCCTGTGGATCGGCCCTTGACTTGCCTTTACTACGTTATTAGTAATTGCTTATTATGTGTTATAAATATTGATTGAAAAGTGATTTTAGGTGCCTTAACGACACACTAAAAACATCTTGTTAGTGCTTTGTTGAGATGTTTTTGGAGTGGTTGGTAAGCTAGGTTGTATCTATTTTTTCGGTGATCAATAATAACTTTGAATTTCCAAAAATAAATGTCAATTTTAGAGGAGAGAGTAATTAAGGGGAGGAAGAAGATCAATTGGGTTGAATATGCCAGATGCAACAGTTTGGTCATTACATAAACTAATTTAGGGTATTTACTTAACTATGAATATGATGTAAAATTAGTTAAGAACATTGTGGTCATTACGTATATCCATATATAGCAAAACTTGTCCATTTTGAAACAAAAGGAAAGATATTGATGAGAAGTGTAAGCTTTCAATTAGAGAAAGGGTGATTAGTTGTAATCTTAGGATCTATTAACAATGTTCTAATAGTGGACAAATTTCAATTTTAATCCACTCAATTGTATGTGATTTATATTTTATATTTACCATGTTGAGATAAGTAGGGTCCATGTAAATGTCCCACTTGTGAATCATAAGGTTGTATTTGTTGGAGATTTAGAGTATTAGACGTATTGGTTTCATGTCACGTTGTTTTGAGTCACAATGGTTATGGTGTCGTGACTCGAATCAACATGAGATATAGAGTTTATTAATGTATATATTACATTAATGAAGGCGCGTTAGAGCGAGCGATTAGAATTGGAAGAGATTTTTAGAGAACAAGAAACTGACGAGATTGAGAGGGAGCGCCCGCTCCTATGAGGAGCGCTCGCTCAGCATAGGATTGCTCGCTCCAGTGTGAGCGATCGCTTACTGGGTCAGTTTCATGTTTCTTCGGTTGGTTTGTGACGGTTATTTGTCATATAATACCGGATGTTTATGTGTATTAAGCCACTCTAATTCATTATCTAGTACAAGTTTATGAAAGCAACAAGAGAAACTCTCTCAATTACAAAAGCACAAAGTCATTGATCATCACATAAAAAATCATTTATACACTTATTCTCATTTAACAATTATCATAGTTAGCGTGATCATCATTGTTTCTTCTTTGTATCTCGAGAGCGAATTTCGTGTCACTAGTGGCAAAAAAACACAAGGGCTGCGGTTTTTGGAAAACGCAGCCCTTAATAGTGAAGGGCTGTAGTTAGCCAAAAAACCGCAACCCTTTTAGTGAAGGGCTGCGGTTAGCCGAAAACCGCAGCCCTATAAGTAGTGAAGGGCTGCGGTTTTTGGGCTAACCGCAACCCTTTATCATTAATTCACGGGCTTTTTTATTTTGGGCTTTTAATTTGTTCAATATTCAGCGCTAGGCTAGGGTTTGGTGTTCGAACATAAAATCTCACGAACTCTTCTCTCTCCTCTCTCTCCCTCATTCTCTCTCCTCTATCTCCTTTCTCACAAAGCAGCGCTAGGGTCATCTTCCTCCCCTCGCAAAAACCCTCATTCGTCAAATAGCAGCACCAACAGCAACAAGACGACGATGTTTCTCCCCTTCTCTCCGATCCCAACGACGATGACCGCCAACCATTTTCATCTTCCATTTTCAATTCCTCGCCGTCGGTCGAACTCTTCTGCTCATCTCTTCCTCGTCGTCGAACTCCGCTCAACTCCGACTTGAACAACGAGTCTACAATTCGCCAAGCAACGACAACAAGTGATAATTTTTCGTTTTTCAGATCTACAATTTCTTGATCTTTGTTTTGATTAATCTTCATGTAATTTCAGATTTATAATTTCTTCTCTCTTTTGTATTTTCGTTCGTTTTTTTTTCCTTCGTTTTTTTTCGTTCGTTTTTTTATTTTTCGTTCCGTTTTTTATTTTTGATTAATTTCTCATTTGTAGGTGTTTTCATTTTTGTATTTTCTGTAATTTTTGCTTGATCCATTGAAAACACCTCATTCGTCGTTAGGTTTTTTATTTTATTTTATTTTGTGGAATTAATTTGATGTTCTTGTTGATTGTTAATATATAATTTCGTTTAGTTTTGTTTTTTTTACTGTAAATTTCGACTGTTTTATGTTGTTGATTCTTTTTTTGATTTTCCCTGTTGTAAATTTCTTGATATATCTAGGAGTAAAAAAATGTTAAAAAAAATTATTTATTATTTTTGGGTCAAAAGGGCTGCGATTATGGTCAAAACTGCATCCATTTGTACAAAGAAGGGCAGCGGTTTTGGGCATAAACGTTAGTGAAGGGCTGCTGGCCAAAAACGTAGCCCTTAGGGTTGTTTTGACCGCAGCCCTTGCGTTTCTCTCCACTAGTGTGTAAACCATGCTCAAAGTTAGGGTCAGAATATTACTTTTAAGAAAGCGAATCGCGCCTTGAAGATTGTTCATTATTATTTATAGTAGTCAAATTCGTGATCCTTGTAACTTGTTTGTAGTAATCCTAACAATCCAAAAGTAATATCTATCAAAGATGGCTACGGTTCGTGAGGTGACAACAAATTTTCACAAACTAGACAAGTTTGAAGGCGTGGGTTTTCGTAGATGGCAAAAGAAGATGCATTTCCTTCTCACTTCTCTTAGTGTGGCATATGTTTTAAGCACTCCAAAACCCAAGATGGAGAAAAATGAGAAATTGGAGGCCACAAGGAGGAGGAACAAGTGGGAGAACGATGACTACATATGCTGTGGTCACATTTATGTTCGACACTTTGTTTGATGTTTATCAATTTGTTGAATCCGCTAAGATTCTTTGGGATGACTTAGAAAGTAAGTATATGGCCGAGGATGCTTCTAGCAGGAAATTTCTTGTTAGTTCTAAGTCATCCCGGTAAATTTCTTGTTAGTTCTAGCATGAAATTTCTAAGTATATGGCCGAGGATGCTTCCATGACCATTTTTTACATGGGAAATGACTCTACTATTAAAGTTCTAAGAATAGGATAAGTAAAGTTACTTTTTACTTCCGGTAAATCTCTTGTTTTGAGAGATGTGTTGTATGCTCCAGAAATTAGGAGGAATATAGTCTCCGGTGGTATCCTAGATCGATTAGGCTTTAAAATGGTCATGGGAGCAGACAAATTTATATTATCTAGGGGTTGTACTTTTGTTGGATTTGGTTATCATTTTAACGGCATGTTTAAACTTAGTATTTGTAATACTTTTAAGACCAATTTATTTGTTGTTATGGATAATTCTTCTCTATGGCATAATAGACTTGGTCATGTTAATTATAAGAAGTTGTATTCTAGGTCTAAGTATGACTTAATACCTTCATTTGATCCAAGTATAGAGAAGTGTAGAACATGCATGTTGACTAAGATAACTAGAAATTCTTTTCCAAACAATGTGGAAAGGGATACTTAATTGCTTGATTTGGTGCATAGTGACTTATGTGATTTTCATAGCACACCTTCCTTAGGTAACAAGAAATACATGATAACCTCTATAGACGATCATTTGAGATTTTGTTATGTATAATTGTTGGTCACTAAGGATGAAGCCCTTGAAAAGTTTAAGATTTATAAAAATGAAGTTGAATTACAACTTAGTGACAAAATAAAACGGCTTAGAACCGATAAAGGTGGTGAATACTATGATCCAAGTTATTTCCAATCTATGGGCATAATACATAAAACAACCGCAGCTTATACACCACAACAAAATGGTATAGCGGAAAGAAAGAATATGACTTACAAGAAATGGTAAATTCCATGTTATCCTATTCGGGCTTAAGTGATGGATTTTGGGGAGAAGCTGTTTTAACGGCTTATTATTTATTAAACCGAGTTCCAATGAAAAAGAACGAGATTACCCCTTTGGTATAAAAGAAAACCAGACTTGAGTTATCTCAAAGTTTGGGGTTGTAGGGCAATTGTAAAAGTGCCGGAACCCAAACGTAAAAAGTTGGGTGAAATAGGAGATGAATGCATTTTTATAGGGTATGTTGTTCATAGCAAATCCTATAGGTTCTATGTAATAGAACAAAATGACAGTTAGTCGGTCCACATCATTGTGGAGTCAAGATATGCAATTTTTGATGAGAATCGTTACTTATCAATTCCTAGACCAAAAGATATAACTCCCAATACCAATGTTAAATAAATTAATCATACTAGTACGGTTGATCAAGAAGTTGATGAACAAACTCTTGAAGAGAATGTTGCATCAACATCATCACAACCAAGAAGAAGTACAAGGGTAAGAAAAGACAAATCTTTTGGACCCAATTTTCATGTGTACTTGGTTGAAGGATCTAGAAGTTCTTTAATGACTAAGTTTCCATATATTTTCAATGTGGATGAGGATCCTTTAACTTATAGTGAGGCCATGAGGTCTCAAGATTCTTCTTTTTGGAAGGAAGCTATAGATGATTAGATGGATTCCATCATGGGAAATAACACTTGGGTCCTAGCTGATTTACCTCCTAAGTGTAAACCAATCGAGTGTAAATGGATTTTCAAAAAGAAAATGAAAGTGGATGGAACTATTGACAAGTTCAAGGCCCGTTTAGTGGCTCAAGGTTTTTCTCAAAAACCGGGTACCGATTATTTCGACACATATGCACCCGTGGCTAGAATATCCACCATAAGGTTATTAATAGCACTTGCGGCTATTCATAAACTTGTGATCCATCAATTGGATATCAAGACGGCTTTCTTGAATGGAGAACTAGAGGAAGAGGTTTACATGCGACAACCGGAAGAGTTTGTTGTGAAAGGTCAATAGCATAAATTATGTAAGTTAATTAGATCTTTGTATGGGCTAAAACAAGCACCTAAGCAATGGCATCAAAAGTTTGATGAGGTTGTGTTGTCTTACGGTTTCAAATTAACCAATTCAGACAAGCGTTTATATAGCAAATTTGATGACAAAAGTAATGGTGTCATGATTTGTCTATATGTGGATGACATGTTAATCTTTGGGACGGATTTGTCTCAAGTAGAATAATCGAAGTCCTTTCTATCTTCCAAATCTTCAATGAATGATTTGGGGGAGGCCGATGTCATCCTAGGTATAAGAATAAAGAGAGACAACGGAAAACTGATCTTATCACAATCTTATTACATTGAGAAAGTGCTCAAGAAGTTTAATGTAAGTAATTGTTCTCTTGTTTCAACACCTATGGACCCAAGTGATAAATTATTACCAAATAATGGTAATGTCGTGTCTCAACTAGAGTACGCGAGGGTAATAGGTTGTTTGATGTATGCTATGACGAGTAGAAGGCCGAATATCGCATTTGCGGTAGGAAAATTAAGTAGATATACTAGTAATCCTAGTATGGAACATTGGAAAGCTATTTGTCGAGTGTTACAATATTTTAGGAAAACCATAGATTATGGTTTGTCTTATAGTGGATATCCTTCAGTTTTAGAAGGGTATTCGGATGCAAGTTGGATCTCTAATAGAGAAGATCATTCCTCAACAAGTGGACGGGCATTCCTCCTTGGGGGAGGTGCTATATCTTGGGCTTCCAAGAAACAAACTTGCATTGCAGATTCTTCAATGACATCTGAGTTTATAGCTCTATCATCGGTACGCAAAGAAGCCGAATGGTTAAAGGATCTCATGTTTGAGATACCGTTGTTGCCAAAACCAATTTCCCCGATCGCTATTCATTGTGATAGCGATGCAGCTTTGGCAAGGGCTTATAGTCAAGTTTACAATGCTAAATCAAGGGACATCGGTGTAAGACATAGCTATGTCCAAGGACTGATCAAAGATAGTGCTATTATTGTTGACTATGTAACGGATTGCTTCACGCCTTGGCTAGAGATACTAAAGAGGATGGCAATCGGTTTAGGATTGGTGCCCATTGGTAATCATGAATGAGGAAATCTTAACTTAACGCTCAGTATGACATTGGGTCTTAAGTTCAATAAGATCAATTTCCTTATTTGATGATTGAAAGAACTACTTAATCATTCAAGGTAAAGTTCTTTGAAACTGTGATGTATAAGAGGTTGTTTGTCTTAATAGATCTATTGACATTATGCTTTTATCCCATGAGCATGTTTTACCTAAAGATATCTACCTATGTAAGTGCGAGGTTTGCCAGCTTTAAGGAGCTAATGGGGCATAGCTTTGATGCACTTATGAATAATATGGACAAATAGCTATTTTAGTGTCAAGCATATAATGAGAACAAGTATTTAATCTTATGTGTATAGCATCTTCAAGCGTTCATTATGTATTGCTAATGGCTCAAACGTTTGATGACACCATTTGGATACGAATTCTTGTAATGTGTATTGTACTAAGTGGAAGTTCAATTTTTTGTACACTTTCATTGATGCATCAAGTTGTTTTTTGTAGTGATGATGTATGTTCTAATAATACAATTAGATACTCTAAATGGGGGAGGATTGTTGGAGATTTAGAGTATTAGACGTATTGGTTTCATGTCACGTTGTTTTGTGTCGCAATGGTTATGGTGTCGTGACTCGAATCAACATGAGATAGAGAGTTTATTAATGTATATCTCTATATGTCAAGAGGGGTAGGACACCAAAAAAGAAAAAAAGAAAAAAAGGGGTAACTACCTACTTGAATTAAGAAACATAGAAAAAGGAAAAATAAAAAAGGAAACTACCTAATTATTTAAAAGAAATAAAAAGATTAAAAAGGCACTACAAAAAGAAAACAGTCAATATTTACAACACAGTAAGTTACTTCTCTCTCAATTTTTTTTTTAAATTTAAATATCCCTAATTTAGTGGGATAAACTGATTAAAAATTCAAAATCTCTAATTAATTAAATCTAATTAGCAATTAATTTAATTTTTTACATGTCTGTGCACGTATTGCGTGCATATAAAACTAATATTACATTGATGAAGGAGCGTTAGCTCGAGGTTAGAGCGAGCGATCAGAATTGGCAGAGATTTTTAGAGAACAAGAAACTAACGAGATTGAGCAGGGAGCTCCCACTCCTATGAGGAGCACTTGCTCAGCATAGGAGCGCACGCTCCAGTGTGAGCGATCGCTCACTAGGCCAGTTTCATGTTTCTTCGATTGGTTTGTGACGGTTGTTTGTCATATAATACTGGATGTTTTTGTGTTTTAAACCACTATAATTCATTATCCAGTATAAGTTTATGAAAGCAACAAGAGAAACTCTCTCAATTACAAAAGCACAAAGTCATTGATCATCACATCCAAAATCATTCATACACTTATTCTCATTTAACGATTATCATAGTGAGCGTGATTAGAGGTGGGCATGGGCCGGGCCAGCACGCGGGCCGGCCCGGCCCGTTGTCCGCTCCGTGGGCCGTGGGCCTGCCACGGTCAAGAAATTTTATTTTAGGCCCGCACCGGCACGAGCCCGCCTATTTGGCCCGTGGGCCGGTCGGCGGGCCGAACACCCTTTTTCTTTGTTTTTTAGTCTAAAACTGCCAAGAATCCAAAAAAACAACATAAAACACGGGCCAGGCCCGCAAACCCGTGGACAAAATCTGAAAATTTCAAGCCCGGCCCGGTACGGCCCGCCACTCACGGGCTCTGTCCCCGGCCCGACCCGCTATTTCCTCAAGCCCGCGGGCCGAGCCCGTGAACAGGCCCGGCCCGGCCCATGCCCACCTCTAAGCGTGATCATCGTTGGTTCTTTTTTGTATCTCGAGAGTGAATTTCATGTAACCCGTGCTCAAAGTAAGGTTCGGAATATTACTTTTGGGAAAGCGAATCGCACCAAGAATATTGTTCATTGTTATTCTAGTAGTCAATTTCGTGATCCTTGTAACTTGTTTGTAGTAATCCTAACATTATTGACCTTATACATACATCAGACTAATATTTTTCATTTTCAAACCCCATAAGATTGTATTAATGATTATGGGAGACGATTCAATGGGATCAAATTGGTCCAAACTGAAAACGTTGAATCCTCTTATAACATTTGTAATCGTGCCTATGGTCACAACTACTGTCATAAGGTTGTATGTAGATCATGCACACATTCCCTCGGCCCATAGTATTGCATTAATGAGTTGTGACTAAGTGAGAGGATTTGATTGGAATTGGTCGACTTTTCATTCACAATAAAACACATTTGATAATCACTTAAACTACTTATGGTGTTCATTAAATTAGATAGTATATGATCTTGAGGATCCCTGTTGCCCTAGGTGAGGGCCATGAAAATTCCCCACTTTTTCATCATGAGGTTATTGGATCTCATGCACACATTGCACCACTAATTTTCGTTGTCCATCACCCAAAGAATTGCATTCATTAGTAATAGGAAAGGATACAACTAGACGTGGTCCTCAAACAGTCAAACCCATTATAACATCACCTACAATGTATGTGATCATGACTACCAACCCTTTTCAATGATGTAATGTCTCCATTTAGTGACAAGAAATGGGAAATCAAAGTGTTCCACTTGTGTCTCATTTGCATAAAAGAAACTCTTGTGCAAATTGTTTTCAAAAAAACTCGGGCTAGTATATGATCACAAGGTTCCATTATGAGTTAAAGCGAGGTTGTCATTTACAAGTGTCCCACTTGTTCATAATGTTCATTTATGGACCCTATGACACATTTGGAACATTGATTTCCATAATAATTTCCCATAAGATTGTATGATTAGTAGTTATTCAAGAGGAATTTATTTGAATCTGGCCACCTTTAAATCAATTAACTATTTTGGTAATTACTTAAACTAGTATATGTAACTAACCAAACGTATCTTAAGGTTACTTTCCAAAAAGTTGAAACATTTTATTGTGGCGTTTAATATGAAATTTTAGTTTTGGGGTTGAGCGGTTCGCTTGGAAATAAATATTTCCCACTTACATTTATTAATTTAAATTGAAATGTAATTCAAATTTGAAATGTTTCCTATAAAGCCTTTAAAGAAATTTCACCTTTTTTTCCACATTTGTTTCCCACCCTCTTCCCTTTGCTTCCCTCCCTCATTCCATATTTCACTTTCCCCTTTTCCCTCTCTCTTACAGTTACTACACAGTTTCCATTTCCGAAACTCAGTCTAACCCTCCGACTGCTTTTGGTGCTCCCCTACTTAAGTGAATTTGTTGGGGATTTCTCATTCCAATAACTCTCATCTCCATCTATAAGTGCCCTCACATAATTCAAGGCCAGTTTTAATTTAGGCTATTTTTGAATTGTTTTGGTTTTGGGTTGATGAATTGAAGGCTTTGTGGGTCGATGTTTCCGTTTGGGTTATGTTGAAAATGAAATTTCTTCCTTGTTTGAATTTACAAAGTAGGGTGTTTAGGGTTTGATGATATTTCATCTTAACTGCGAGTACGAACATTTTGAGAAGAACAATTGAAGCTACATTGGTCGTTTTTATGTTCTATGAGATATTTGTCGTAGGTTCTTTTTTTTGAGATATAGGACCAAAAATGTTCTATAACAAAAGAGGATGATTTGTTGGCTAATTGTTATTGCTTATCATTTTATGTGAAGGGAAAAAAATGGTGGAAATTACTAGATAGGATTCACTGTGTTCATGGATAATTTCATGACTATTTCCTTAATTGAGTTGGGTATTTTAAAATTTATCTACTAGCTTTCTTAACATATCATAGCTCATGTTTGCTTGAATGTGGTTTTGGTAACGTACTTCATCATTTACTAAGGAATTTATGTTTTAGTTGATTTAGTGATTTCTTGAATATGAACTTGACATCTCATAAAGGCATAAGCACTGTCAAAATTCCTAAATTTCCTTCTTGTTGTGGTTTTGGTAATGGCTTAAATGTATTTGGTGATTACTTAAATTAGTTAGAGGCATGATTTCCATCTTAACAGTGAGTAGGAACATTTTGAACTTTTTTGGAGATAATGTATTATAATGCTTGAACAACAAAAGCTATGTTGGTCGTTTTTTGTATTCTATGAGATATTGTCGTATGCTCTGTTTTTTGAGATATAGGACCCAACCGCAACAAATATGTTCTATAATAAAAGATGATTTGTTGGCTAATTGTTATTGTTTATCACTTTATGTGAAATAAATAATAACGGTGGAAATAACTAGATAAGTTTCATTATGTTGAAGGATAATTTCATGATTGTTCCCGTATTGAGTTGGGTATTCCAAAATTTATCTAGTAATTACCTACATAGATTAGAAACATCGTTTATTTGAATGCGGTTTTGGTAAACATACCTCATCATTTCCTATGGAATATATGTTCTAGTTAATTTGCTGATTTCCTAAATATGAGCCTGACATCTCCTAAAGGCATAAGCACTGTTGTAGGCATGTGTTTTAGCCTACATAAATTTTGTGATATTTTTGTTCAAAAAGAGTCGCCAATTAATTTTTAGGAAAAACCGAAAAATCAACCAAACCAAAAGAATAAGATATTTTAGTTCGGGGTGAATTTCCTTACTTATTCAATGAAATATTCAAATACATGCACATAATTCGATTAATTGCACAAATAGAAAAACCTGTTAAAGGTTGGTTTTTAACACATAAGATAAAATCTTGGTGATCACTTAATTCAAATCACAAGATTAATAGGTAACTAAATCCTTTCCAATTTATCTTATTAGGCGTGTTAATTTGCAAGTTCGACTTTGTAATGCCCTATATTTTTTAGTATTTATTTAAAAATTTATTTTCTAAAATAAATATTTTAAGCAAATGGTATTTTAGTAATTTCACTGGTTTTAAATTATTTTGGCGGGAATGTGGCGCCGAACTTGGATTTGTTAAACTTTTTGGATTTAAATCCTAGTCAAAGTTTTAGTGAATAAGTCTTTAAACATTTAAATATTTGGTAATAATTTTCTTCTTTACGATGGAGATTTGAAAAAAAAATGAGTAGTGATAGTCGGCCACCCTTAATGATGGGGGTGGTGGTTTTGATTTTCCAAAACTCCCAAATTGAAGATGGAGGTTACAAATCTTGGGATTGATCTCCTAATTTGTGATGAAGGTTACAAAATATTTAATTTTGGGAATTAAGTACTACCTATTCTTCACCTATAAATACCCCAAACCTCAAGCTATATTTTTGACACCAAAAATATTGAAGAATCCAAACTCTCTTACTTCATGGAAAACGTTCAAGCATAAGACTAGGTGAAGTTGCTAGTATACTCTTTGTGCAAGATCCGGGTACGTTATGTAGCTAGATCTTTTGAAATGTGGTTTTATGTGTTAAAGTTGTTTTTTTGATTTAATGGTTGAATTGATTTATGGTTACAACATTTTATTGTTCACTTTGGAAATGAAAAGAAGGAATGAATTTATCAATCATATTATATGAATGTTTTATTGTCATTTTCAGAAATTTAAATCATTAATACAAGGAATGGTTTGAATGGTTTTTATGAACTTTGTATGTTCAAAAGTTGTTGGGTTTTTCTACGTAGTGCCCTTGTGTTTACGAAATTCTACGTTGCACCCGGCCTTTTTGAACTCTCCACGTTGTACCCCTAAACTTTTTAAACGTCACACAATATACCCTTACTAATGGAAAATCCTACTCCAAACCTCACTTAAGCTTCAATTTCTCAGATCATATCCCAAACCTCAGTCAACTAATAAGGCTAAAAAATCCTACTCTATGCCCACAGGGTAAGAAAGTCCCAAAATTAACTGTTTGATATCATGTATAAGGGTATTTTGTGTAACATTTAGAAAGCTTAGGGGTACAACGTGGAAATTTCAAAAAGGTCGGGTACAACATAGAAATTCGCAAAACACAGGGGCACGACGTAGAAAAACCCAAAGTTGCTTATGAGAAAAAGAGCATTATCCATGACTTACTAATTCATATTATTATATTACCGCTTGACTAACATCAAGAAGGGTTTATGTTTCAAAGTACGCTTGTTGGCAATTATTGTTACCCCTTGATATAGATCCGTGATGGGATGACTAGCTTGAGGGGTGTTTGTAACAATAAAATAAAAAAAAAATTCGAACAATAAAATAAATAAATAAATTTCGGATCTCCTAAAAAAAAATACAAACAATATACTCTTATTCCCAATTTAAGGTAATAACGTTTTTCAAAACGAATAAGTAGGAGCAATTCTAAGAGTTTATTCAAATAACTAGTAAGTTATCTAGGCGCCTAAAAGTTTTGAAAATAACCTAAAGCTCCCAGATACCACTTTGTAACACCCCGACAATTCTCTCTTTTCTAAAATACCTTTTTATTATAAAACACAGAGATTTATCAAAGTATTATCGCCCGTGTGAAAACGTATCGGCTCATACAGAATTTTGCAGCGGAAAACAAACATAACTAAACTTCATACTTTAAATATAATAAATAAACATAGCACTTAAAACCAACACTCTAAAAAATGTCTACTCCAAAACCAAACTTAATATAATATGTTTCTACTAAAGCAACAGACAAAACAATTTGTTACACAAGCTCTCCATTCCCAGATTCCCAATGATGCAACATCTGCACACCTGTAGATGTCAATGCTCTAAAGAATCTGCTCACCAAAATGGGTCATCACAGGATCAATAAGGCAAAGCAATGATCAACACATACAAACAAAGCACGTAATCAGCAAAGCTGAGTACTACATAATAATAAATAACATTCCTAACATGATACTAACAAATAATAAACAGGGATAAATAGTAATATAACAATATAACATTCTGCGGATAAGTTCTACTGAACTAAACTTTAATCATCTTTTTATTACTTTAATGGAATAGTTATTGGACCTAGTTGTCTAACTAAAAACCAGCCTTCCATAGGAAGACGAAATACGGGCGCGACTCCGTATTCCATAATGACCTGCGATATCGAGGAACCTTTGAATAAAAAGAGGAACGGTGATCAATCCAATTCCCAGAAAAAGCCATGGCACGCTCACCATGTACCCCAACTCCTGATTGTCCAACTTCAGACGTGCACCAGTCTAAAGTTTATTACTATCCAAGTTACACTTTACGTGATTTACAATTTATTACTTATTATGACACACAAGTAATACAGAAATCTCAAATCAATCATTCACAACTGAACTTCTTTTTATCTTAGGATTAAAATAAGTGATCACACAACTTACAATCCAAGAATACCTCTTTTTATTCCAATGCTTCTTATTTATTGAACCTAGCCAACAATCAACTTACCTTTCAAAGGCATAAATTATCAACTTACCAAATAAGGCCCACAGTCCTCATAGAGTAGTGAAAATAATAATATAAGGGAATACATGATTTAAACATGATCCAACTTACTAAATATATTAATTACCCCATGTGAATTAATAAAAAAAGTTCCCAATCCAACATGCTTGCATCAATATTCCATACAAATTAAACATGACATTCAACTCATAATCAAATCTCATCCTTACATGTTCGCACACAAGCATAAAACATTGAAAATCCAATCATAATAGAAATCATATATGAACTTACTAAGTTCCTATACATGATACTACAACTTTTCCTTCCTAACATCATGATACTACTCACATAACACATAGGTATGTACGTACCTTGTATAAACAAACTGATAGGCCACCGTTAATCACTTTTAAAAGTCGCCTACTGAAAATTCTCTGCCTAAAACAACCAATATAACTTAAAGTCAATACTCTAATTAAATTCCAGCAACTTTAAAATACTTTAAATCCTCTTTAAAAATATTTAAAAGTTGTTTTTAACATTAAACCTTCAAGTACTACTACTTCCTAGCATAGTATTATTATACTAGTCATTAAAATCCATCAAACTCCCTTAATAACATCTTTTCTAAAAATTCCAGCAGCATATAATTTATTAAAACCCTCTTTAAACACACTTAAACATGCTTTAATTCATAAAGACAATAACTTTCATAATTTATAATAAACTACTAGGTTTTTCTAACTTTCAAAACACTAAAAATTCATGCTTTGATAATTAAAAACCTACTTTAAACTTATATATACAAATCTGATTTTTATTCAACAACACGTAAATTATATAACTTAGATTCAATAATAAATCACCAACTTATAACTTTTAAACACAAACAAATTAAAACAAACCCTAAAAATACAAACTTTGCATTAAAACAAAAACTTGAGGAGGAAGAAATAACAACCAACCAAGGAAGAGGAGGAAGGGACACGCGGCACGAGGGAGCAGCGCTGGCTGCTGCTGGCGGTCCGGTGGGCTGTTGCCGGCAGTCGGTTGCCGTGAAGAACGGCGAGGAGGAGAAGGCCAAAGAGGAAGAGAGAAGAAGAAAGAAGAGGAAGGCCCAAAGTGAGAGAGAAAGAGGAGAGAGAAAATAATGTGTTTAATGTGTGGGGATATGGATAAATAAGGGTATTTATAGTTTCCCCCCATTAGGGGTCCAAAAAGAAAAAGAGTTGGGCTTTGATGGGTTAATGTCTATAGGATAAGCTATAAGGTTTGGGCTCCTCACACCCATTTACACATCCTTTTCTAAATCCAATAAGTGTTTCAAACATTTCAAATACTTTTCAAAGCATGACTTTTATAAAATATTTGACTTGCATAAATCATTAAAGTAATTTCTTTGACTTTCAAATAGTCAACCTTAAAGAAATAAATCGTTAAAATACTAAAATATATGTAAATATAATTAACTATACATTAAAATATATTTATAAAATCCATAAATTTACGGGGGATTACAGTGTTCATACTTAGGTAAAGGAAGGGGAGATAAGAACATAAATTATTTTCAAGATCATTTTTAATCCAAGTTATTTGGAAAGAGTTTGTTCTTAAAAGATATCCTTGAATTATTAGTTAAGGAGATTTCGAAATGTATGATATTGCGAACAAGTAAATGTGTTACCTATGTTATACATTTTGTACTCAGTTTTATACTGACGCGTATTTCCTTTTTCTTATTTGGCTTTGCCCTATTTACCTTTTGGTAAGCAGTTTTGCATGTGAACTTTGGATGTGCATGTGAGCACTCTAGGAAGGGGATCCTCACCTAGTTTAGGATGTTTTATTCTTTTTACGTTAAGAAAATATTTATTTCTAATAATAAAGAGTTATTATTATTTTGGTTAAAGTCTTTCGGTGCAAGTTTTTTTGTTAGTTAGTAGTTAGTTGTCGAAAGCGTGAAAGTCACGTGGCGGTAATACTCTTAAATTACTCATATATTATATATGTAATTATTTATTTTAAAGTGGGTAATTTGGTGGTGTTACAAAGTGGTATCGGTTTTCCAGGACTAGAAAATATTGAATTTGAACATTAAAATTGATTGGTAGGCATAAGATGGGCATATAGAGTTTCGCATTTGCATTGTAAATTATTGTTGTTAAGTTTATTGTCTTCTTGTATTCTGCGATATTATGATGTAATTGATCCATAAATGTCTGTTACGATTTGTATAGATGCATCTTGCTAGTGCTACAAAAAAAGGGTATTTTTTTTATTTGGAAAGATGAAGGGTGTAGATGTATTGGGGTGACAAGCTCTGTCTAGGATTAGAAAGGCTCTAACTTCGTTACGTGGGAGCTATAATCACTACAGGAAAAAAGTCCAAATGCTGCTTAAAAAGGGTTGCGGTTAATGCAAGAACCGCAGTCCTTAAATTAAGGGTTGCGGTTAGCCCAAAAAAGCAGCCCGTAAGTGATAAAGGGCTGCGGTTTTAGGGCTAACCGCAACCCTTGAGCAGCTCTAATTAAAGAAATGAACTCCCTCCCTTAATATCCCATTTTCTAGCACCCGCTTTAGTCTTGACTCCTTTCGTTGCCTCGCTCCTTCGCTGAACACCATTTATCTCTCTCCTCCCAATTCCCATTGACCCATCTCCCCTCTTTCGTCTATCATCACTCACCGCATCATCTCTTTCCTCTCATCCTTCTTTGCCGGCGAGGTTTCGCAATGGTTGGTGGTTTGCAAGGTCGGTGGTTCGCTGACGAGGGGTCGCAAGGGTTTAGGGCTCGCAAGGGTCTAGGGTTCGCAATGGCTTAGGGTTCGCAAGGTTGGTGGTTTGGCAACCTTGCCGCCGCCTCTCATTCCCGCGACCTCCCTGCTCTCCACCTTGCTCTTGGTATTTATGCTCTTTTCTCTCTCCTAATAGTTCTCCTTGCATTGCTTAGTGAATTGAATGGTTTTAATTGTTATTTGAAGCTAAAATTATGCAGCATATTTTGAAATAATAGATCAAAATGTTACTTTATCTAGGAAGCTAAGTATATTTTAATTCCTCATATATGACGATGACGAAAAAGTGATTTAAGAAGGTAGAAATCAGCTTAATCATAGGATGATTGTTGTTTGTAATAAGATTGAGGAAAACGAATATGAAGATACCCAGATGAATGATGACAGAGATTCAAAATTGTAGGGACATCTTAGGGACTTATCCAATGTAGATTTCCCCGTCTTGACTCCATAGATGGTCAATGAACCAAAAATTGAGTTCGGGGGTAAGGGTACGAACACGATCAGAAATTATGTCGCCCATTGCTGGCTTCTTCTTAATATGGTTCATAAATGCAGAAGAATAACCAAATAATGTTTTAAGCACCCTTAAAGATATTAGTCTAGGTTGGTTCAGGAAACACATAAAAGACTACTTTTTTAGTGACAAATTGTTTAGCAATAAGATTATGGGATTCATACCAGGTTGTCCATATTATCTGATTTAGTCAGAACATTTATTTAGGTCTTGATTAACAATAAATACAAGGTGATAAATATTGCAATCAGGCATAAAAAATAATATGTTCATGAATAATAATAAAAATAAGAAATACAATACTTACCGTCGCAGGATGACGTTAACAATCTACATCACGAAAAGGTGGTTAGTAATTTCAAGGAAATAATAAAAATAAATAGAATAAAGAAAATAAAATAAACAAAGTTTGTTAATTAATTTGACCCTCAGACATTATACCACCGTCCAGGGTCGTTGATTTGTACGGATCTTGGATCGAATGTTGACCGAGCCTTAAAAAAGATTTGTGTTTTGTAAAACGTTGCGTTATATGTTGCGTCGAGTATTAGTTGAATAGGTGTGTTGTTATTTGCAGCTTTGTTTTAAGCGTTTGACTTTGTTGTATGGTATTTGATGGATGATGTTGGTGGTGTTTAAGCGTGGCAGTAGGAGGGAAATAATCTGTGATAGTTTTAATGTTTCAGATTAGTTTATAGTAATATTTGTAAGTGTAGGATAATAGTAGGATGAAAGCTAGATGATGATGATGTGTTATCCCCCACCACCGCACGCATCGCCACCATTTCACGCACCACTAGCACGCACCGCCACGACGACGCACCAACTCAGCACAGCAACGACCAGCTGCACCACCTTGCGCACCACCTTGCGCACCTTCTTCTTCTCTTCTCTCCTCCACTGCATTGACGCCACTACCACCACTACTGCATTGTTTGTGGAGCATCCCCTATCTCACTCTCTTTCAGTAATTCCCCTCTCACTCTCTCTCCTCTTTTTCATTTCTCTAATTAATTTGTTTAATTTCATTGCATTTTAAAATCAACTTCTATTTTTTGTTGTAAAATGTGCTTGTATTAGCTGAAACAGTGATTGTAGGGGGGTGGGGGAGGGAGGGGGGAGGGTGGGTGGGGTGGGGGGGAGGTCAGCAGGGAGGTGGAGGAGGGTTGGGGATCTTTGGGCGGGGGATGGGGGAGGGGTGGCATGGGGTGGGGGGAGGGGGGGGAGGCCGGGCGGGGGGGGGGAGGGATGGGGGTGAAGGGGGTGGGGGAGGGCTGGTAGGGGGTGGGGCCTGGGGATCTTGGGGGGGGGGGGGGGAGGGCTGGGGAGGCCGTGCGGGGGGGGGGAGGGCTGGCAGGGTGTGTAGTTGGGTTGGGGATGCTTGGCAGGGGGTGGGGGAGGGCTAGAGCGGGCTCGCAGAGGGTGGGCACATTATCAATTTTGTGTAGTTTATGGTGAATTAATCTAGGTTTTTAGTTTGTTTTGGTTTTCTTAATTGAATTATGTGATTAATGTGCCGTGTGTGATTTGTTAATTGTAGGAGAAAGAAGCTAAGGAAGGCAAAACTATCTCTCTTCTCATAATTGCTCCTCTTTGGTGTTGAGAGGTAATTAGCCTAACTTTCTTGTTTTTTGTTAGATGTTGATGAGGAAAAATTATCATGTGTTCCAATTTGAGTAAGATATGATAATGTATGTATATTTCTTGATATGAGATTGTATGAAAACGCAATGTAATTTAGCTATGAAATCTACAAGTTGTTTAAATCATCATCATATGCCTAGATATCCGTTCAAGACTTACTCATTAGGAGTAAGTCTTGAATAGTCCCTGGTTTGGGACTGTTCTTGGAAGTTTGATCTCACTTAGGTGGTGAATGTGTGTCTTCTTTTCAATTCTGAGGAAATTCTTGGCTTATTGTTTCTCTACATTGTTCTCTGGGTACATATGTAGATAAGCAATTATCTACATTGTGTACTTGGAGAACTGTAGGCAAATGCTGCTGGATTTTCCTTAGAATTGAAAAGTTGGCATATATTCACTAGTGAGATTAGAAGTCCAAGGATGGGTTAGGTTGGAGTGATAAGGACCTTCGGCTGCATGCATACATTTGAACATGTCACTATCTTAGCTTGCTCTATACGTGTGTGATTTGAATATGTGAGTGTATGTACTTAAATAATGATTGATGCATTATAATTATTGGTTGTGTTTAATTATTAGAGGTCTTCTTGAATGAGATGGATCGTACTTGGATGTATGGTAGTCGTGAATCGATTGAGTTTGTGAATGGGGTCTCGGAATTCTGTACATTTGCATTACAATATCAAGCATCCTCTGGAGCAGTCGACTTTTATTGTCCTTGTGTCGATTGTAGAAATGTGAGCAAGGTTAGTAGCATACATTTGCTTAGGGAGCATGTCATTCGCCGTGGGTTTAGGCCTCAATACCACGTATGGGTTTGGCATGGTGAGCAGGGGAAGTATATAGGAAGCTCTAGAGTAATGAACGATGTATGTGAAGAAAAGAAGGTTTAGAGAATTGGGATGATGAGTTCGGGGATGAGAATTGGGATGATGAGTTTGCAGATGATGATAGGGATCGGGTAGACGAGATGATACACGAGGTTGAAGATCAGTCGTGTAAACGACCTCATATTTTTGAGTTTATGTCTGAGGCTGCAGAAAAGCCGTTGTATCCAGGTTGTACAAAGTACACCAAACTTTCCGCCGTGATAACACTATTCAACATTAAGTCAAAAGCTGGTTGGATGGACTCTAGTTTCACATCGTTGTTGGAAGTTTAGCTGATATGCTCCCTGATGGAAATGAACTGCCAAAGTCATACTATTATGCGAAGAAACTGATGTGTCCTTTCGGTTTAGAGTACGAGCGGATACATGCTTGTCCTAACGATTGTGTGCTTTATCGTAATGAGTATGAGCATTTACATGAGCGTCCACATTGTGGATTGTCAAGGTACAAGCGTGAAGGAGCTGGAGGTAGTGAAGGACCACCAGCTAAGGTGTTGTGGTATCTACCCATAATACCTAGATTTAAGCACATGTTCTCAATTAAAGGAGATGCGAAGAATTTAAGGTGGCATGCATATCGTAGGAAGAAAGACGGTCTGCTCAAGCATCCGGCTGATTCGCCTGAGTGGAAAAGTATCAATAGGGTGCATAAGGTATTTGGTAATGAGGATAGAAATATGAGGCTTGGATTATGTACGGATGACATGAACCCTTTTGGCAATCTTAGTTCGCAGCATAGTACATGGCCAGTAGTTTTAGTGGTTTATAACTTGCCTCCTTGGTTGTGCATAAAACGCAAGTACATCATGCTGTCGCTTCTTATATCGGGGCCCAAACAACCTGAAAATGATATAGATGTATACCTCCAACCGCTTGTTGAAGATTTACAGAAGATGTGGAACGAAGGAGTGTTAGTATTTGATGCGTATGCTAATGAGATGTTCACTCTGCGTGCCATGCTTTTTTGTACTATGAACGATTATCCAGCTTATGGGAACTTATCTGGGTATAAGACTAAACGAAAACAACCCTGCCCGATTTGCGCAGATGACATGAAGTCTACACACCTAAAGGGCTGCAAACATGTCTATATGCACACACGAAGGCTCCTCAGACGCGACCATCCCTATCGGTTTAAGAAGAAGGCATTCGATGGGACGGTTGAAAAAGAAGTTGCTCGTTGACCATTAACTGGTACTGAAGTTTATAATCAAGTTAAGGGCATTGAAACAATCTTTGGTAAACCTGCTAGTGAGGTTGATCGACCTACAGGATTATGGAAAAAGGAGTCCATGTTTTGGAAACTCCCATATTGGAAAGATCTAAAGGTCAAACATTATGGGAGCTGGACTTGCTGACATCAATTATTATGGGCGAATACAAGAAATATGGGAGCTGGACTATTGTACTTTTAATATTTGCCTCTTGTGTTGCAAGTGGGTTGACGATAATCGACATTGCGTAAGAAAAGATGATCCTTGCGGATTCACTCTTGACCTTAGTCGTCGACGTGAAACTCAGGAGCCATTTGTAATTGCATCACAAGTTAAGCAAGTATTTTTTGTAACTGATCCCGCTGATAATAAGTGGTCAATTGTTGTATCTGGTAAAAGGAGTATCCTCGGTATTGGTGATGTTGATAATGAGGAAGAATATGATGCATTTGAGGACATCACAACTTTTACCTATCCTGAAAATAGTGTGGAAGATGATGTGAATATGTCGGAGAACTATATGCGTGTAGATCACACAGAATGGATACAAGTACTTGAAGATCCTAAGAAACGGCGGAAGGTCAATAAATCATGAGACATATACTCAGGTCTGTCTAATTTCTCCAATTCGTAACTATTGTGTAGATTTTTAGGCTTGCATCTGTTGTTGGTTGAATTTGGATAACGAAAAGGTCATTTTAGGCCTACATTGCAATGAGGGAGTGAAGTTTAGGGGGGCAGTAGTGGCGATGGTGGTGGGAACTGTTGCAAATGTGGAGAGTGAGGTCACATGGCAATGGAATGCTCTCCATATTTGTAGCAGATCCCTTGACCTCCGCCGCTACCAGCTGATGGGCATTCCATTGCCATGTGACCTGATTCTCGGGTCATTTTAGGCCTATTTTGGCCAATTCGACACCGATTTGTACTTATCGAGTCATTTCACCCTAAAATCTTTTTGAACATGGTTATATGAGGTATAATGTAACTATTGTGTAGATTTTTAGGCTTGCATCTGTTGTTGGTTGAATATGGGGAACGAAAAGGTCATTTTAGGCCTACATGACAATGAGGGAGTGCAGTGGGGGGGATAGTAGTGGTAGTGGTGGTGGGAACTATTGCAAATGTGGAGAGTGAGGTCACATGGCAATGGAATGCCCATCCATATTTGTAACAGTTCCCACGACCTCCGCCACTACCAGCTGATGGGCATTCCATTGCCATGTGACCTGATTCTCGGGTCATTTTAGGCCTATGTTGGCCGATTCGCGTACGATTCGTACTTATCGAGTCATTTCACCCCAAATTATTTTTGAACATGATTATATGAGGTATAATGTAACTATTGTGTAGATTTTTAGTCTTGAAACTGTTCTTGGTTGAATTTGGGGAGCGAAAAGGTCATTTTACGCCTATATGGCAATGAGGGAGTGCAGTGGGGGGGGCAGTAGTGGCGGTGGTAGTGGGAACTGTTGCAAATATGGAGAGTGAGGTCACATGGCATTGGAATGCTCTCCACATTTATAACAGTACCCACGACCTCTGCCGCTACCAGCTGATGGGCATTCCATTGCCATGTGACCTGATTCTCGGGTCATTTTAGGCCTATTTTAGCCGATTCGCGTCCGATTCGTACTTATCGAGTCATTTCACCCCAAATTCTTTTTTAACATGATTATATGAGGTATAACGTAACTATTGTGTAGATTTTTAGGCTTGCATATGTTGTTGGTTGAATTTGGGGAACGAAAAGGTCATTTTATGCCTACATGACAATGAGGGAGTGCAGTGGGGGGGACAGTAGTGGCAGTGGTGGTGGGAACTATTGCAAATGTGGAGAGTGAGGTCACATGGCAATGGAATGCCCATCCATATTTGTAACAGTTCCCACGACCTCCGCCACTACCAGCTGATGGGCATTCCATTGCCATGTGACCTGATTCTCGGTTCATTTTAGGCCTATTTTGGCCAATTCGGGTACGATTCGTACTTATCGAGTCATTTCACCCCAAATTATTTTTGAACATGATTATATGAGGTATAATGTAACTATTGTGTAGATTTTAGTCTTGCAACTGTTCTTGGTTGAATTTGGGGAGCGAAAAGGTCATTTTATGCCTATATGGCAATGAGGGAGTGCAGTGGGGGGGGGCAGTAGTGGCGGTGGTAGTGGGAACTGTTGCAAATATGGAGAGTGAGGTCACATGGCATTGGAATGCTCTCCACATTTATAACAGTACCCACGACCTCTGCCGCTACCAGCTGATGGGCATTCCATTGCCATGTGACCTGATTCTCGGGTCATTTTAGGCCTATTTTAGCCGATTCGCGTCCGATTCGTACTTATCGAGTCATTTCACCCCAAATTCTTTTTTAACATGATTATATGAGGTATAACGTAACTATTGTGTAGATTTTTAGGCTTGCATATGTTGTTGGTTGAATTTGGGGAATGAAAAGGTCATTTTATGCCTACATGACAATGAGGGAGTGCAGTGGGGGGGACAGTAGTGGCAGTGGTGGTGGGAACTATTGCAGATGTGGAGAGTGAGGTCACATGGTAATGGAATGCCCATCCATTATTTGTAACAGTTCCCACGACCTCCGCCACTACCAGCTGATGGGCATTCCATTGCCATGTGACCTGATTCTCTGGTCATTTTAGGCCTATGTTGGCCGATTCGCGTACGATTCGTACTTATCGAGTCATTTCACCCCAAATTATTTTTGAACATGATTATATGAGGTATAATGTAACTATTGTGTAGATTTTTAGTCTTGAAACTGTTCTTGGTTGAATTTGGGGAGCGAAAAGGTCATTTTACGCCTATATGGCAATGAGGGAGTGCAGTGGGCGGGGGGGCAGTAGTGGCGGTGGTAGTGGGAACTGTTGCAAATATGGAGAGTGAGGTCACATGGCATTGGAATGCTCTCCACATTTATAACAGTACCCACGACCTCTGCCGCTACCAGCTGATGGGCATTCCATTGCCATGTGACCTGATTCTCGGGTCATTTTAGGCCTATTTTAGCCGATTCGCGTCCGATTCGTACTTATCGAGTCATTTCACCCCAAATTCTTTTTTAACATGATTATATGAGGTATAACGTAACTATTGTGTAGATTTTTAGGCTAGCATATGTTGTTGGTTGAATTTGGGGAACGAAAAGGTCATTTTATGCCTACATGACAATGAGTGAGTGCAGTGGGGGGGACAGTAGTGGCAGTGGTGGTGGGAACTATTGCAAATGTGGAGAGTGAGGTCACATGGCAATGGAATGCCCATCCATATTTGTAACAGTTCCCACGACCTCCGCCACTACCAGCTGATGGGCATTCCATTGCCATGTGACCTGATTCTCGGGTCATTTTAGGCCTATTTTGGCCGATTCGCGTACGATTCGTACTTATCGAGTCATTTCACCCCAAATTATTTTTGAACATGATTATATGAGGTATAATGTAACTATTGTGTAGATTTTTAGTCTTGAAACTGTTCTTGGTTGAATTTGGGGAGCGAAAAGGTCATTTTACGCCTATATGGCAATGAGGGAGTGCAGGGGGGGCAGTAGTGGCGGTGGTAGTGGGAACTTTTGCAAATATGGAGAGTGAGGTCACATGGCATTGGAATGCTCTCCACATTTATAACAGTACCCACGACCTCTGCCGCTACCAGCTGATGGGCATTCCATTGCCATGTGACCTGATTCTCGGGTCATTTTAGGCCTATTTTAGCCGATTCGCGTCCGATTCGTACTTATCGAGTCATTTCACCCCAAATTCTTTTTTAACATGATTATATGAGGTATAACGTAACTATTGTGTAGGTTTTTAGGCTTGGATATGTTGTTGGTTGAATTTCGGGAACGAAAAGGTCATTTTAGGCCTATTTTAGCCGATTCGCGTCCGATTCGTACTTATCGAGTCATTTCACCCCAAATTCTTTTTGAACATGATTATATGAGGTATAACGTAACTATTGTGTAGATTTTTAGGCTTTCATATGTTGTTGGTTGAATTTCGGGAACGAAAAGGTCATTTTAGGCCTATTTTGGCCGATTCGCGCCCGATTCGTACTTATCGAGTCATTTAACCCCAAATTCTTTTTGAACATGATTATATGAGGTATATTGTAACTATTGTATATATTTTTAGGCTTGCATATATTGTTGGTTAGATTTCGGGAACGAAAAGGTCATTTTACGCCTATTTTGGTTGATTCGCGTAATTTTTTATATTTTTATTGATCTAACTCCAAACTTTTGTTGCATATGCCAATATGAGGTAGAATGAAACTACATATTATGTTTTTATGCATAAATTTTCATGTAAATGAAATTGGGAAACAAAAAGGCTTAAAGAAAAGGGGGGGAAATTGTGCGGAGGGGCGAGTGGGGGAGGGGCACTAATTAGGGGCTTGGGGGGGTCTGTGCGGGTAGGGGGTGTGCAGGGGGGGGAGGGTTGGGAAGTAGTGGGGGAGGGTTGGCGGTAGCTTGGGGGTTGGCAGGGGTTGGCGGGGGTTAGTACTACCTCTGCCGGCCCTACCGCCCCAAGCCCCCGCCACCCCTCCCCCACTGATGCCCAGCCCCTCCCCTCCTCCACTGATGCCCGACCCCTCGCCTCCCCGCACACCCCTCCCCGCCCTCCCCTCCCCCGTACACCCCTCCCCCCCCTCCCCGCATAGATTCCCTCCAAGCCCTCCCCTCCCCGCCACGAGTCCCCCGCCCCTCCCCTCCCCGCACACGACCCCCAACCCCCGCCGCCCACCCCCCTCCCCCCCCTACACAAGCCCCCTCCCCGCACGATCCCTCCCTCCCCTCCCCTCCCCGCACGCCCCTCCCCCCCCTACCCAAAACCCCCGACCGCATAGACCCCACCGCACACAGACCCTCTCCCTTTCCCCTTGCAGACCCCTCCCCTCCCCTCCCGTAGACCCCCTCCCCGCACGCACCCTTCCGCACACGCACCCCCTCCCCTCCCCGCACGCAGACCCCTCCCCTCCCCTCCCCGCACGACCCCACTGCACACAAGCTCCTCCCCTCCCCTCCCTCCCCAAACGAGACCCCCTCCCCCGCACGCACCCCACCTGCACACGTACCCCCCTCCCCCCCCCTACACAAACCCCTCCCCTTCCCCCGCACGTGCACCCCACCGCACACGACCCCCTCCCCTCCCCCCGCACAGCACCCCTCCCCTCCCCCCCGCACGTACGCCTCCCCTCCCCTCTGCTGCACGACCCCTCCCCCAAAGACACATACCCTCCCCCCCTTGTTGCACCCCCTAATGCCATTGTGAATTTTTTTTTATCTTGAGCTTTATGTATATTAATGCGTATATTTGTACAATTTCAGGGAGATGGCGAAGGTGCATACGGAAAACAGCACGAGTGCTGAACACACTACCGAGGATGAGTCTTTCGATGTGAGAAAGGAACGGGGTAAATTGGCTCGACCTCGCCGTGAAGAATTAAATGCACAAATGTCTAGGAAGTCATTGGCGACGAAAAAGAGAAAAAGAAGGAGACCTACAAAGTCACTAGGGAAACACACAAATATGACTTTGGAGTACGATAATATGGGTCAATCTTGTGGAAAGTGGCGTCATCAGTATGGCATGCAAGTTGGCATTTGCATGCATAAACTCTCCATTATGCACTCATGGAAAGAGGTGCCCGAGGGGTTGAAGCGGCATCTATGGGAAGATACTATGGTAAGCTTCACGTACAATAACGTTTAGTTTCTTAATTATTTAGTTAAATATATGTGTAATATTACTGATAGCATATAAATTACAACATTTGCGAAAACTAATTTGTGAATTGCGTTTTTTGTAGAATCAATTCAATATCGAAGATGATGAAGCCAAGAAGAATGTATTTCTATTCGCGGTTGCCCAGAGATACAGAGATTTCAAGGCTAAGTTAGTGTCTAGGTGGATCACTAAGCGGAGGAAAGTAGTAGGTACAAAGAAGAAGAACATCTATGGTAGAGAAACACCATCCGGTCCTGAGGCTTCATCGGAAACATCATCTGAACCCTCCAAATTACCATTTCAGATATGGAAAACTATCAAACCTGAAGAGTGGGAATCATTTGTTGCCAAAAAAACAACCCCACAAGCTATTGTAAGAATATTTTATTAAGATTTACTACACTTAGCTCCAGTATTATTGTATAACACCGTACCTAACCTTTGTTTATAATTGTGTGTTTTAGGCAAGTCGTGAGAAAAGTAGCGCGAGTGCGAAAACTAGGAAGTATTATCATCATTTGGGTGCTCATTCGTACAATGAGGTGAGAGAGAAGTGGATTTTCGGCCATTACCCCACAATAGGGTCGACAACGGCAACGGGGACTAGCTCTACGACAACAGTTGCACAGCCTCGGCAACCAGATAGAGTCCTCGATTGGTGGTGCTCGATGCATAAGATTGATGCAAAGGGAAAAAGAGTCTTGCCTGATCCCGGTACAGAACAGATAGCCAACGCCATTGTAAGTACAAAAAAAAATGGTTTTATAAGTATATATAATATAACTTTTGCGTTCACGAGCATTTCTCTTTTATCCTTATGTAGATTGGCTTGAAGGAAAAAGAGGCAACTGGTGAGTTCACTCCTAAAGGACACATTGATGCATTGCATGAAACTTTAGGAAAGGACCACAATGGACGCGTGAGGGGCGTATGAGGTGTCCGCCTCGATTTGAGAAAGGTATATGGTGATCAATACACTACAGCGACAAAATCAAGTGTAAGTAGTGTGAATTCGGCAGCGTCAGTAGATGTGGAGGTTATGAAAGCTGCAATTAGGGAGGAGCTCAGGGAGGAGATGACACATAACTTCAACGCCATTTTGGAGCAAATGGGTTTACCGATTTTTGCTGCATTCAAGAAGGGCAGTGATATTACACCTAGCCAGCCGACCAGTGATCCACGAACATCTATTGATCAGATGATACCTTTACCTGATCCACCTGTAGTACCCGAGTTGAAGGTATTCACTTAATCCCTTTGCTTTGTTAAACAACTATTGTTCTTAAATGCATCAAAATCTTACTATAATAGTGTTGTTTCATAGACTAACTAAAAATGGAGTTTTTTTTAAAGGAGGAGACACCATGTGAGATATTAGCTCGAGGAGATGGTTATGATAGTTTCATTCTGGTAGCTTATGGTCATGCAGAACCCCATA
This sequence comes from Beta lomatogona, assembly GCA_947646795.1. Lineage (NCBI taxonomy): Eukaryota > Viridiplantae > Streptophyta > Magnoliopsida > Caryophyllales > Amaranthaceae > Beta > Beta lomatogona. The sequence goes on along the minus strand of CANSNZ010000681.1, from coordinate 303,770 downwards.
GTGACCGAGTAAGATTGCATAACCAGTTAGTGGATGATAATCACTATGTGGTCACCCTCAATGAAATTGTGTCTGGTTTCGAAGAATTACCTGTTCTGCTGCGGAAGCCAGATGTTGGTTTACATTTACTGAATGATGCCCTTGACAGTCATGTTCTATGGCCGCGTGCATTGGTGCGGTTTTTAGATGAGGTACAATGATTAACATACATATATACTAGCATTATATGCACGCGATGCGTGCGCAAGTATGTGAAAAAAGTAAATTAATTGCAAAATTACATATAATAACCTAAAATAATATATACGAAACCAAATTGTTCACAAATTTATGTAAAGAAAAATATATGTTTTCTTGTGCAAATAAACAGAAACATCTAAATAGTGCAACAATGTAATAAAAATAAAAAAATCTAACATTTTGTTTTTCACTTGTTTAATGTGTTTTTCATGGTGTTTGCATAAGTACATACACTCCTCCGCCCAATCGGTTAACTCCTCTACCTCTTCAAATTTGTTGCTTCCTGGTAACATAATATAATTTACCATTTCCAATTATATAAATCAAGAATGGGGTGAAGGTATGTTAATTGTTTGTTAGAGAAAATAAATGGAGAAAAGTAAGGTACTTGCGAGTCCAGTGGGCAAGGCTGATGAGTTTGGAATCACTAATTGATCTCAACATATTTCACAGTTCACGATTAGAGAATGGGAAACATAATAGAATAGGAGATAGGCATATGAAGAAAGTAGAAGACAGAACCTTGGAAGTAGGAGTAGAATTAATGAAGTCTTCAGCAGCCCTTGGATGCTTACCATCTAAATAAGATCATAATAAAAAAGAACAAATTACTAAAATAGAAATAATAAAGAAGATAAAAGAGAAATATTAGTTTCGTGAGTCTCCTTTGGTGAGGGAAGAAACCGATTGTTGCTCCTTTGGTAAAACATGCAAATCGGTGATTTGAAAACCAAAATTAAGCTGCCTCAATCACTCGACTTTTCCGTTTTTGCTTTCCAATTCCTCCCTTTTCCATATTCTTTTCTTCATTTCCAGTATCTTCAATTCCAAAATTATTCTACTTATGCAAATGAAACCTCAAAAACCTCTTTCCTTATTTTATACTATGCCGAAATCAAATCAACCCATTTGCACTAAACAATGTTTCTCTTTATTGTGCGCACTCTAAAGTTTCCTTCGACAACGTAATTGGGTAGTGCTCCAAGAAGTGAAAATATACGCTTTTCGCCAAGATTGAAGATGAATAATTGAAGGTGAAATGGTAGACAATTTAGAATTCAAAGTGAAGAAATGAAAACTTTGTTGATATTGGAAGTTGTATGGTGTAATGAGAAGTGTAAGCCTAAGTTTTTATTATGGAGATAGAGAGAAGTTAGCAAAGTGAGAGCAGATTAGCATAACATTTTTATTCTTAGAAGTTAGGAAGTTATTTTTTGGAGGTTTGGGTTTGTGGGAACAGGAAGTTAGCAAAGTGAGATAGGGAGAAGCAAGACAATTTCACTTACTAATTTACTTTCACTTGTACAATTGATAAAACCTTGGAAAATTTTACCAACAAAAGCCAAGGAATCCATATATGGGCATTACCCTTTTGGCTCAACTACAAATTAAACAAAACCCGACATAACTAAGACAACCAACTATTGAGAAACTCAACAAAAAAATTACCTTCTCCCGACCCGCAAGATCCCACACAATAAAGGTGATTTTCTTGTATTCCACGATCGCAAAGACTCGAACATAATCACAAAGCCAAAAAAAAAAAAAAAAATTATATGATCCGTATGTACGGAGCCAATTATAACAGAGGTAGAAAGTAGAAAATCTTTAACTGAAAACATATGTAATGTATCATTACTTGGAATCATCACTTCGAAAGCAAATTTCTTATAGAAGTATAAGGACATATATAGCAGAGCACCAAGAAAATAAATAATCAGCCAACACAAAGGATAGAGAGACATCCAAATAGATCAAAGGGAAATTAAAATGAATCCAATACCACATTTCACCAGTAGCGAGAACTCCAGCCATGGCTGACGAAGTCACCGGTGACGATAGGAGAGAGAAAGAAGCGAAAGGCCATTTACAAAAAAAAAAAAATTACATTTGCAATTGGGTTGTCGTCTCACCGTACTCCAGCGAGAAACATGCAACATATGAAGGCTTTCCATTCACTTGGAGGAATTGATGATTTTACTTCTAATTGAGGAGGAAAGAGAAGAGAAAAGAGAAAGGGAGAGAATATGAGAGAGAAGATTGTTGAGAATGATGAAGGTTTAGACGGAAAAAATAGACTCAAATTTGAGATTTGAGGGCGGTTTCTTTATTTAAAATTTATTGGTTCAAACAGTTTCTTTTTTTTTACAGTTAGTTTATCTTCTTTTTCCTTTTTTTCTTATTCTATTTTTAGTTGTAATTTGTGTAATTTAGGAAGGGTAAAATAGGGCTTCTAATATTTTAGTGTCCTACCCCTCTTCCCATATAGAATAGAGATTTAGGAAGGGTAAAATAGGGCTTCTAATATTTTAGTGTCCTACCCCTCTTCCCATATAGAATAGAGATATGCGTGTTTTCTTTTATAGTTCCTATGATAGTCAGTAATATCTTTACTTTTAACTAATTACTAGGTTTGGGGAAAGGTCAGCTCACATGACAGCAAGGCAAAGAAGGCCTGTTCACCTGATAAGAAAGGTAAGTTTACGTGATGAAGGTTCACGAAATGTGTTGAAGGGAAATGTTTCTATGACAAAGAATCCACTTATTTTTTAGCCAGAGGTGGTGCGAGGCCTTAGTATTCCATGCTATTGGTTACATGAGTGCGCTAGCGATTTACCCGATCATAGTACAATAGAGGTTCCTTTGGGGGAGCAATAATTCCACTACTTTGAGGAGTCATCGACATTCATTTTTAAGCTCGATATTATTTGATTCTTATGTGGGGTTCAGTTGAATGTTTCCATAATACAAACTTTCATGAGGTAATACATAAGTATATAAATTAAATATACATATACATATGCCTTAAGTAGTTTTCAATTCAACTTCCATAATAAGTAAGTTTACTTTTAATCAATATGATTTCTCAGGTTATTATACAAGGAATTGATTGCAACATCAAGTGAGTCAATGTTTGGTTGGTTATGTCCAAACATAATACGAGATGACAATTGCTTAAAAAACAAAGCCGAAGTGAAAGAGTATCTCGATATGAGTTTCAAAGCATCATCTCGTTTAGGATATCATCAGATCATCCTTGTCCCGTATATTGAACAGTATGCTTGTTAAACCCTCTTTACTTTTATTATTCGATAATTAAATTCACCTATTAATTGTTTTATGATTAATAATAACTATATTTTCTTGTTGTAGGGCTCATTGGACACTGCTTGCGATATGTTTGTCACGTAACGAAGTCTACCACTTTGATTCTTTGCGTCGACAACCACCACGGTCCTTACTAATCAAATCATTGTTAAATAGGTAGCCTAATCGAAACTCAATATATGCGCACTTATTAATATTACACATTATTCATCATCTTTATATAGTACATCTAATCTTATAATAATGTATTGATGTAGTGTGATGAAGCATACTAGTGCAACAGGACTTCAAGCACCAAAAGCTCTTGCCTGGATATCAGTCGAGGTAACATGACTAATTTGTTTGTCCTTATATAGAAACACTTTTCGCCACATGCTACACATCTAACATGAATGTCATTGGATGCATCCTTTGGTGAACATTTAGTGTCCGCAATAAGATGATGGACTTGCATGTGGCAATTATGTGCTGAGGTACATGTTCGATATCGTCAACCATTGCACTAACGTCGATGATCTTCAAAAGGTATGTAACTTATTAGTATATGTTAGTTTAGATTAGATCGATTGGTAATAGGTATTAATTGGTTTAGAAACCAAAGTAGCACATGCATATTTGCAAAAAATGACCCCATTCTACCCTAAAACATGGTACTTTGATGCATTTCATATAAATATGAGGTATAATAACTAGTGTGTACATTTTTAGGCTTGCATTTGCTGTTGGTTGAATTTAGGGAACGAAAATGTCATTTTACGCCTACTTTCGCCTTTTCGTGTCCAATTCGCACATATCGAGTCCATTAACCCAAAATTCTTTTTGAACATGATAATATGAGATATAATGTAACTATTGTGTAGATTTTTAGGCTTGCATTTGTTGCTGGTTGAATTTCGGGAACGTCAATGTCATTTTAGACCTATTTTAGCCTTTTCGCTTAACTTAGCTCCAAAATCTTTTTCAACATGATAATATGAGGTATAATATAACTAGTGCGAAGATTTTTAGGCTTGCATTTGTTGTTTATTGAATTTTGGGAACAAAAAGGTCATTTTAGGCCTATTTTTGCCTTTTCGCGTCCAATTCGTACTTATCGAGTCATTTAACCCCAAATTCATTTTTAACATGATAATATGAGGTATAATGTAACTATTGTGTAGATTTTTAGGCTTGCATTTGTTGTTGGTTGAATTTTGGGAATGAAAAGGTCATTTTAGGCCTATTTTTGCCTTTTCGCGTCCAATTCGTACTTATCGAGTCATTTAACCCCAAATTCTTTTTGAACATGATAATATGAGGTATAATGTAACTATTGTGTAGATTTTTAGGCTTGCATTTGTTGTTGATTGAATTTCGGGAACGTAAATGTGATTTTAGGCCTATTTTCGCCTTTTTGCATCCAATTCCTATTTCTCAAGTCATTTAACTCCAATTTATTTTTGAACATGATAATATGAGGTATAATATAACTAGTGTGTAGAGTTTTAGGCTTGCATTTGTTTTGGATTGAATTTCGGGAAGGTATATGTCATTTTTAGAACTACTAACTACGGTAAATGATTGAATTCTTATATTATGTGTTTATTCCTTGGTTGTTTTGCAAGGTTTATATGAATAACATACCAAGTTTGAGGGCCTTCACCATAGAGGAATTACATGAAGTTCGGGAAAAGTTGGCGTCCTACCTTTGTGATGATCGCTTTTGATACATTTTGGTGAATTTCGCGATATAATTAGCTAGATCTACTAGTTAGTATCAATTCTATGTACACTTTTTACATTATTAAATATATATATTTAAAGTTAATTATTACGTTGAAAAACTTGTGATATATTGCAATTCGATCGATTTTTTTTGTGTCGAAGGGAGGTGTTTGGCGGGGGGGCCTGCCACGGTTAGGGGTGTTCAAAATATCCGATCCGAGCGATCCGATCCATGATCCGGTCGATCCGATCCGATTTTTCGGATATCCGATCCGCTTTTTTAGTTTTCGGATATTTCGGATCGGATATCCGAAAATTTTCGGATCGGATACGGATCGGATTTTTAAAGTTTCGGATATCCGAAAATATCCGAAATATGGGATTTTTTCGGTTTTTTCGGATATTTTCGGATATCCGATCCGAAATATCCGTTTTCAAGGCCGGATATCCGAAATATCCGATGATCCGATCCGATCCGGAACATATTTTAAGAACTTTTCCTTTGAAAATTTAAATTTTTTTAGTTTTCGGATATCCGATCCGATCCGAAATTTTCCGGATCGGATTCGGATCACATTTTTCCCGATCCGAAATTTCGGATCGGATCGGATCGGATATCCGAAATGAACACCCCTAGCCACGGTGGGATGCAAGGCTGGGGTGGCTGGCAGTAGTGGGTGGAGGGGCTGGCAGCAGGGGGTTGGGGATGGAAGAGGGTGGGCTAGGGTGAGGGTGCGGGGGCTGCGCGGGGAGTGCGGGGGGTGGGTCAGGGTGGGGGTGTAGGGGGCGGGGGATGGGGTGGGGGTGGGGGTGCAAGGGAGTGCAAGGGGTGGGGTCAGGGGTGGGGATGCAAGGCCGGTGGTAGGGGTGCGGGGGTGGGGCGGGGTGGGGGTGCGGGGGCGCGGGGGGTTGGGGTGGGGGGTGGGGGTGCGGGGAGTGCGGGGGGTGGGCTTGGGTGGGGTTGCAGGGCTGGCAGGGTTTGGGGTGGGGGTGTTAGGCTGGCTGGGCTAGCATAATTTTTTTTTTTAAAAAAATTCCGAATACGAAGGGCTGCGGTTTTAGGTCTAGACCGCAGCCCTTCACATATAAAAGGGTTGCGGTCCAGACCCGAAACCGCACCCCTTCGTTGTGAAGGGCTGCTGGCCAAAAACGCAGCCCTTAAGGCTGTTTTGACCGCAACCTTTTCGTATTTTTCAACTATTGTGGTTCAGTAAATTGTGATATCTTATGATTTCTTCATCAATAATCTTTTCATTTTTATTCATTATTCTGGTTGTTCAATTATTCTCTTATACTCAACTTCTACTCTTTTTCTTAAAAGTAATTCTGGAAGCCTCATTTATCAAAAGGTAAGGTTCATAATTAAACCAAATTATTCAATAAGCTTAACTGATATGAATATAGAAAAGGCATTAGTCTTATATTGGAAATTAGATGGAATTAGAATTTTAAACGGATCTAAAGTAATGACAGTACAATGTAAAAATGCTTACATATTAACTAACCAGCACCAAGTTTATACTAAAAATAAACTAGGACCAATAACTATAGATACCCCCTTTATGGAACTCCTTTTGCCAATAGATTATTATTTACCCCATGTAAACATAAATTGAAGGCTAAAATAGTAAAAAATAGAGAACGAATATTTCAAGAATGGGAAAAATGTAAAAAGGGAGAAGAAGAAAAATTAGTTCAAAGAATGACAACAAAGAAGGAACATATCAATTTTGCAATAATAGAAATAGGAATATTACATTTGGATAAAATTACTCCTTTTAAAAATAAATTAGAAGAACTATGTAATGAAAATCCTTTAGCAAATTGGCATAAACACAAAACTGAAATACAAATCACATTAAAAGATCAAAATAGTATAATATCTCAAAAACCCTTTAATAATACCCAAAGAGATGAAGAAGAATTCAAAATGCATATAACAGAATTATTGGCAAGAAAATTAATCAGGCCAAGTAACTCAAAACATAGCAGTAGTGCATTTATAGTTAATAATCATGCAGAACAAAAAGAGGAAAAACAAGAATGGTTATTGATTATAGAATTTTAAATGAGAAAACAATTACTTTCTACTATGTAAACTTTATCTAATATTTGTTTAGTATTATTATGTATTATTTTTATGGATTCTTCTATTTTTCTTATTCTTTCATCATATCTTCTTTCTAACTTATCTAACTTTTTATATATGTCGTTTATTGTTTTGTTTTCTTGATGATTACTTCCTATGTTTGTTATTTGCACTAAGTCATTTTCTTAGCTAGTCTTCTTTCTCTGTCAAATTCATTTTCTAATATCATTTCTATTCTGTCTTTTATTAAATATATATTCCTTCCATAATTTCTGCAAATTGTCTATTCTGTTTTGTTTTATATATATTAAATGGACCATCATGATATCTTATGATTTCTTCATCAATAATCTTTTCATTTTTATTCATTATTCTGGTTGTTCAATTATTCTCTTATACTCAACTTCTATTCTTTTTTTAAAAAGTAATTCTGAAATTAACTGAGAGTATTCTTTAAATATTTATTTATCTAGAATGTCATAACCTTGTTCTTCTAATTATAATGGAACTTCAGTATTACTAGACCCAGTCTTGCTATCCTTTAATAATTGTATAATTAATAATATGTTTGTACTTATTACTTTTAGTTTAGTTACTAGATTACCTTCTTCCTCTTATAATCTTTATGTGCTTTGTTAGCTATATCTTCCTGCTCTTTTATTTGTATATTCAACATTTCTATTTGATCGTCTAAGTTTTTTAATTTTTCTTCAACATCTTATTCTTTTGTTAGTTTTACTGTTTCTGCTATCCTTTCTTTATTTATTCTAGCTATTCTTCTTTTATTTTGGTTTTCTAAATTCTTAATACCTGCTTCTAAAATTGTCATCATTATTAATTTGAGATTTAATTGTCATATATATAACGAATTTTGTATGTCCTTCTATCTTAGTACTTCGTATTTCTGTTTTATTTTTTTATTTTTTTATTTTTTTTTTTAAGTTGGTAAGATGAATGGCCTCTATCGAACCTGGCACTCGCACGCGTACAACCACCAAGGGTTTGCGGGTCGACTCTTTTGGAGGGAGGGGGGATGGTAAGGGAAACCTCACCCCCAAAGAGCCCCTAGTGGGATTTGATCCCATGACCTTGAAGTCATGAGGCCAATATTTCTGTTTTATCTACTGTGTGAAGTGAGGCCGTGTATTTTGTGAGGTGGTGTTGTATGATTGTGTTGTAATTAGTTAGGGAAATGGATCAGTGAGGTATAGTATAGGCGCTGATCAGGGAGTATGGAGTTGTGCGAATTGGTTAGTTATGTTGTGAAGATTTGTGAGATGAGATTAGCGTCTGATAAAGATGATGGGATGAGATGATGAATTACGGCGGTGGGAATTATAGAGGGTGATGAAGGATTATGGCGGTGAAGTATTGTGTTGGGAGGTTGCCGTGAAATTGTTGTAGGAGGTGAGTGAGTCGTGCGAGTTATATGGTGCCGAGATGAGATTATTAGGGAGGATACATATATAGGTTTAGATTTAGGTTTAGGTTTAGGTTTAGGTAATTGGGTTACAACAGGTTTCTCAAACTTAGTAGGTCTCTAAAAGTTTTTTATTAAAAAGATTTTAGAAAAGAGTTAGATAAAAAAAATTTAAAAACATTTTGGAGAAAGATTATTTTTTATAAAAGATATTTTTATTACTAAAACTAATCAATATAATTAATTAATTTTATTAATTAAATTAGCTAGAAAAGAGGTATTAAAAATTGGTCTTTCATAAAAACAATTTTTAAAAGGTTTTCGAAGATGGACTGTTTTGAAACATTTTGGAAAGTGGGCTTATAAAAACTATTTATAGAAAAGGTTTTTGAAAATGGTTTAATAAAGACAGTTAGAAAATGGTTTTGGGCTTAAAATAATTTATTTTATACTCGTTCTTTATTCTTTCCTCGATCCAGACCAATTAGAGCAGGGTATTAGTCATCATAGGGTACTAAATGGGGAGACACGATTATGTGTCAACAACGGTAGCAGCAGCAGTCAGCGAGAGGAGATAGAAACGCGAGCAGGGGAAGAAGAACCATGGCAGCAACAGCGAGCGTCGCCGGACGCGGGTCCAGGCAGCGCGAGACCAGCGAGGTAAGGGTGATGCATCACTGGCAGCGCTGCAGCGGCAGACACGACAACTCTGAAGGGAGGAATGCGTACGAAAGAGAGGGAGAAGGAAGTTTGGGGTTTTGGGTTTCTAAACACACTCCCAATGAAAATCAACAAATGGGATAAAGGTTTTGTAATTTAATTGAGTAATTTCGACACCTCAAGGCTTCGAATTTGTTGGCATAAGTTGAAAGAAGGCATGAAGAAGAAGGAGCTGGGTTACCCATGTTAGCCACGAAGAGGGTGAAATGAGGGAGAAGAGAGGAAATGAGAGAATTGGGTTTCCTTTTTTTCATAAATCCAAAATACTTTACTTAACAAACTATCTCCAAATACCACCACAATGTTAGTAACACTCATAAGAAATATCTAATTAATATTTATACTAAGTTTGAAAATATAATAACATAACTAAGCTAGCAAAAATAATTAACTCGTGATATATTATTAGATACGTGTAAAGTAAAATATCAACACCAAAAAAAAGTAGATACATCATTAATAAATATAAAATGAATATTTCAATCTAAATAAAATAAGAGTGTCTAATATATAATTTAGGTAATAATTATAATTAACAATAAATAAGACGTTTTAGAAAACCGGGCTATTATAGAAATGCAACTGTGGTATTCCAGCAGCCATTAAGAAGTCTTAGACCACTGATAATCCAGGAAGGAGATGCCTTACATGCAAGTTTTATGCGACTTTAATTGAATGGGGTGGGTGCAATTATTTTGAGCGGTACGATAAGGACCAATTTTAATGGCAAAAGGAGGTGATAAACCAACCAGTCCTAGACAAAAAGCTACTGACCCTTGAACTTGGTAACTTGAAGACTGAATTGACAGATGTTTGTGGGCAAAGAAGGTGCCTCCTAGCAGAGAATGACTCACTTAGGGTGAAGTGTAAGGCTCTAAGCTCTAAGTTGAAGCATCTGATGAAGAAGGATAGTAAGAAGAAGAATAGAAACTTGGTGATGAAGATGGCAATGTCAGATAGAGAGAGAAAATGAGATGGGGAGAAATGAGATAAAGGTGGGTGAGAGGAATCAATGACAGTAAAGATGAAGATGAAGATGAAGGTGAAGAGTGAAAAGAAGTAATGAGTCTATTTCGAGTTGTTGCGATGAATTCAAAATCAGTAAATACGCAGTGTGCCTCATCGGATGACAAATTAGACGGAATCTATTATAATGTAGCAATAATCGCACTTTTGAAATAACAAAGGTAGTTAAATTAAAAAAAAAAAATTAACAAAGGTAGTATTTTCAATAGCTTGCCAAAAAAAGGTAGTTTTTACCAAAAAATCCTAACTAAATTAAGAGTTAATAATAAAAAAAGTTGATATTTGTTAGTCATTAATGACATATAGTGAACTTTAGAATCATTAAGAAATCTAAATCTAAGTCTAAATCTAAATCTATATCTAATCTAATCTAAATCTAAATATAATTGATATATACTAATAAAGCTGGATAAATATATCCTATGTGTCAACTACATAGTTTCTCTCGCCATTTGGCAGTCATTTTGCCCTTCCCAATAAATTGAATCCCATGTGTCTATTTAGACACTTAAAACATTGTCCAACTAAGCAAGTTCGCCACGTGTCATTCAAATCACAATTGATATGTCCGAAATTTTTTAAGGCTCCTTAAATCATGCTTATGTGAATCAATTACAATCTTAATCCTGTGCAAGTTGATCACCTAAATCTCAATCATTCCTAAATTGCAAAACTTGATTTTAGGAATTGATTCAATCACTCTTAAATATGGAAATTCGTGATTTAATGAAATTATATTACATTTTTTTTTAAACAAAACCTAGGTAAAAACCGACTTTTATTTTGCACTATAAATACCCTAATCATCTTTGCATTGCACTACAACATCACAACTCATAGACCCTAAACACCTTCCCATATATCTGGGCACCTTAAATTTATTTGAGATGGAGCATGAATATGGTTCATTTGACACACCATATTCACCTAGAAATTTAAAGATTTGGCATCCTAAAGTGGAACACTCAAATTTTTTTGATCATGAAGGTATGGTACTAACAATGTTCAGTTTGGGTCATATTAAATTCAAAGTTTGCAAGGATGTCACAATGGATGAAGATTTGAATTCGGATAATTGGTATATGTTGGAGTATGTTTTTTCTACAATCAAGGATTCTAGAATTTATATTGATCTAGAATACACTTTCTTCATTGCAAGCCTCAAAGAGCTCATAAATTATGTCGAATTCCATTTGAATTCAACATGAACGAGGGAGATGTTATACCACCTGCAAAAAGAGTTTTGTTGCGTTATTTAGCTAACGATTGGTATTAGTTTTTTTAAATATTATTGTATTAATTTTAATTACGAAAAATTGAGTGATTTAAATGTCATTGAAATAACAGTACTACATCTTTCGTTTTAATTTGGAAGGCGAATTTGTCAAGTTATGTCTTTTTTTCGTATTAAGTTGGAAGGCCAATTTGTCATTATATTTCTCAATTTTTTATATATATTTATTTCATAAATTATTGTTTACATAAAAGGTCAACTATGATATTTATAATGGCAATTAAATGCATTGATAGCAATGTATTATAATCGGTTATCTGAATTCCTGCTTTGACATAATAAAAACAACATAACTTGCTTTTTTTGTAATTGTTGTACTATTGCATTTATAAGGAAACTTAGGAAGTTTGACTAAATAATTTAAAGCATCTCCCTACCAATTAAATGCATTGATCTACCATTGAAAAAATCGGTTAAAGCAACCTACCAATTTATATCTCCTATTTGAATTAACCTAACAAATTTAATACCAACTTCCACCTAAAGCCATTAAATTTTACCCTAAACCAAAACCGGCCATCTATATTATAAAAGAGGCAAAATCCTCTTTGTTATTCATTATATCAACTCATTTCTTAAGAATCTATAACTCTGAAAACTCTCAAAACTAAGCAATTCTCTCAATGGATCCTAAAATTGCCAAGCATTTCAAATAAGTTAACGAGGCAACTTTCGAATTTTTAGAGTTTCGGTCGACTATTGATGAGAGGATTTCGGTTGCATGTAACAAATTACGAAACTTAGAATAAGATGAAGGTAAGGAAACCATGGGTTATGATGTGTCCGAGTTATGCGTGCATCTTAAACACAATTTCTATCATTTTGGTTAGTAGTTAGGCTTAAGTGTGAAAGAATGAAGTTGTTTTAGTATTTGAAGGTTTAGGAGTAATATGTTGATTTCTATCTCCTAATTCCAATTTTTGTGAGTCTTAAAGTGTAAAGGTCATTGTTATGTGGTCCCGTTCTATCCGAGATATATAAACTTCAATTTTAAAGTGTTCAAGAATTTTAGCATTGAAGAACTGTGGCGCACTCAAAGTAGCAGCATAGTAGTCCAAGCTCGCACCTTGTGAGCTTGGTTGCGGGTCGTGACCCTTTATGTTATCCAGCCTAGGTCTTCAGGTTAAAGTCAGTTGCAGCTCGCACCTCGCGACCCACGTTGCGACTCGCGACCTGTAACCGACTTTGGCGGTTTCTTCAACAGCTAGGTTTTCTTCCGTGAAGTATAAATAGGGACTTGCACCTCTTTTTACGGGGGGAAAGAGAAAAACATAGAAAAAAGGCCACAACTTCATCTCTTCACTTATCTTTCATATTTGAGTTTGTAATTTGGTTAGATTATGGAAATTGTAGCTTAAAATACTCTTGGGTATGATGAATTGAAGTTTCAACTACTTATTGTAAGATTCTCTATACTCTACTATCTCTCTTGGTTATTGTTTGATTTCTTATGTTTCATTTTATGATAATTGTAAAACTTGCTAGGAGTACTACTAGTATGATTTTAAAATTTGTCTATTGCTAGACTTAAGGACAAAATCGGATTGTTTTGTTCTTTTATCACTTGGTAGTAAGATAGGATCTAACTTTGCATGCTGATCGTGAATTGTTAGAACTTAGAGAAATCAAACAAATTGATTGAATGCTCATCACTTGTATAATGTTAGAAAGCCTTTTGGTTCTCTGTTATTATTGCTACTTTTGGATTGAACTTAGACGCAGATCGGACTAAGTTATTCAATAGTAAGGGTTTTGTAGTCACGCTGATTGTGCTATTTGACTTCAAGTAAGGAGAATAGGAGATTTTATCTCAACAATAGGTAACCTTGAGCTTAAGTAGAGTTATGGTTTCAATGATCAATAAATTAGTTAAAAGCGAAAATTAATCGGACTCAAGACTTGTTTGCATTGAATTTCTAAAACTTTCATTTAGTTGTTTACATTGTTTACTATCAATTTCTATTCAAAATCCCCCCTTTGAATTGGTTACTTAACACTTAGAGTCATGTAGGTGTTCTTTACGTTGAGTACAAATTAGTCCCTGTTTCCCTGTGGATACGAACCTTACTTCCCTTCTACATTTAATTGTAAAAGAGACTAGGAGAAATTTATTTTTGGATAGGTGCATACGACTAAACCGCCTACCCGAATTTTGGCGCCGTTGTCGGGGAAACGGTGTTACTGGTTTGTATTAAGTGTATGTTTTTGGATTTTATTGCTTATGGTTTTTGTTTATGGTTAATACTCGTGCCACTAACAGAGGAAATTTGCAGTACGACCCCGAATTGGAGCTAACTCTTTTCAGGTTAAGGAAGGAATTGTGAGAAAGTTTTCAAGAGTTACCTTTTTCTATTGAAGTGGAGAAGGAGGAAGAGATGCCTCCTAGAGCGGAAGCTCGTACATTAAGGGAGCTTATAGCTCCTAATTTTGATCAGCAGCCTCTATGTATTGTATATCCTGAAGCCGAGGAGAGTGCTACATTCGAACTCAAGTCAGAGTTGATTCATTTGCTTCCCACTTTCCATGGATTGAATGGAGAGGATCCAAATAAGTTTCTCTCGGAGTTCCACGTGGTTTGTACTAGTATGAAACCAAGTGGAGCAATGGAGAAGAAAATCAAGCTAAAGGCATTTCCTTTCTCTCAAAAGGATTCAGCCAAAGACTGGTTATACTACTTACCTCCAGGATGTATCTCTACATGGGTTGAAATGAAAAGACGGTTTCTTGAGTAGTTCTTTCCAGCTTCTAAATCATCAACACTGACGAAAGAGATTAGCAACATTGAGCAGATTCATGATGAATCTTTCTATGAATATTGGGAGAGGTTCAAGACATTTTGTGCTAGTTGTCCATATCATGGCTATTCTGATGAAGACCTCGTCTTGTACTTCTACAATGGTCTTTCTGATGAAGATGTACGAATGGTGAATGCTGCTAGTGGAGGTTCTATCATCAATAAAACTCCCACTGACGCGAGAGCATTGATTGAAGAGTTATCTGAAGGCTCTAGACAATTTCACAGAAGGTCCAACCATTGAAGAGCAAATGTAGAAAGTGTAAGTTCAACTTCAAAGCTTGAGGATCAAGTGCAAGCTCTCACTTCAATGATGCGTGAATTCATGGTGAAAAACAAAGTTCAACAAGTGAAAGCATGTGGGATTTGTTCTTCTGATCACCCTACAGATTTTTGTCCATATTTACAAGAAGAATCAAGTGAAGAAGTGAAAGCAATGGGTTTTCAAGGCCAAGGATTTCAAAAGAGATATGATTCCTACTCAAATACATATAATCCAGGGTGGAAAGATCATCCCAATTTGAGATATGGCAATGCTCTTGGACTCCAGCAGCAACAGCAACAACAACAATACAACAGACCATATTAACCTCAACCTAGGCCCCAAGGCCAAAGTTCGAATCCTGGCATGTCCACATAGGAAATGTTAAATGCTTTAACTAAAAATGTGACTAACATGCGGGGTAATATGGTGCAATTTCAGGAGGAAACTCGAGCAAGCATCAAGAACTTGGAACGACAAATAAGCCAAGTTTCAGGAGCGGTGACTAGATTAGAAGCTCGAGATTATGGGAAATTACCATCTCAAACAGAGCTGAACCCCAGGCCTAATGTGAGTGCCATTACATTAAGGAGCGGAAAGGAGTTGAAGGGGAATGAAAAAGCAGTTGTTCGTGACAAAGAGCTCGAGGAAGAAGTTGTTGTTCATAAACCTTTGCCTGATGTAGAGCCATTGTCACCACAACAAGATAAGCAAGTTCAGAAGCCACCTTCTCCACCTTATGAACCGGTTCCACCATTTCCAGAGGCGTTACAGGACACTCGCAGGAAGGAAAGTGACAAGGACATTTACGAGCTTTTTCCGTAAATGTGAGGTAAACATCCTTCTTTTAGATGCATTGAAACAAATTCCTAGATATGCTAAGTTTCTAAAAGAGTTGTGTACTGCTAAGAGAAAGCATAGGTTAAAAGGAGTGCAAAAAGTGAAGGTTAGTGAGCTTATTTCAACGATGTCAGACTTAGGTGCTTCTATCAATGTGATTCCTTATTCATTATATGAGTCTTTAAAACTTGGTACATTGCATGAAACTGGTGTAGTGATACAATTAGCTGATCGTTCCAATGCTTACCCAAGAGGTATAGTAGAAGACGTGCTAGTTAAAGTTGATAACTTGATTTTTCCTACTGATTTTTATGTCCAAGATATGGAACAAGATAAACATGCAGCTCCTATTCTATTAGTGCGACCATTCTTGAAAATTGTTAGGACTAAGATTGATGTACATAGTGGATCTCTTACTATGGAGTTTGATGGAGATACGATAGAACTTAACATTTATGATTCCATGAAATTCCCTTTTGATGACCATTCTTGTTATTCAATTGATGTGATTGATTCTATGATGTTTTTGATATATCAATGGTAAAGACGATCTACAGGTTGTCCTTGAGCATAGTTTGGGAGGTGATGAAATTGAATATGTTTTGAGTGCTAATTTGCAGGAGATGGTGCAGGTTTTGAAAGAATAGGACAAACTTCCAACGGTCCCTTTTCATTTAGGACCCGTTCCACTAACTATGCCTAGAGATAAGCTTTTGCCATCTGTTTTACAGGCACCAAAAGTAGAATTGAAGCCACTCCCCGATAATTTAAAGTATGTGTTCCTTGGAGAAGGAGATACATTGCCAGTGATCATCTCAAGTGAGCTTAGCAAGGAGCAAGAAGGAAGATTGATTGAAGTCCTCAAGGAGCATAGAGAACCAATTGGATGGACGATTGCCGACATTAAAGGCATAAGTCCTACCACATGTATGCATCGGATTTTGTTGGAGGATGATGCAAAACCAGTGAGGCAACCATAACGTCGGTTAAACCCACCTATGATGGAGGTAGTGTAAGCTGAAATTCTGAAATTACTCCAAGCAGGTATGATTCACCCTATTTCTGACAGCAAATGGGTTAGTCCTACCCAAGTTGTGCCTAAGAAAACGGGTGTAACTGTTGTGAAAAATTAAAATGATGAGTTGATTCCTACACGCATCCAAAATGGATGGCGTGTTTTGACAAAAGAAAAATCTACTTTACACTAAGGAGAAGTGGAAGTGTGATCCACGGAAAGGGACGAGTTCTATACTTAGCGGCGTTAGACCTAGAAATCAACGGTCGAGAAACCTAATAATAACAAAGGGTTTAAGAGATTTACTAAATACAATAATAACATAAAATAGAAAAATCAATAAGGAAGGTCTGAATCGATAACATGCACTTCATTCATTATCGATCATAACCCGATATTCATTTCCATAATTATCTATGTGAGAATTAATCCGATCTCCTATTCTTAGTTAATAGAGACGTGACTATAAAACCCTAACAAAGAAACCAGTCATAGCCTAAGTTCAACCAAAAAAACAAGAACCAAACCAATCATACAAGCATAAACATTCAAAAACAATTTCTCCAAAAAAACCAAGGACACAAGTTACCCATAGTTTGCACTAATTGATAAAAGAATAAAACAATCCGATTCTATCTAAATCTAGCATAGATTAATCACACAATCAAACTAGTAACGTTCAGCATAATCAAAAACCATGAAACAATCAAGAAATTAAACCATAATCAAAGGAAACAAAAAAAGAAAGATCCACAATAATGCTAAGCTCCATATTAACCGCAAAACGGTACTAAATACATAAGCCAATCCCATAATAAATCTACAAAGACTAAATTAGAAAAAAAAACTAAAAAAACAAAAAGAGGGAGTTGAAACCCATCCCCGGCCCCTAGGTCAAAAACAAAGTTTAGTATTTATACTAAGGCTCAAAAGTTAGCCGCATTTAAACCGACCTAGGGGAGGGCGGAAGGACGTGCGAGAGCTACCGCCTTCCAAGAGCAAGACGGCCAAAACCACGCAGCGCACCGTGCAGATTCACGAGGGCGAGAAGGGGAGGAATGCCGCAGGTGCGAGCCGGCTGGCGGGTTGGCTCGGGCGCGCGCGCAAGGACGCGGGCCGGGCGTAGGCGCCGGGCGTGCGTGCTCGCGTGGGAGCTGGTGGCGGCGAGGGGAGCTGGCGTGGGCGCAACTTTTTGGCTGCGAGCTCGCGAGATGCTTAGCTTAGGCGCACGTGGAGTTTGGTGTGAGACGATGTTTGAGTGTTACAACCATCATGCTCCAAGAGCTCAACTACAACTTTAACAACAATAAATACAAAATCAACTCCTAAGGTATTTATAAAAACTTAACAATTACGAACAAATCCCTTACAATGGCACCAAAAACCACGAACATCGTATAACTAGCGCATCATGTTTGCATTGATTATCGCAAACTGAATGTTGTGACTAGGAAAGATCATTTTCCTTTGCCATTTATTGATCAGATGCTTGAACGACTTGCTAGTCATGCTTTCTATTGCTTCTTAGATGGTTATTTAGAATATTTTCAGGTGGCCATTACGCTAGAAGATCAAGAGAAAACCACGTTTGTGTGTCCCTTTGGCACGTTTGCATATAGGCGCATGCCTTTTGGACTATGCAATGCCCCTGCCATTTTCAGAGATGTATGATGAGTGTATTCTCCGAATATGTTGAGAGGTTTGTTGAAGTTTTTAAGGATGATTTCACTATACATGGAGATTCTTTTGACAGCTGTTTACAACACTTAGTTTTTGTGCTGAAAAGATGTATATATTCTAACCTTGTGCTGAATTTGGAAAAAATGCCATTTTATGGTACAACAAGGAATTGTTTTAGGCCATGTGGTTTCTGAAAAAGGTCTCGCGGTAGATAAAGCTAAGGTTGATACTATTAAATCTTTGCCTTATCCTACTAATGTTCGAGAAGTACGTTCTTTTCTTGGCCATGCAGGTTTTTATCGCAGGTTCATCAAGGACTTTTCAAAGATTTCATCTCCTTTATGTAAGTTGTTGCAAAAGGATGTGGATTTTTCTTTTGATGAACATTGCAAGAGTGCCTTTGATACCTTGAAAGAAAAGCTTGTTTCGGCTCCAATTATAGAGCCCCATGATTGGTCTCTTCCCTTTGAGATCATGTGCGATGCAAGTGATTACCCTGTCGGAGCAGTGTTAGGTCAAAGGGTGGGGAGAGCACCTCATGCATGTGGTTGAAGGGGAATGAAAAAGCAGTTGTTCGTGACAAAGAGCTCGAAGAAGAAGTTGTTGTTCATGAACCTTTACCTGATGCAGAGTCATTCTCACCACAACAAGATGAGCAAGTTCAGAAGCCACCTTCTCCACCTTTTGAACCGTTTCCACCATTTCCAGAGGCATTAAAGGACACTCGCAGGAAGGAAAGTGACAAGGACATTTACGAGCTTTTTCGTAAATGTGAGGTAAACATCCCTCTTTTAGATGCATTGAAACAAATTCCTAGATATGCTAAGTTTCTGAAAGAGTTGTGTACTGCTAAGAGAAAGCATAGGTTGAAGGAGTGCAAAAAGTGAAGGTTAGTGAGCATATTTCAGCAATGTTTCAAAGAAAACTCCCTCCTAAATGCAGTGATCCGGGCATGTTAACTATTCCTTGTGTAATAGGTCACACCACGTTTAAAAAGGCCATGTTAGACTTAGGTGCTTTTATCAATGTGATTCCTTATTCATTATATGAGTCTTTAAAACTTGGTACATTACATGAAACTGCTGTAGTGATACAATTAGCTGATCGTTCCAATACTTACCCTAGAGGTAGTAGAAGACGTGCTAGTTAAAGTTGATAACTTGATTTTTCCTACTGATTTTAATGTCCTAGATATGGAGCATGATAAACATGCGGCTCCTATTCTATTAGCGCGACCATTCTTGAAAACTGTTAGGACTAAGATTGATGTATATAGTGGATCTCTTACTATGGAGTTTGATGGAGATACGGTAGAATTTAACATTTATGATTCCATTAAATTCCCTGTTGATGACCATTCTTGTTATTCAATTGATGTGATTGATTCTACAACCCAGGATGTTTTTGATATCAATGGTAAAGACGATCTACAGGTTGTCCTTGAGCATAGTTTGGGAGGTGATGAAATTGAATATGTTTTGAGTGCTAATTTGCAGGAGATGGTGCAGGTTTTGAAAGAACAGGACAAGCTTCCAAAGGTCCCTTTTCATTTAGGACCCGTTCCACTAATTATGCCTAGAGAGAAGCTTTTGCCATCTGTTTTACGGGCACTAAAAGTAGAGTTGAAGCCACTCCCTGATAATTTAAAGTATGTGTTCCTTGGAGAAGGAGATACATTGCCAGTGATCATCTCAAGTGAGCTTACCAAGGAGCAAGAAGGAAGATTGATTGAAGTCCTCAAGGAGCATAAAAAACCAATTGGATGGACAATTACCGACATTAAAGGCATAAGTCCTACCACATGTATGCATCGGATTTTGTTGGAGGATGATGCAAAACCAGTGAGGCAACCACAACGTCTGTTAAACCCACCTATGATGGAGGTAGTGAAAGCTGAAATTCTGAAATTACTCCAAGCAGGTATGATTTATATTTCTGACAGCAAATGGATTAGTCCTACCCAAGTTGTGCCTAAGAAAACGGGTGTAACTGTTGTGAAAAACTAAAATGGTGAGTTGATTCCTACACGCATCCAAAATAGATGGCGTGTTTGCATTAATTATCACAAACTGAATGTTGTGACTAGGAAATATCATTTTCCTTTGCCATTTATTGATCAGATGCTTGAACGACTTGCTAGTCATGCTTTCTATTACTTCTTATATGGTTATTCAGTGTATTTTCAGGTGGCCATTACGCTAGAAGATCAAGTGAAAACCATGTTTATGTGTCCCTTTGGCACGTTTGCATATAGGCGCATGCCTTTTGGACTATGCAATGCCCCTGCCATTTTCAGAGATGTATGATGAGTGTATTCTCCGAATATGTCGAGAGGTTTGTTGAAGTTTTTAAGGATGATTTCACTATACATGGAGATTCTTTTGACAGCTGTTTGCAACACTTAGTTTTTGTGCTTAAAAGATGTATATATTCTAACCTTGTGCTGAATTTGGAAAAAATGCCATTTTATGGTACAACAGGGAATTGTTTTAAGCGATGTGGTTTCTGAAAAAGGTCTCGCGGTAGATAAAGCTAAGGTAGATACTATTGAATCTTTGCCTTATCCTACTAATGTTCGAGAAGTATGTTCTTTTCTTGGCCATGCAGGTTTTTATCGCAGGTTCATCAAGGACTTTTCAAAGATTTCATCTCCGTTATGTGAGTTGTTGCAAATGGATGTGGATTTTTCTTTTGATGAACATTGCAAGAGTTTCTTTGATACCTTGAAAGAAAGGCTTGTTTCGGCTCCAATTATACAGCCCCCTGATTGGTCTCTTCCCTTTGAGATCATGTGCGATGCAAGTGATTACACCATCGGAGCGGTGTTAGGCCAAAGGGTGGGGAGAGCACCTCATGCTATCTATTATGCTTCCATGACCCTTAATGAGGCTCAGCATAACTATTCTACTACTGAAAAAGAATTGTTAGCTGTAGTATTTTCCTTGGAAAAATTTAGATCTTATTTGCTTGGAACAAAAGTTATTGTATATACTGACCATGCAGCTCTTTGACATTTAATGACGAAGAAAGAAGCCAAGCCAAGGTTGATCAGGTGGATTCTTCTTTTGAGCGAGTTTGATTTGGAGGTGAAAGACAAGAAGGGGTCGGAGAACTTGGTGGCAGATCATTTGAGTAAATTGGCGTCCTCCTATGGTTTAGAGAAGAATATTGAAAAACCTTGGAGAAAACCAATTTGAGAAGAATTCCCGGATGAACAGTTGTTCACCCTCAAGGAGCTTAGTCCATGGTATGCTAATATTGTGAATTTCCTTGTTTCTAACAAATTTCCTCCTCATTTTTCAAAAGCGCAGAACGAAAAATTGCGAAGTGATGCAAAGTATTATGTATGGGACGATCCATATGTATGGAAACATTGTGCGGATCAAGTGATTAGAAGGTGCATACACGATAATGAGGTAATATCGATTCTCACCTTTTGTCATTCTCATGTTTGTGGAGGTCATTTTGGAGCAAGGAGAACTGCTCGCAAGATATTGGATTGTGGATTTTATTGGCCTAGTTTGAATAGAGATGCATTTTATTTCTGTAAGTCGTGCGATAATTGTCAAAGAGTCGGGAATATTTCCCAAAGAAATGAAATGCCACAAAATTCGATCTTGTATTTGTGAAATATTCGATGTTTGGGGAATTGACTTTATGGGACCATTTCCTAACTCTTTTGGTTTCACTTACGTTTTACTTGCTGATGATTATGTGTCAAAGTGGGTGGAAGCAAAGGCCACTCGAACCGATGATTCTAAAGTGGATGCAGATTTTATCAAAGCTAACATCTTTTCAAGGTTCGGCATTCCACGAGCCTTGATTAGTGACAAAGGAACTCATTTTTGCAACCGAACAATTGGAGCATTGTTAAAGAAATATCATGTCACTCACAAGACTTCAACTACATATCACCCACAGACAAATGGACAAGCTGAAGTGTCAAACCGGGAAATTAAATCCATCCTTGAAAAAACGGTGAATCCAAATAGAAAGGATTAGAGTACGTGATTAGATGATGCTTGTGGGCTTACAGGACAGCATATAAGACTCCTATTAGCATGTCTCCGTATCGCTTGGTGTTTGGTAAACCTTGTCATTTGCCGGTAGAGTTGGAGCACAAGGCATATAATTAGGCTGTGAAGAGCTTCAATATGAGCTTGGATGAGGCCGGTTTGCATCGGAAATTGCAGTTACAAGAGTTAGAGGAAATAAGGAATGAGTCCTATGAGAATGCAACCATTTATAAAGCAAAAACGAAGGCTTGGCATGATAAGTTAATCATTATGAAGGACTTTGAGGTCGGTCAAAAGGTCCTTCTCTTTCAATCTCGCCTCTGTTTATTTCCAGGTAAACTACGTTCTCGATGGATAGGGTCGTTTGTTGTTGAGAAAATATTTCCACAAGGAGCTGTGGAAATAAAGAGGGAATCTATATCGAGGATTTTCAAGGTTAATGGGCAACGTTTGAAGCCCTAGTATGAAGGTTTTCAACCAGAGGAAGTTGACAGGGTAACGTTGGATGACCCGGTGTATGAGTAAGAACACCGGATGCACTAGGTCGTGCCAACGACTTTAAATAAATGGACCTTCTCGGGAGGCAACCCGAGCTTTACATTGTATATATTTTTTTTTTCTTTTCTTTTCTTTTGGTTTGATTTGATTTTTTGGGCAGGCGGTTTAGTCGTATGCACCTATCCAAAAATAAATTTCTCCTACTCTCTTTTACAATTAAATGTAAAATGGAAGTAGGGTTCGTATCCACACGAAAACAGGGACAAGTCAAATATTCAGCGTGAATCAGTACCTAGATTAAGCTAAGGGTCGAGTAACCAATTCAGGGGGGTTTTCAAATGAGTTATTAATAAACTAAAATTAACTAGCAAAAAATAAAATGAGAAATCAATAATGGAAAGATCTTGAATCCGATTAACATCCACTTCAATTTAATTATCGATCATTGAACCTCAACTCTAAATATTTCCATAATTATCTATTGTTGAGAATTAATCTCGTATTCTCCTTATTCTTAGTTGAATAGCACGATCAGCGTGACTATAAAACCCTAACTAAAGGATAACATGATCAGCATCTAAGTTCAATCCAATGCATACATGTGGTAGGACTTATGCCTTTAATGTCGGCAATCGTCCATCCAATTGGTTCTCTATGCTCCTTGAGGACTAAAAATCAATCTTCCTTCTTGCTCCTTGGTAAGCTCACTTGAGATTATCACTGGCAATGTATCTCCTTCTCCAAGGAACACATACTTTAAATTATCAGGGAGTGGCTTCAACTCTACTTTTGGTGCCTGCAAAACAGATGGCAAAAGCTTCTCTATAGGCATAGTTAGTGGAACGGGTCCTAAATGAAAAGGGGTCGTTGGAAGCTTGTCCTGTTCTTTCAAAACCTGCACCATCTCCTGCAAATTAGCACTCAAAACATATTCAATTTCATCACCCCCCAAACTATGCTCAAGGACAACCTGTAGATCGTCTTTACCATTGATATCAAAAACATCCTGGGTTATAGAATCAATCACATCAATTGAATAACAAGAATGGTCATCAACAGAGAATTTTATGGAATCATAAATGTTAAATTCTACCGTATCTCCATCAAACTCCATAGTAAGAGATCCACTATGTACATCAATCTTAATCCTAACAGTTTTCAAGAATGGTCGCCCTAATAGAATAGGAGTTGCATGTTTATCATGTTCCATATCTAGGACATAAAAATCAGCAGGAAAAATCAAGTTATCAACTTTAACTAGCACGTCTTCTATTATTCCTCTAGGGTAAGCATTGGAACGATAAGCTAATTGTATCACTACACCAGTTTCATGTAATGTACCGAGTTTCAAAGACTCATATAATGAATAAGGAATCACATTGATAGAAGCACCTAAGTCTAACATGGCCTTTTGAAACGTGATGTGACCTATTACACAAGGAATAGTAAACATGCTCGGATCACTGCATTTAGGAGGGAGTTTTCTTTGAAACATCGCTGAAATATGCTCACTAACCTTCACTTTTTGCACTCCTTTCAACCTATGCTTTCTCTTAGCATTACACAACTCTTTCAGAAACTTAGTATATCTAGGAATTTGTTGCAATGCATCTAAAAGAGGGATGTTTACCTCTCATTTAAGAAAAAGCTCGTAAATGTCCTTGTCACTTTCCTTCCTGTGAGTGTCCTTTAATGCCTCTGAAAATGGTGGAACCGGTTCATAAGGTGGAGAAGGTGGCTTCTGAACTTGCTCATCTCGTTGTGGTGACAATGGCTCTGCATCAGGTAAAGGTTCATGAACAACAACTTCTTCTTCGAGCTCTTTGTCACGAACAACTACTTTTTCATGCTATCACTGAGGAGACTACACATGCTCAGCTCTATATTCCTCCAAATGAAAATTATAGCCCCGGGATAGAGGAAGAGTATGGTCGAGTGAGGGCCCCGGAGCCGGATGTTGCACCCCCTGATTTTTATGCTATGGTAGAGGATCGACTAGAATCAATTGAGGAAAATCAAGCCACTTTTGGGCTTCAACTTGGTCAAATGCAACACCAAGTTGATGGATTTGAGGACACTATGTTTTCTATGTCTTCCATGGTTTCGGCCATGAATAATTTCTTTGTGTCCGAGTATCCAGCATATCGGGATCCTAACCCTTCGATCGAGCAGCATCTTCGTCAGCGCCAAGAGGAGTGTACTTCTAGGAGAGCTGGTCGTCGCGATCCTAGTGGGTCCTCTAGCTCTTAGAGGTTCTTACTTCTTTCCTTTCTCCTTTCTTTTAGTTACACATTGGGGACAATGTTTGTATTAGGCGTGGAGGAGGAGGATTCACATGCTTTATATATATTCTACTTTGGTGTTTATTTTGTTTGTATTTATATTGCATTTTCAATGAAAAAAAAATGATGATGGATCTAAAACCCGCTAAGTTGAAAATCCACAAGGGCGGGTGACTTAGGCAAAATTTGGGGGCTTTGATAGGTTGAAAACCCGAAAGGGCAACCTATGCAAAACAAAAGGCTTAAAGAGCGGGTGAGTTGTGAGCTTTCAAAAGAAAAAAAAATGAAAGGCTAGGATGAAAACGCGAAAGGGCTCCTAAGCAAAATGAGAGAAAAAGAAAAGAGAGAATAATAAATTACTCATTTTCAGGAGTTGGCGTCATAAGGTTGGAGGCGATCTTGGAAGTTTTCGGGTAAGACTAGTTTTTCTTTTATTTACTTTTCCTTAGTGGTTTGGATATCTTGTGGGCGTGTTATGGTAATAGTGAATGATGGTTTGGAGGAGGAGCTTGAGGCTAAGCGTGGGGGAATCCTTGTTCCTTGCGTTTTGGCTTTCAAGTGGTTGTGGTTGGTTGGATTATCATTGGTTGGGAATTGTTGAAAGTTCAAGTCCTTTGAACTTATTTTATTTGACTATTTTTGGGGTAAACATGGGAACATGTCTTTTTGTTTCCTTCCCATGGCTAATTGATGATTGTATAGCTGTGGAAATTTAGGCTAACCTTAGGTTTGGAGCGATAAGGGGATGCTAGATGTTGGTGTGTTGCTTGGGCGATTTTGGGGTTGTTGATTCTTCTATTTGAAGTTTACTCGAGGGAGAGCATGGTTCAAGCGTGGGGGAATTTGATGTGTCCGAGTTATGCGTGCATCTTAAACACATTTTCTATCATTTTGGTTAGTAGTTAGGCTTAAGTGTGAAAGAATGAAGTTGTTTTAGTATTTGAAGGTTTAGGAGTAATATGTTGATTTTTATCTCCTAATTCCAATTTTTTGAGTCTTAAAGTGTAAAGGTCATTGTTATGTGGTCCCGTTCTATCCGAGATATTTAAACTTCATTTTTAAAGTGTTCGGGAATTTTCACATTGAAAATTTGTGGCGCACTCAAAGTAGCAGCATAGTAGTCCAAGCTCGCACCTCGCGAACTTGGTCGCAGGTCGCGACCCTTTATGTTATCAGCCCAGGTCTACAGGAGAAAGTCAGTTGCAGCTCGCACCTCGTGACCTGTAACCGACTTTGGCGGTTTCTTCAACAGCTAGGTTTTCTTCCGTGAAGTATAAATAGGGACTTGCGCCTCTTTTTACGGGGGGGAGAGAAAAAAACAGAGAAAAAAGGCCACAACTTCATCTCTTCACTTATCTTTCATATTTGAGTTTGTAATTTGGTTAGATTATGGAAATTGTAGCTTAAAATACTCTTGGGTATGATTAATTGAAGCTTCAACTACTTATTGTAAGATTCTCTATACTCTACTATCTCTCTTGGTTATTGTTTGATTTCTTATGTTTCACTATATGATAATTGCAAAACTTACTAGGAGTACTACTAGTATGATTTTGTGATTTGTCTATTGCTAGATTTAAGGACATAATCGGATTGTTTTGTTCTTTTATCTCTTGGTAGTAAGCTAGGATCTAACTTTGCATGCTGATCGTGAATTATTAGAACTTAGAGAAATCAAACATATTTATTGAATGTTCATCGTTTGTATAACGCTAGCAAGCCTATTAGGTCTCTGTTATTATTGCTACTTTTGGATTGAACTTATACACAAATCGGACTAAGTTATTCAATAGTAAGTGTTTTGTAGTCACGCTGATTGTGCTATTTGACTTCAAGTAAACTGAAGTAGAGTTGTGGTTTCAATGATTAATAAATTAGTTGAAAGCGAAAATTAATCGGACTCAAGACTTTTTTACATTGAATTTCAAAACTTTCATTTAGTTGTTTACATTTGTTTACTAGCAATTTCTATTGAAAATCCCCCCTTTGAATTGGTTACTTAACACTTAGAGTCATCTAGGTGCTCTTTACATCGAGTACAAATTAGTCCCTGTTTCCCTGTGGATACGAACATTACTTCCCTTCTACATTTAGAGAGTAGGAGAAATTTATTTTTGGATAGGTGCATACGACTAAACCGCCTGCCCAGGTTACATTAGTCAAATTATATATTTTCGTAATCAAATTGAACTTGCTACACAAGAAGCAAAAAGTATTGTTGTATATTTTCGTGCTGAAGTGAACAAGTGACCTTTGAAAGATGGTGTGTCAAAATATATGAGTACTGTAGCCTTAAAAAAAATTAAGTTCGTAGTTTGTATTAATTCGAGTTGTTCTTAGTTTTATTCGTGTGTTTTTAATTATTAATCGTTTAGTATTTTAGAGTTTATCATGGTATTATCTTAGTTGTATCTTTTGTTATCATTAATATAATATATTATGTTGTTTATTAGTATTTTAGTTAGTATTTTTAAAGTCATAGAGTTTCGATTTTTAATAGTTTTTAATGTATTTTGTTGAATAATAGCTAGATTATGCCGATTTTTTTAAAATTAGATTAAAATAACCAATTAGAAAATTTTACATTTTTATGGTTTTGTAAGAAATTGTGTTATTCGCCATTTAAGAGTAAAATTATCAATTAGTTAATATTACGGTTTTATAATATTTATCATTGGATTCAAACTAAAAGATATCAAATAAGAGATCGAAAAATAAGACATAATCACCACATTTTTATATAATTTAAAAGCATTTGACTGCCACGATTTTTGGACTAAATAAGGTCATGTGATCCGATTTGTAATATTTATGTGATTGCCATGATTTTAGGACTAAATGAGGTTATGAAATCCGAAAATTGAAAATAAGACATAATTCAAAAATCTTAAATATTTAGGAAATTTACTAAAAACCCGGCCTTCTACATTGATTATACATATGACCTAAGTTAGACAAGATTTTAGGAGTTAATTAGGCAATTATGTTCATCCTTTGTTTATATAAGTGAACCTTATAGAAGACATATTTTATTCTGAAAAATATACTAAATCCTCAGTTAAAAAAAACAATGAAGGCATCTTCAAGAAGAAGCCCGCGTATATTGCTAATTCTTCCAACTGAAAAAATTATCGAGATTATTCGACGTTTAGCGGTAGATAGTTCATATTTCATTGCAAATTGAGGTTAGGTCATTCATATACAACAATTTTTTTATATACATCATAAATTTATTTTATATAACCATCAATGTTTTTTTTTTGTTCACAGTTGCAAAACATTTAATGAAATTGGTTCTCAAAAGAATGTTATACAAAGTGTATTAATAGAGGGCTTAATCCATCGGGCATGGCATAATTGTCATAATTCTAATATATTTTTTACCAAGTGTTTAGAGTACAACAATCCTCAAGCTCTTTTTCGGTTTAGCTTGGTAATTTTACTGAATTTGTTATTTAAAAATATTCATTATCAACATTGAAAAATAGTTTTTAATAGTAGTTGTTCGTTAATTTTGGTTTGCTAACCTTTTTTAGGTTAACATTTTTACAAAGAATGAATTTCATATTGGACTCAAGATGTTGGACAAGGCATGCTCGGAAGGATACATTTATGCAAGTTATGTATTGGGTAACCTATATCTATGCAGTGAAGATAAAGATTGCAAAGAGAAAGGTTTTAAAATGATCGAGCTTGGTCAAAAAGGAGTTATAGAATGTAGGAAAATATTTAGAGATGTCATAGTGGATTAAGAACATTATCATTGTGGACTCAAAACCAATCATAACATGTGATATGACATACAATGATATTGTAGAACATGGAGGTTATTGACTATTACTCCCCTATGGCAAATTATGATTTCTTGAAATATGAAGCTTGCCGTTGTGATCGAGAAGTTAATTTCTTTTTGCAATTCATGTAATAGATAAATAACTAAATTATTAGTAATTTACTTTTCATCAACGGTGTATTTGAATAAACTTTCACAATAGACTATTACTTATGAATAAGTTAGTATGGGTATTTTTTTCATTTAACTTTGTTTTAGAATAATATTTGTATTATTTAAATATATTTATTATTAATATAAATGAGTTTTTTGACATCATGATCATTTTGGTGTGCATGAAATTTACTTACCGATTCTACCATTTTAATAACGAAAAAAGGACATAAATTAAGGGCCTTTATTATTTTGTCAGCATTTAATTAATGCATGTTTTATTATTTTAAAATTCGAAACAATATAACATTTATGTAGAAAATAACAAAAAAGTTTATTAAGTTTATAAAGTTCGTTGAAGAAATCGCATGCTAAGTATTAGAAAGTGAAATGTATAAATACTTCAAGAAATACCTTTCTTACTTAATTTATTTATAAGAAACGCATTAATAACTTTAATTTTTTTCAAAATTAAATGTACTTTGATTTTAGCAATCTTAATTGTCATACAATCATATCATATATTTAAAAAGAAAAATCTTTCTAATAGGACCACTTTTGCTAATTTAATTGTTAGTAAATCAATTATTTTTTTATTTATGTTATTAAATCAAACCGACCCTTATACTAATGATTTCATAATCTTATTTAACATTATTCTATAAATGTCTCTAATAGGAGCAATATTTTCATATTCTTTTCATAAAAAAAACAAAAGTATTATTTTGATATCAAGTATAAATAGTTACCATGCCCGATATGAAAATATTACTCAAAACAATTTTTTTTTTCATGGCAGCACCATTTATCTCAAACGAGATATCATTTCCTTTCCTGAAAAAAGGTAAAGCTATAATGAAAAACGCATGGCCCCGTAGGATGGAAAATTCGAATTTCCTTGATGTTGATGCTTGGTTTTAACCCTTTTTCGTGGAGGTCATCTATTTTTCCATGATGTATCTAATATGTTTACATATCATATTAATAAAAGCAATGAGGTATGGGATCATGTAGAAGACGTTTATACGACTATAGATGGATTTCGGTCATACTTTGATTTTTGTAATAATGATGTTATATGACCTTCAATGCACTCTGTCAAGAGCTTATAAAGTTTGCGATGATTACTTTGAAGATGTCGATTTGAATGAAGGGATGTTATTTGGCTTGAAAACAAGGTGTTGCTCAGTTATATAGCATGTGATGACTACGCAAAGAGTTCTTAATTTCGATTTCTATGAATTTCAACTATAAATGTTATGCAATTTAATTTTTTAAAAAGGTTTATCAACATTTTAAAGTGTAGTTTATTTAAGTTTCGAAAAATTTCCATCATAACATTGATGTTTTTATTAAGCTGGACTTATGCAGACAAAAAAGAACTTCGTTCCTTAGTTTATTTACAATTAATGAAAAAAAAATGTTATTACCATTTTTATGCCTTTTTTTTGGTTCGAAATATTTCATATTGAATATTCAAAATCTTAAATATATTCATTGCAATACTAATTTGATATCATTTAGCATGTATTTAGATATAATATATTTTTAGTATATATTTAAGATGTCATCTAAAATTTGTATATAAACTCATTTTGTGACCTATTTTTTTACCTACACTTCTCAAGCACTCAAATTATTAAGCCTAATTAGAAAATTATGAGGCATACAATTTGATCTGCAATGGGTTTGTCATCCCAAATCAAACTTCCAAGTTTAAATTCAATCTCTGATAAGCTCCAAATGACTTGCATGGATTAGTAGGTAAGTTTGAAATACTATTTTTATTTTATTTTGTATTAGATTATGTGCGTTCATATATGATAGTTATATAACTATTTCGTGAACAAATTAGATGTTCTTGGAATCATTATATATCAAACAACAAAGCTTACAAACAATTGTACGCAATAGTTAGTTATTCTGGATAAAAGGTACTATATATTCTTTAAATTATAAATTTATTAAATATTTGACTTTATTTTGATAAACTATTAGAAACGCTTTTTATAATATTCGTTTCATTTTTTATATGTAGTTGTACTGCAGTTAGATTGACTTTAAGAAAAGAAATTATCCAACAAAGTGAATTAATTGATGAACCATTGTGTATTCTAGCATGTGGATTATCTATCGGAATCGACGGATGTAATATGAATAATTATATGATATTTACTTTTATTTAATATTTTCTTTAGTTAGTTCAATGTTGAAATATAGAATGGCACCTCTAAATATTGTACTATTTCAATGTCACTATGTATACTAAGTATATTATTGCAAAAGGTTTTTTTTTTCTTCTACGAGTTATTCAATAATCTACATACGACCTCGAACGAAGAAAGCTTCTGAATTGATTAATTGGTAATAATTAGTTTTATTTAGAACTCCCTTATTTCTAACATTTGTATAAACATTCAATTTTATACAATTTCGCACATATAATTTTCTTATCATGTTTGACACTTAGGTTTAAGGATGATTGTTTTGTAAAAGAGAAGGTGAATTTCATAAACACATGTCTATTACCAATTCAAAAAGTTCTGAACGTTTCAAATGCAAAGCGAATGAAAATATCTCATTATTTAAATACAAAACATGTAAGTTCAATCATAATTTTGATTATATCTTGTTTATTACATGTATGTATTAGTATTTTTGATTTTGAGTTAAGAACACAAACATGATTACCTTTCTTCTTTCAATGTTTTTTAGAAACAAATATGTAACGCTATTGGGATTATAGTCGACATCGACGCACAAAGTTTTAAGTTGTTTCATGGATATAGTTTATCTTTTATGGTGACTATTCAAGACAACACCGGAAGGATGAATATATTACTACAAGATAAACAAATAGAAGTAATATTCCACACTACTATATTTGAATTGATTAAGGAATTGGTTCAAGTGTGTATTAGATTAATAAATTATTTATCATTTATTGAGATTTATTGATTATAATAAATTCAAATTGTCATATTGAATTACTTAACTATTATGTTTTCTCTTATATTAAAATTAGAATGAAGGCAGGAAATTTGTTCGTGTCACTTTAATGTCCCGGGCAAACAGGTCATATGTTTTCATTTTAAGTCATGATGCTGACAATTCGGAGTTAATGGGACATAAGGTTGAAGATATCACATATGTACATTGGGCTGAAGAATGTGCTAATTTTTTCAAGTATGCATTTCTATTATATGTAAATATTCATTTTTTTATGTCACTATAATTTAAATACATGTTTAATGAAATTAATCTTTTATATGTAGGTCACACAGCAAATATTGTCTATGTTAATGCAGCCAAGCGTTGATATTCAATGTATTTTATTATTTAGAAGTGCATTTTGTGAACTCAATAATTACTTTTAATTATTTATCGAATTTGGCCAATTAATGTTCCAATTTAAAATGATTCTACATATTAGGAATCTCAATTTAATATTAAACTAGAATTAAAAAAAATATGCTGCCAGTGAAAAAAATAAATAGTTCGTCGAAAATTTACTATGCTATATATATTTTTTATATATGCAAAATAATAATAATAATTTAATCGATTTTTTTACACGTATGAATATCATTAAAAAATTTCGGCCAATGTATGTCACAATTTTCGTGATTCTAGGTTTCATTAAGGCAAGTAGTATAACCAAATCTAGATATTTACTCAATATTATACACTCCTAACTTAACTTAAAATGATAATACATATTCCCATAAAGGCAATATGCAACCAATAAATCACAATTAGTCAAAATATGAATCAGTGTCTAATAAAATTAATTTCATTTTGACCGACATTAATTATGGACCGGATTTTTTAAAATATAATATACTTTTGAATTTTGAAAACATTTTAGTTGGCCGAATATTTTTCATGAAATCTTTATATATAGGCAATTGTGTTGGCCGAATTTTTTTACATTTCTCACACTTTTATTTCTCTCGAGTTCAACAGTATTGAAAAGAAACGCTTATTTCAAACCATGAAGAGACAAACTATCGCAAAATCAACGTTATTGAACCGTCTTCCTAACGAGATAATGATAGAGTTCCTTGCACGAGTTCCTTCTCAAGCTCCATTCGATTTATTTAATTGCAAATTAAGGTATGAATTGTTTGTGATTTTAGTATAAACTACTTGGTTGTGCTTCTTTAATGATTTTAACATTTTTTTTCACAATTTTTCCTTAGTTGCAAGACACTTAACAATATTTCTAATGAAGAAAGTGTCTTAAAACGAGTTTCCATATAGGCCCTGATCGATCACATATGGCTACTCGATGTTAGAGCTAGATAATTTTTTGAACGGTGTCTAGAGTGCAATAATACAGAGTCAGTTTTACGTAATGGAATTGTAAGCACAATTTAATATGGTTAACATTATCTATAAACGTATATAATATTTATATTATGATTTTATTGATTTGTATATTGTTTTACCTAATTTCTTTTTAAATCAATGTTTATAGGTCACAATATTTACACGTGGTCGTTGGCAATGTGGATTACCACAAATACAAAAGGCATCGGACATAGGACTCAAGATTGTAACTTATCTATTGGCCTTGATATTTTTATGTAATAAAGAAGAAGAGCTTATAGATTATGGTGCATTAATGCTTATTACCCCGATAAATGAAGTCGGTATGGAGTGTATCATAAGGTCTAGGTAGAGATTTAGAAGGATGATGAACACGATATGGATAAGAAGTAGATTGAACTTGGTAACCAAGCCACCAATTTTTTGCAAAACACAAGAAATGCATACTACTAAGTTCAGCAATTGGGAGAATCGTGATTACTTTTATTTTGCCAACAATTGGAATAAAGTGCAGTGTGAACAATTGCAGTGTGATCGAGAAGTTCAATTTTTTTATCATTCATGTTTTAGAGACTTATCATATTTTTTTCAATATTTAATATTCAGTATCTTTTTTATTCTTAAAGTTTTTGCTTTTATTATGAAATAAAATACGTTTTTTTTTACATTATACCTTATATGTAATAATTATAACTTTTGTTTCGTTTTAAAAAATTTTATAATAACCAACAATAATTAAATTTTTTTATTATTAATTGTTTTAGGAATTAAAGATTGTGATTAAAAAAAAGTTGAAAAATGTTCACATAGTTATTACCCACGTATTAATTTAAAAAAATATTATAATATTAGTTAATTTCTCAAGGCAACTACGTTATTAATTAATGAAATTGTATACATCACTTAACCCTATGTATCTAATCAATCTTAAATATTCACCAAACCAAACAAAATCATAATTAAGTCCCATTATGCTATAATTTAGGGGCTTAAATAGTTAAACCTTTTATTAATATTTCTATAACCCTTAATGAGCCTAAAATATCCGATTAGCGGTCATGATAACCTTATTTTATAGGAAAAATTTCAAAAAAAATACCTTTTATAATCAAATTTTTACAAAAAACTACCTTTTAAAAATTTTCTTTCGAAAGACTACCTTATATGACAAATTTCTTTCAATATGCTACCATTTTACCATTAAAGAGGTTAAATCACAATAATTGAATCACCAATTAATTGCTTTTCTTTCTTCACCTCTTGTTTATTCCTCTTTTCTCGCTACTCCACGTAGACAACAACACCTACGATGATTGTCATTTATCGGTTAGTATTAAATATAAATGTAAAATGGTAGTATTTTGAAAGGAATTTGTTATATAAGGTAGTTTTTTGAAAGAAAATTTTTAATAGTTTTTTGAAAATAGTTGGTTATAAAAAGTAGTTTTTTGAAAATTTTCCTATTTTATAAAATTACCATAACCCTTATTGAGCCTAAATTGGAATGTTATTAAAATTGTTCAAATCATTCTTATAAACTTCTTATATAGTTACCTATACACAACACATATTACATACTTCTAAACATCATTAGTTATTAAAAATTTAGAAGTTTACCAATAAACCATCATCATAGACGAGATTTAGAAAAACTTACATTATTCAACCGTCTTCCCGATAAGATCATAATAGATATTCTTGGACGTGTAGCTGCCGAATCTCCTTTGTTATTTAAGCGTAAACTAAGGTATGTTATTTTAAAACTATTAACAAAATCAATTATGATTGCTTTTGTAAATATGTAATGTTAAGTTTTGTGAATTTGTTAAGCAGTTGCAAGAACCTTAATATTATTTCAAATGATGAATATATTTTCCAACTATTCTCCCTTATGGCCGTGATTTGTCTAAGATGGCGAATTGATCGCATGCTACACATTTTTTAATCGGTGCCTAGAGTGCAACAATCCCGATGCTCTTCTACGGTTCGGAATGGTGAGTAAATTTTAAAATTGTGGTATGAATTGTTTTGAAAATTGGTTTAGTTTTCATAATACTTTTCAATGGTATAGTTTTTTTTTAAATACTTTTCATTGGTATAAATTGTAAAAGTTTTTTATTTGTTGTTTCTTTTTTCTTCTCAGCTTGAAATATTCACTCATAATAAGTGGAAGAATGGTTTGACACAGATTGAAAAAGCTTCAAGTTTGGGACACAATTTTGCAACCTATCTTTTAGGCCTCATTTTCTTATGTAATAAAGAAAAGAAACTACAAGATGATGGTTTCATTGTGGTGACAAATTTTACTAGGCATTTTGGTAAGGAAGGTATCATACAATGCGGGAAGAGGTTTATTAGGATGATCAACACCATATGGGTTGAAAATAGATCAATAAATGCAAGCAAGACACCGATTTATTGTGAATAGCACCATGTACATACTATGGATCTCAACCTATGGGATGTCGGTGAATACCATTCTACTACTCATGATTCCGACAAGATGGTGTGTGAAAATTGCAAGTGTGATTGAGAAGTTAGTTTCTTCTAAACATACATGTATTAGAATTATATTTTTGTTTTGAATTTTGTTTTTCATTTTATAAAACATAATTGCTTGAAATTTTAGATGAATAATGAATTTTAATGTGTATGAGTTTATAAAAATAATACATATGTCGAAAAATTAATTGATACAAAAGTTTTTCGACCCTATTGTTAACTATGTGGCGTGATGTATTATTTTTATTAGGCAGGTATGATCCCCATATGTATATGTATGCAATAAATCCTACATATTATGTACTAGATATTCATTGATTATAGTAAAATGGTAATATTTCTAAATGATGCAATTTTAGGTTAAGACACACGTTATTACCTTATACAAATTTTATATGAATGCTATTTTTT
Source organism: Beta lomatogona (assembly GCA_947646795.1). NCBI lineage: Eukaryota > Viridiplantae > Streptophyta > Magnoliopsida > Caryophyllales > Amaranthaceae > Beta > Beta lomatogona. The sequence goes on along the minus strand of CANSNZ010000681.1, from coordinate 267,591 downwards.
TGGAATACTTGGTTAGCAACTAATGAAAAAAAGGGTGAGGAATCATAATTAGTATAATAGGGATTGAGAAATTATATAAAAGGCAAGGAGTAAATATATGAATCAATTCTTTGATAGGTTGGCCGAATTTTTTTCCCCTATAAAAATTGGACTGTTTTGTTTCCTAAAATTTATAATAGGGTTTTCAATTCATTATATATAGGCATAGAAAATATAGGAACCAAACATATTTTTCTCGCAAATCTCTTAATTAGTAAAAAGCTTAAGTATAAGCAACGATGAAGAGACAACATATCTCGGTTACAAATTTATTCAATCGTCTCCCTACTGAGATCATAATTGATATACTTGGACAAATAGCCTATCAAGATCCATTTGCTTTATTTAAATGCAAATTAAGGTACGATTTTTGGTACTTTTTATTTGTACACTATATCATTTTAACTTAATTAATGATTTTTTAAAATCTTTTTGTTATATTTTTGGTCAGTTCCAAAACACTAAATACAATTTCAAATGAAGAAAGTGTTTTTCAACACGTTTCGTAGAGGTTATGATGGATCAAATACTCATTTTTTATCAAAATGCAAGAAACTTTTTCGACCATTGTTTACAAGCCAACAATACCGAGTCTCTACTACGTTATAGTTTTCTAAGTTAAGTTTAATAGTATTGTATAATTTATACGTTTTTGTATTATTAGCACCTCAAAATATACGAATTTTTTGTTATGCGGTTTTGAATAAGGTAATTTACTAAAAATATATCTTAAATAATGTAATGGAAACTTTATAAATTAAATATAATTATCTTATATTTTACTTGATATATATTGATTCGTCTTTGTATTATCACATATCGGGTATATATATATTTTGTATTTGAATATAATAATCGTGTATAATTATCTTAGATATTGTGTGTATATATATATATATATATATATATATATATATATATATATATATATATATATATATATATATATATACGTGTAAATATATTTATATTTGAATATCAAACAAAATCTATAAATATACATTGAGGTATAAATATACTTTGAGCTATTAACATTATATATCAATTAGATACGTAACATATAATATTTATATTTATTACAAATTTCTTTTTTTTCCTAATGTTGTTTTACATTCTATCTTTGTAGGTTTCGATTTTTCAACGTGGTCGTTGGCATTATGGATTGCCAAAAGTACAAAAGGCATCAAATTTAGGACTTCACATTGCAACTTATATGTTAGTGCTCATATATCTATGTAATGTAATAAAGATGAAGACCTAAAAAGAAGGGCTTTGGATGCCTTAGTTGTCTAATTAGGGGAAATTGGTATGAATGGCATTGTAAGATGTAGGATTAGATTTAGGAGGATGATGAACACTATATGGGTTAAAAGTAAAATTAATTTAGTACCAAAGCCGCAAAAGTATTGCAAAATGCAATAAATATATACTAAGAACCTGAACTAGTGGGAAATAGGTGATTATTATTCTTATCCGAACGATTGCGACAAAGTTGAGTGTGAAGAATGCAAGTGTGATAGAGAAGTTCGTTTCTTTTTATCAAACATGGTGTAGACACACAATATGATGTTGCTATCTTTTTTTTTACATTGAGTATTGTATTTTACTTTAATCAAAATAAATTTTATTATGAAATAAAATAGTTATTCCTTTTTCTTTCATGTTCTATTTTGTAAGTATTGTATTGTTTTTAATTATGAAAACATAAAATATAATATCACACTTGACCATGATTTGATTAAACATATGTATGTTACAAAGCATATACAATTAAAATATTCTCACTAAAATTACATATAAACTCTATCTATTTTAAATATTCTCACTCAACTATCATTATTTTACAAAAAAATATGTACGTTATAAATTCTATATATTTATAATATTAAAGAGAATCAAATTACTGTAATTGACCAATTTTCTTACCATTATGCTACATTTAAGGTTCTTAGATGACTTGATAGTTTTTTAAGTGTAGATGCAAGAAATTATGTTCAGTAGCATATTATCAGACGAAATATAATAATAACTGTGATCTATGAAACAAAAATTATGTGTATTACTCTTTTTATTTGTATATAGTTGGATTTGAAATTATATTGGTCCATTAGTGTTTAGATAATTTAAGATCTTAACATATCTCGTAATTGATTTTTTTAACATTGATTTAGTAGGATTTGCTTTCCCTAATTCCCTAATTTGGATTTATACTTAAACCAACATAGATTATTATCAATTAATTGCTTAATTATAGGGATACATACTAAGATACTTAATATACGAATTAAATTAATTAAAGTAAATGTACTAATTAGGTTAACATTAATTACAAGTAATAATCTAAAATGTAGGTTTTTTTTATATAATCTATACAAACATATTAAAAAGCGTTCCTATCAAAGGAACGGTGCCACGTGGCACTCTGCTCAACCTTCTAATACACATGTTTATAATGTCATTTAAAAATATTAACAATGTGTAGTTACTAGGATTTGAACACATGACCTTTGAAATGAACTGTGAGAGTTTAACCACTAAGCCACTATAATTTCAATGCTTAATATTTCAAAGTAAAACATAATAAAGTAATAATTATATGTAATTATAAAGATATAGACAAACTTCTTGATCTCTAACACTTTTATTAAGTAATGACACTCTCTTACCCTTATTCCATTTAAATTGTTATTTTTATCCCTAATTCCTTAGAAACTTTTTTATGCCATTAGGTCCATTTTTCCCAATTTTGCACTAGACAACATACTATCGAAAGCTAATAAAATCAATTATGAAATTTATAAAGAATAATATATTTGATAATTATAACTAACCCGGGGCATCGCCCGCGCCAAAATACTAGTTTGTTCTTAATAAGTGATTTATTAGATCATTTAATATAATGTGTATGAGTTAATTGCTTAATTATAGGGATCCTATAATATATATTCAATTTATACCTATAATTAAGTTAAGTATATGCAATCAAGCAATTAACATATCTTTAATGTACATATAGTATGAGATTTGTCATCTTATATTTAACTTATTTAAGATTCTCGATTATGTAATTTAAGATTCTCGATTATTGATATTGTCGATTTTATGCCAAACTTTTAGGAAGATCATCAATCACACACGTTTATTTAAAAAGGAAAAAATTTATCTTTATGAATCCTTTAAGTGACCATGTATATATAAAAGGGTATATCATATAAATATTAGCATTGATCATCTCTCACAAATATACTATTAAGAAATATATAATTTTAACCAAATATGAGTTCAAGAAATGTTATAGCTGTTGAAAAGGTGCAATTATGAAGTTAATAGATCATCCAAACGTTGCTTAATTAAAGAAAAAGCAATTAGAGTGTGGGAGAAACCAATGTTCAACAAGAAAGAGGTGATTGAGAAGATTGAGTTGGTTTTGATGGATAATGAGGTTAAGTCAAACTCATAAAATTACTATGATTTACTTAATTAAGCACGTTTTTCTATTAATTATAATTATTAACGTAAATACATCTTTTTCAATATGTAGGGAGTGAAGATTCAAATTACTTGCAACAAGGCTTTACTAGCTACGTTTTCAGCAAGTCTAATTCAAACAAAATACTAAGCGATATCTAATTTTTCCGCTAGAGAAAATGTTGGGACAGATCGACCCACTAGACATTCTTATAAAGTTGATTTGAACTATTCGTCTCATGTTTCGAATGCGAAGACTTAGGAATTGATGAGCACGGTTTGAATATTGTTCCATTATTGTCACGGAAAGATTCTGATGTATTTTTGATAGGTACTAAAAATAAACGACATTCAATGATACAGTAAATAATTTATTATTTTACCAATTTATAACATATATATTGTTTGAACTTTGTAGATGTAATTGGAGAGGTCAATTCATATACAAATGTGCAAGAGAATGCTAATTCGAAGTTGATGACACTTGAACTCATGGATTTAGAGTAAGTTACATTATGCTTATATGTATAATTAAGTCTATGTAATTGAAATTTGTCATACATTTTGAGCATTAAGTATTTATAATCCGTTTGTAATCAATTGTAGGAACAAGTCCATCACTTTCGTTGTAGGGTGATTATGCTGATGAGTTCAATGAATACCTCAGAAATTATGACGGATCGAATATAGTTGTTGTTGGACAACTAGCAAAGTGTATTTAATATTTAGGCAAGTATCATTTTATAAATGTATGGGCTCATTTATTTACTTTGTCCTCATGTTTGTGGTATAAATAATTCCCTTTGTATAATCTTAATAGGTGAACTTCGTGCTACGACAATACGCGATGCAACCAAACTATTCATCAATTCTGAAAATCCTGAAACTATGAGTTCAAAAAAGGTATTTCAACGTGTTCCTTTTTTGTTACTTTAAATAAAAATGTGAAAGGTAAATGAGGCTAACACAAAATAAGTTGAACAAAATTAAAAGCTAAAGACTCACTAAATTTCTAAATGTAAAATCGAATTTAAAAAATTATAAAGTTGAAGGAAAAGTGAAAAAATTATTATAAGAGAACTAAGGCATAATTTTTAAAAACGAAGTAAAAATAAATGAAGTAAATATTTACGTTTATGGAATTTGTTTGTAAAAAAAAAAATTGTTAGGTAAAAATAATACAACTAGGGCTACAAATATCGTACATAACATTGAAAAGTAGTAAAAAAAATTCAACTAAATTTTCATGATTCTAAAAATACTAAAGTAAAACGCATGCAAGTAAAACTAAAAATCATTACATTCAGCCCGCTTCATTTGTTTTTTATGATCCAATTGAATTAGTTAAAAACCTATATATTATGGCATCCTCTAAGTAAGGTATATGGGCCTATCATTTTGTATGTAAGGATATCATTTAGAGTAATGCTATATTTATTACCTCCTAATAGTTTGGGCCAACTATATTCTCATCAATTATATCATTTGATTGTCATGTTTTAATTTTTGTTCCATTTTATGACTTATTTGAAGCTCAAATTAAGGTAAATAAATATTAAAGTTTTCAAATTATACAAAAAAAGATATTCTGTTTGAATTTTTTTAATTAACATATAATGTTTTTTTCTTTTGTTGTAATCTTTAATAGAAAGGTGATAATGATGGGTTCCCCGAATAATTTGCAACAATGCTTGGAAAAAGATTAATATTCAAAGTGGAAATCCCTCATCCTACCAAGGTTGTTGGAACTAAGAACTTTAAAGTTCTTACCACTACGGACGATCATAGCACTATAGACAAGTGGATGCGGATGTACATGAGATAGAGGTATGTAGTATTTTATAAATAGAACTATTTTATAAATTTTTTATTTTTTATTTTATTTATTTATTATCATTCTCTTTTCATTGTCTTTTAGACTAATAACCAAAATATAATACAGGATGACATTGTAATAAAACTGCAAAATGATTTAGAGAGTGTAAAGGAAGTTTCATTGGGAAAGGTAATATTAATTGTTACGAAGTTCATATATATATTTTTTAGATCTATGATTTAGGCTTATAAATTGTTATTGTTCCTTAACTCTATTTGTTATTTTATTATAAGGCACTAATATGAGTCAAGATAAAGCAACTTAAATTACACCTCAAAAGCGTGCTCATGAAATGAATGATGTTGGTGGAAAAGATGTTGATAGTCCTAATATTGACTCTCAATTATCAATAACTAAGAAGCAAGTAATTGTGAAGGTCGAGAAGAATGGATAAAACTAGCTAGAGGATTTTATAGTAGTCATTTCTCAAACAATGAAATAATTTGGTGTTGAACTATTAATATCTATGTTTTGAATAATTCGTATTTTGGTTTTTTTACCTATTTCTAGACAATTTTGAGTAATATATTATGAGGTCATTGTTAATAAGTTATTGTTTTTTAAATGTTGAATTCTTGCTACAAATTTTTAACCTATTAATTTAACTATTTTGTCATTGACTATTAGTGTACATAGATTCATAAACACATAGGTAGCCTTTAATATTTAAATATTTGTTATTCCATCTAATAAAGAATAAATACAAGTAATTTAATTATTACATTTAAAATAACAACAAAGAATTACAATTACTAATTATTACAACCCAACTAAAATAAACTAATATGTTAGGTGGAATATCAAATATTTTAATAAAAAAGATCTACCTATTGTTTTAGGCTATTTTTGTTAGTAAGCATACACATACTAAAACAATATAATATTATCATAAGGATATACTAAGCTTATGAAAACATAATGACATGAAAAAAATAGTAATTTATTAAAGAAAAGGTAAAGATATACTACCTAAAACTTTCCATAATTTGAATAGGTGATATCGAATGCAATTATTGAATTCCTAGGAAAAAATGCAAAAGATTATAATGGCCAAAAATTTGAACCTTTAAAAAAACATGCAGACCATAATAAAAGATAATTAAACGAAAAAACTGTAAAGTGTAAAAGTAAAATTTCTCAATTATGTTATAAGTAAAATGTATCATTTTTAGAGTAATATTATAATAGTCCTCACATATTGATATAAAGAATAATTATAAGATTGAACTAAAAACGAATTGCCCAAAAATCGGGCATAATGAAGGGCCTAAAATCGTGCCATATCATTGGAATATATTATGAATCTTACTAACACAATTTAAGGGATTAACCTAATCAACTCAAATACTTAGTATTTTTTTTAGGCCGAAATCTTGAACTTATGTAAGGTTATTTGATAAACATATGACATGCTATATTACTTAATATACTTTCCTCTATAATGTTATTTTTTACCATTTATTCTTTATCATATCATCTTATCAATATATAAAGCCATTGTTATTAGTCACATATGCACAAACATTACTTATAACCTACGAATTTGTACATTCACATATTTTACTTTCTCAAATTCAAATCATACATCAAACATATTCATATGACCAACGAAGCATCTAGATATCCATTTTAATTAGTATCTCAAAGGAACATGTTCAAGGTAATATTTTTTACTTGATTATGTTATTTTCATAGCATTTAAAGTAAGTTAAACGACCAAATGAACACTAAAGGTAAACTTATACACTTATCAAAAAGATAGATTAGTTATTTAATCACCTAAATAAATTTAATAATAATAAGAGATATGGTTGGTGAATTGTTAAAATGTTAGAATTAATAATAATGGCAAAGTTATAAAATATAAAAATGATATGTTAGTTTTTTTTATTCACCTATAAAATATCGATCAAGAGATGGTAACTATAAATAAACTTTTTTTTTGCTTAAATGTTTCTCATATAATATAAGAATTTGAATTAATTGACCTTCTAAATGTTAACATAATCTATCTACATAGATTAATTGACCTTATAAATTTTACGTACCCTCTAAACACAATACAATAGCATTCTGTTACTTATTTGAATTAGAGTAATGAGAAGAGTAAAGTATTTTAAATTAGTTCCACAATTCGAGAATTGGGGTTACCAGTAATGAAATTTGGTTATCATATGCAAAAAATAATCTGAAAGGTCTTATTTAAGTCATATGACTTAAATAAAACCAAAGTTGAAGCTTCCCAAACAAGTACATAACTCTTGAATACCTCAATCATAATCCAAATTCCACCATCTTTTGATCCATTACCCATGATATAACTACCATTAATATTATGACATTCATACTATAGTTTCTAATTTTATAATTCAAAATTAATTGGACAGTAATTTTGAAAATATTGGTCGAATTATATATTTTATAACAAAAAACATAAACCCAAAAAAACAAATTTAAAGTTACTGGATTATGGACATATTGCATATATATTAAAAAGTATTGTAGCTTATAAGAAAAAAAAATATTTATAATAATATGATTGAGGCATATTATATAAAAAAAAAAAACGATTATTACCTGATTTTTTTATGTTAGTATCATAATCAGTTCCTAGCTGCCAAAAAATGAACATGCATGTTATTATTTTAAACTTCACGATGACCTAAAATATAAAAACTCAAATTATTATGCAAATTAAAGAAAATAACATTACTCTATTACCTTCCCTAAGCAGGTAAGTTATAGTCCTAAGGTTTAATTTCGTATTTTGTTGATTTTTCTGAATTTGGGGTTTTTGATAAGTTAGGATTCTTGAATAAATTATATTAGGGAGAATTTCTATTATGCAAAATTTACATAATTGGTTCATGTTTGATGGTTAATATGATTTAGTTAACATATTTCGAGTTTAATCTGCTAATTATTAGTTTCAAGGTTTACTCCAAAAGTATTGTTATGTATTGGTCGTTGGCTACCGAATTTTAGTATAATACTATAGTTGTCTGTTCAACGAAATTTCTTAGTAATTAGTATGAGTTTGATGTAGTATGGAGATAATTAAGTATGGTGTTTTGAGTTATAGTTTTGTTGTTGATTGTTGCTTGGTGTTGTTGTAGTGGCTATAACATGTCGAGTAGAGTTCAAAATAATAATCAGCAGGTGTATAAGTTTTACCATTACACTTGCAAGCAAATGCATACTAACAGCCAATGTCTCTTGCATTTTGGAGTTGAATTTACAAGATAAAGCAACTTTCTTATGATTATGGTGTAAGTTATGGTTAGCAGAGCATAATGATAGTTTTGTTTTTTTTGTGGAAAGTCCTTGATTTTATTGGGTTCAAATGTGAAGTTGCATTGGAAGTTCAAAGGGCCAAAAAAAAAAAAGGAAAAATACAGGATTAAGTTGAGTCGTTTACAAAAAAATCAGTCAAAGTTCATTAACTAAGTTATAGTAGTATCATTTATAGATGAACTGTGTGAAGTATAGTCTAGTGACTTATACTATATTATTATATTGTAGATTTCGGGTTCGTAGAAGAACCTTTTTGACTTGTGATTGAGATTGGTTGAATGTGGTTTGCTAATAAGGTAAGATTTTATACTAAGCTTGTACATATTATTTGAGAAAGTATTTCATGTTGATTTGTGATTTATATTGAGTTTGTAATCATTTTTACTATGCTATTTATGGAGCTTTTAATTGTTTTGACGATGTTTATATCAAAATAATTTATGAGATTATTTAAGAGAATTATATTAAAAGGAGGAAGTTCCTCGTGAAACACGTTTGAGATTATGAAAAGGAGGAAGTTCCTCGTGAGACAAGTTTGAGATTATTAAAAGGAGGAAGTTCCTCATTGTTACTAATTTATTAAGTTTGTATAAATTGTGGGGTTGCCGGTAAGCGGTATTCCTCGAGTATGGAAGTATGTTGAGTTAACAGTGTCTCAACTTATTTTAGTAGTTGGGAGTATATTGATCAATACTCTTGCCATTCGTCTTCCTTCTTGATACGTTATCAAGTTAGGGGTATGCATACTAGGGACTTTGGTGTTTACCTTATCTAGTGAGCCTAGCTAGCTCATTGGATTTTTATTACTTCCTACTCACAGATTACGAAAGGTTATATTTGAAACTTTTATGGAATGGTTTAGAAAGAAAGTAAAGTGGATTTGAATTATTGAAGGTCGACTATTATATTCAAGTTAAATGTTGTACAAGTGATATGATTTTGTGGAATACTATGTATGTATTCCACCTGCACATTGGATAGTTCAAAGTTGTTATTGGTATGAAATCTTGCTCAGCCTTTTTGGCTGATATTACATGTCTTCAATGTGCAGGGTTTGATGGTGACTAGCTCATAGTAGGGTGAGAGCGTTGACTTCACCTAGATGAAGATTTATTAAAGTTAAGACTTCCGCTGCAATAGTTTAGAATTATGGTTTGTTTTAGGAATGTATTAATTAATTACATTTCCTTTTAGTTGTAATAGTTAATAATGAATTTATGTAGTAGTAGTAGTACCTTTCGCCTTGCTGTTATTAAATGTTTAATAACCGCGGCATAACAGCTCTTGAATTGTCCATATTTTGTACTGTGATATGTTTTCTAAAGAAAATGGAAATTCAGGGTTGTTACAGTTGGTATCAGAGCCAGGTTCGAGTCTATGGTTAGAGCCTAGAGGATTAGCCACCAGTTTAGTGCCAAGGTGTAGGGCCTTAGGTTAGCCCTAGAGGTTAACCTTGAGTTGTGGTCTAGGATTGAGACCTAGAGTTGTGACCATCGGTTTAGAACCTATCGGGATCTCCAAATTCCTTTGTTTATTTTGAAACTATGTTTTTAGGAGAAAGTACCTCTCCCTAAGTGGATTGTTCATCACCATTAAGACCACCAGCGGCCGGGGTGCGTGTTAATGATGAAGAATAATGTACGAAAGATTTAATCATTGTTTTGATTGGAAGTTCGATCCATCCCTACCTTGAGGTAGATTTTTGTGACCTAGTAGGTTGTGCCTAGAATTGTAACCTTGAGGTTGTGACTTTAAGTAAGACTAAATAAATGGAAGTATTAAAAAAAAAATATTGAAAAGCCGAGGTAAGATTGAGATATGGAAAAGAAGGGATTACATGTGGTTGTTGTGTATGGTAGTTGTTGTGGATTCCTCTTATGTGGATGTTTGACTTGATAAAGTCAGTGAGTATGGTAAGTGTGGAACTAGTTGAGTTCTATGTTTGACTCAAGTTAAGTTGTGCTTGCTTCCATGTTTGGAATGATTGGCTAGTAAAGGTAAACCATTTCGAGAATATCCGTGTTTGGGTTGTGATTTTAAGTTGGTGCATAGCCGAGAGTGTGCTATAAGTTCAAGTTTGAGTCGCATAATGCGAAATTTAGTTCCAGTTGTTTACAGAAACTTTGGCGTGACATTCCGTCTTGATGTTAATTCCTATTGTCACCTATTTCATTTAAGTATCTAGCTCGTCGGTTTTTATGTTCGCATTAGGACGAACTATTATTGTGGATAAGGGTGAGCCTTATTCCATTCAAGTGGCACTCCTTTTTATTTTATTTTTTTCTCTTGTGTGTGTTGTGGTGTTAGACCCACCCACCTCCCGTACTTTGTCCATTTTTTGGCCTTGAGAATGTTTAGTGATTAACTACTTGATTCTTGAATTGCAAACTGATTGAGTTGCGTGATGGCATGCACGAATTGTAGTTGGTGTGAATTATTAATTGAAAACCTTACCAGGAATGGTTTGGTTATGTCTTGGATATGCTAGTCTTGTTGACTAAGTGCTATGAATTGACTTGTTAGTGTATGATTGTGTATTAGGCTATAATAAGAGTTGAAACTCGAGTTATTAAGTCTCTTGGCCATGCCTATAGACCTTGTTTAAGTGAGTTTAAGGTAGTCTAGCGAGTCATGAGATGACTATCTACTGTAAGTTGTCGTGTTATGTTGACTTTCATGGAGTACTCGTGGTGAAGTGGATAGCTAAAGCAAAAAGGAATTAGTCCAAGTGGGTCGGTTTCTCGTAGCATACCCGTGACTAGTCAAAGTCAGCTCATGACGTGTTAAGGGTCAACCGTTTGACCTTGGTAAAGTATTACTGTTTATTTGTCGGTGTCAAGGAGTCGATTTGAGACCATTATAGAACAACTAGTAACTGTCATGTATCTAGTAAGGCTATGGAGTGGTGACATATGCAAGGCATAATGTCAACTCGAGTCATGTTAATGGTGGGACGCGTAGTTCCCCGTTATGTGATTTGTGTAGTAGTGATCAAGGTCTAATAACACTAAAATGGTTAGCGAGTCTAATGTAGACTGGTTTAACGAAGAGAGTCTCTTCTCTTTGAGTTTAATGTTAGGGGTATAAGTTGAAGTAATTTAAGTCTTTGGTTTAAAGTCATTGCAAAGTTTTTGATTTGTAGTCACTAATTTTAAATGACAAGCTACAAGTTCCACAGTTTCTAGCACTTATCTAATGAAATGATTGTAGTTGTGGAGTTATTAGTTGTACCATCTTAATTGGTTAAGAACCTCGAGATAGCTTGGTTATAACTTATAACAAGCTCTACTTGGTGTCACCCAAGGCCGTTAGACGCCCACTTAAAGTTGAACAAGTCGTCGTTAATGACCTAGAGGCCATTAGGAATGGTTTAATGTGTGCAAACTCAATTTACTTAAGTCTTGTCCGACGAATGAGACTAATTTATTATAGTGGTCAAAGTGTGTAATTGATTAATTTGATTAATTTTTAAGTGAGTAAGGATTAAGTGTATCATGTCGCAAGTCTATGACTAGTTGTTTGAGTCGAAACTAATGAATTTAATAGAATCTAAGGAAGTATAGTGGACCATATCTATTTTATGAACCTTGAGAAGTGAATTTAACTCTTGATTGCTATGTTTGGAGTGTTGAGTATCGGTAGGCAAGCGTAATACCACCATTATTGTTGATGGAGTCGTTAGTTTATGTGATTCACGTATCCATGCATGACTTGAAATTTTATTTCGTGAGACTATAGTGTGTGAACGGTTTATGGTGTGTTATGAATGTGTGTTAGTTTTGAGACACAGTTCTAAAAAGGTGTTTGTATAAAGTAAGCTTTTAGTTTTATGTAAATAGAGCATATAATTTTCTGTAGTACCTTAGTAGCTCGATCTGGTCCTGTTTGGTCAACGAGTAAGCTACCCTAACAAAGGCTATGTGAAATTGTTCAATTTGTTTGTGTAGTGTGTGAAAGTGATTTAAACACGTTTCTCTCGAATCGATCTAGAAATGGTTTTTCTACAACGATTTAAGTGAATTTTGGAAAAGTTAAAATTCGTTTTTGAAAAAGTTTTGAAAGGGGCAAGTCTCCCACGGATTATGAGTCTTGAAGGTCTCTAAATGGAGCTTTTTACCGCTATATAATGTGTTATGAGTGCTACCAAATAATAGAAGACTTGGTGTTTAGTAAAGAATATTTGAAATCGTGTTATGTGCTTTAAACTTGTTTGGGTTTCGACCCAAGTAAAGTGTATAGTTGAATGGCCGGCCCCATTGTGGAGGTTTCAAGCCTCCACGCCCCTACTGTCAGGACTATGAGTCAAACTAATGCCGGAGATTCTAAACTCCACCTTTGTTGTCAGGGTTATGTTCGACCTCATTGTCAGAGGTTTCAAGCCTCAACACCTTAGTATCGGAAATATATGCCTTATTATTTGGATTGATTGGATCCCCATCAAAAAATTGTTTTAAAGCGATAGAGCTTAGTAAGTTGTTACTTGTGTCTAGAAGACTGTTGTGACAGTAAGAATGATTGAGCAAAGTTTTTGCAAAATAAAAGAGTTCTATAAAAGGGTCATGTATTATTGGATTCCCAATAAAGATTCGTTTTGAAAGAAAGAAAATTGGTTGTGTCCATATTAACGCGTAAGGTTATTTAAGTACTCTTTGGATGTAAATGCTTAGTGTGCCTTGATGTGATTGTCGTGGTGTCATTGATTACGTGAGAGTCATAAACTCGAAAACACGTGCTATGAATGTTTATGGGTTAGGATTCAGCCCAATGTTGATGCGACTGTGAAAGTATTTTGTTTTGCCATTTGTGGTATGTCGTGGTGATTGGGAGTGTTATAATAACTTCAAGTTGAAGTTCTAGACGTCGAGTTGTGAATTATTTTACGTTTTTTAGGCGAGTATGCCCAACCATGTAATGGTGAGTTCATATTGTATGAGTCTTTACTTCTATTTTTAGAAGAGAAATAGTACTCTCGGTTCGGGTTATTAGTTGCTCCGTGAAAGCGTTGAGTACTGGATTTGGAAATAATTTTATGTATTGTGATTGTAACAGGTTTAGAACACCTTTTCTCATTTCGAGTTGTCCATTTTACAAAGGAAATTTCGCCAAATTTTCGAGAAAATCCTATGTTATTATTTAAAGCGCTTGTGAACCATCGTGTAGTTATGAATTGAGTTCCACACTCTACGACATAGTCCAAAGAGTGTGACAGTAGTGGTTCGGTTTAGCCCGACTTAGATTCTTTCCCGTCGTGTCTAAGCCTTAGTAAGGGTGTTGATTCCCAAGTTTATCGGTCCATATGTGATCCTTGAAAGAATTGTTGATTGTGTTTGTAGTGTATTCCATGTTTCTTAGTTACGACGTCGTATTAGTAAATCTTCACATGGTGATAGTTGGAGTTCTAGTTGAGACTCTAGACCAATAGATCCGTAAGATCCGCAGGGTTTAGAAATGGATATAAAGGTTTTGTGGTCAAACCACAACACCGAGGAACTACTCGTAAGACCGAGGATGTCATGTGTTTTATGTTTCCTCATCTCTTGTTCATGTTATTGTTAGTTACGAGGGCGTAACTTCCTTTTTAGGGGGGTAGATTTCGTGCCAATTGTGTGTTTGATGCTAAAAGTTGTTATGATTTCATGTGTGATGTATACCTTAATGTCTAAAGTATACATAATTCGTGTATGATTAGAAGTTTTATGGTAAAGTTTTATGGTAAACCTTTTAATATGTTGCATGTTTTACTTCTTATAGTATGAACATTTTTAGTTGAAATGGTTGTATGTCTACAAGGGTGATCAAATGAATTGGTCTATGAGGTGTTGGTTCTACTTGTTATGGTATGAATATATTAGTTGAAATGATTGTTTGGTTATAAAGGTGATCAATTGAATTGATCTATGAGAAAGTGAATTAGTTGTCGGAGATGTTCTCCGAAATGATTTGGTTGTTGGAGATGTTATCCAGAGTGATAGTAGTTGGCTAACTTATAGAGCTAATGAGCTGTTTTCAGAAACAAGAGTATAAGTTTGATCATTTGAGTAATACTTTAAGTTTCGGGACGAAACTTATTTTAAGGAGGGTAGATTGTAACACCCCGTATTTTTACACCTGTTTAGTAATTATTTATATTATTTTAGTTTATCAAAAAAATAATTTAATATATTATTTTATTAAACATATTTTTATTTCCCATTTGACTTTATCTTAGAAAGGGTCAAAGCCTAATCCCCAGATTTACTAGGTTTATTGCTATTAAGTTGTATAACTATTATAAGGAGAGAGAAAGGAAAAAAAAAATCAAATAAAAAGAAGCAATGGAAAAGAAAGAGAACAACTGCAATGCTTTACTGCTTCTAACTCTAAACCCACGAGAAACCTTGTTTCCTTTTCTTCAAAATTTTGCTTCAACAACTCCATTAAAGCTAAAAAAAAGATTTGCCACCAACACCATTAAACACCAATTGTTATTCACCCCTCTTCACCATCTCTCGGGTTGTGAATTTGTTTTAGAAGAAGGAAATTTTTTGTTCTTGGGCTTGCGTTTCGGGTCGAAAAATCGGATCAAAGAAAAGATCTTCGGGTCCTTTATTGAGTAACATTAATTTATTACCTTCCCTAAGCAGGTAAGTTATAGTCCTAAGGTTTAATTTCGTATTTTGTTGATTTTTCTGAATTTGGGGTTTCTGATAAGTTAGGATTCTTGAATAAATTATATTAGGGAGAATTTCTATTATGCAAAATTTACATAATTGGTTCATGTTTGATGGTTAATATGATTTAGTTAACATATTTCGAGTTTAATCTGCTAATTATTAGTTTCAAGGTTTACTCCAAAAGTATTGTTATGTATTGGTCGTTGGCTACCGAATTTTAGTATAATACTATAGTTGTCTGTTCAACGAAATTTCTTAGTAATTAGTATGAGTTTGATGTAGTATGGAGATAATTAAGTATGGTGTTTTGAGTTATAGTTTTGTTGTTGATTGTTGCTTGGTGTTGTTGTAGTGGCTATAACATGTCAAGTAGAGTTCAAAATAATAATCAGCAGGTGTATAAGTTTTACCATTACACTTGCAAGCAAATGCATACTAACAACCAATGTCTCTTGCATTTTGGAGTTGAATTTACAAGATAAAGCAACTTTCTTATGATTATGGTGTAAGTTATGGTTAGCAGAGCATAATGATAGTTTTGTTTTTTTTGTGGAAAGTCCTTGATTTTATTGGGTTCAAATGCGAAGTTGCATTGGAAGTTCAAAGGGCCAAAAAAAAAAAAAGGGAAAAATACAGGATTAAGTTGAGTCGTTTACAAAAAAATCAGTCAAAGTTCATTAACTAAGTTATAGTAGTATCATTTATAGATGAACTGTGTGAAGTATAGTCTAGTGACTTATACTATATTATTATATTGTAGATTTCGGGTTCGTAGAAGAACCTTTTTGACTTGTGATTGAGATTGGTTGAATGTGGTTTGCTAATAAGGTAAGATTTTATACTAAGCTTGTACATATTATTTGAGAAAGTATTTCATGTTGATTTGTGATTTATATTGAGTTTGTAATCATTTTTACTATGCTATTTATGGAGCTTTTAATTGTTTTGACGATGTTTATATCAAAAAAAAAAATTATGAGATTATTTAAGAGAATTATATTAAAAGGAGGAAGTTCCTCGTGAAACACGTTTGAGATTATGAAAAGGAGGAAGTTCCTCGTGAGACAAGTTTGAGATTATTAAAAGGAGGAAGTTCCTCATTGTTACTAATTTATTAAGTTTGTATAAATTGTGGGGTTGCCGGTAAGCGGTATTCCTCGAGTTTGGAAGTATGTTGAGTTAACAGTGTCTCAACTTATTTTAGTAGTTGGGAGTATATTGATCAATACTCTTGCCATTCGTCTTCCTTCTTGATACGTTATCAAGTTAGGGGTATGCATACTAGGGACTTTGGTGTTTACCTAATCTAGTGAGCCTAGCTAGCTCATTGGATTTTTATTACTTCCTACTCACAGATTACGAAAGGTTATATTTGAAACTTTTATGGAATGGTTTAGAAAGAAAGTAAAGTGGATTTGAATTATTGAAGGTCGACTATTATATTCAAGTTAAATGTTGTACAAGTGAAATGATTTTGTGGAATACTATGTATATATTCCACCTGCACATTGGATAGTTCAAAGTTGTTATTGGTATGAAATCTTGCTCAGCCTTTTGGCTGATATTACATGTCTTCAATGTGCAGGGTTTGATGGTGACTAGCTCATATTAGGGTGAGAGCGTTGACTTCACCTAGATGAAGATTTATTAAAGTTAAGACTTCCGCTGCAATAGTTTAGAATTATGGTTTGTTTTAGGAATGTATTAATTAATTACATTTCCTTTTAGTTGTAATAGTTAATAATGAATTTATGTATTAGTAGTAGTACCTTTCGCCTTGCTGTTATTAAATGTTTAATAACCGCGGCATAACAGCTCTTGAATTGTCCATATTTTGTACTGTGATATGTTTTCTAAAGAAAATGGAAATTCAGGGTTGTTACACACATGGTCTGATTTTGAGAGAGGAAATGAGAGTGAGAGATGAAATGAAGAGTGAGAGAGGAAATGAGAGTGAAAGAGAAAAAGAATGTAGAGAGAGAGAAAAATTTCGAGAATATGGAAAGTTTGAGTGAATGAGTTGAAGAATTTATTTGAGAGAACATGATATATCCTCAAATTTGAGTGATGTTTTAGTTTTTACATTGCGTAAATAAATCATTTAAGAGTGTACGTATCATATTTTAGTTTTTAATATGTGTTTTTATAATAGAATGAAAAATTATATAATCTTTGTTATACTAATCGTGTGATGTAATATAATTTTTTTAATATTTTTTATATTTGTTTTTATAATAGATTGAAAAATTATATAATGTTTATGTAATTGGTGTGGTAAAAAAGTTTGATGATATCGAGAGAATAAGAAATGAATATATAATTTGGTTGCCAAAAAATTCTGCCAAATGGTGTCCACTTGGTAATAATGCATGAATAAATAATATTTTTTTTACCTTTATAGAAATTGTCAATCTATTTCTTTAGATGTAAAGGTTAAGATAAACATAAATGACTTAGTGAAAGTCGATTAGCTTTTTCTAACTTAAATGTCGAGTTTGTTAAGTATGTTTTTGTAGGTGGTTGATGCAAAAGGTAAATCGATTGCATGGATTGTATGTTAGTGTGGTTCTAAAGGGAACTTCGATGGAGAAGATGATATATTATAATGATTAGAAATTACAAAAATAAAACCAAAGCAATATGACTAAGTGTGATAGAGGATCTTTGTATTGATCAATTATATTAATAGTTAGTTATGTACTTTAGATTGTTGAGTTGTATTATAGATAAATTTAATTTTTCATTTATATATATTGTACACATTAATGTCACTCAAAATTCTACCAGTATAGCATCTTTAATTCATATGATGATGATTTCATGTATAAGTTTTGTATATAGGTAATTTCGTACAAAGTACAATTATATCTATTATATTTTGTGTCATTATTTTATGATATAATTTATTATTCATTTGTATTGTAGGCGGAGAAAATATCTCAGTGGACGTATCCAACGGTAAAACTATAGTTTTTTTAGTAGTATATGTAGATATAATTAGTGAATCATACAAAATTGCTTATTCATTGTTATTTTATTAAAAAATCGAATTGCTTTTGTAAACAGGGTATGTGATACTCAATCCAATTCGTAATCAATCTGCACATATTACCCGGGAAAAAAAAGGTGTATACTGAAAGACAAGCGTGAAGGTCGTTTTTGTTCTCCAGGAGATATGAAAGAAAATGAGACTCCATTAAGTTGTGTTATAAGTAATAGCCACTGTAATACACTTACAAGTTCACATTTGAAATTCATAAGTTTTATTTTATTAATTTAGATTATTGATTATAAATCTTTATGTAATTAGTGAATCATACAAAATATACAATTCTTTTATTAAAAAATTGAATTGCTTTTTAAAACATGTCCTATCATAGTCAATACAATTCATAATCAATCTGCATGTATTGCTCGGGAAAAACGAAGGTGTATACTTAAAGAGAAGCGTGAAGGTCGTTTTTGTTGTCCAGGAGATATGAAAGAAAATGGGACTACATTAAATTGTGTTATAAGTAATAGCTAATGTAATACACTTACAAGTGCATTATTCAAAATCATAAATTTCATTTCATTAATTTAGATTATTGATTCTAATTTTTTATATATTTAGTGAATTATACAAAATATACAATTCATTGTTCTTTTATTAAAAAATTGAATTGTTGTTTGAAACAGGGCCTATGGTAGTCAGTACGGTTCATAATCAATCTTCACCTATTGCTCGGGAACAAGGAAGGTGTATACTGAAATATAAACGTTTTTTGTTTTTTTTGTTCTCCAGGTTATATGAAAGAAAATGAGACTCCATTAAGTTGTGTTATAAGTAATAGCCAATGTAATACACTTACAAGATCATTATTCAAATTCATAAGTTTCACTTGGTTAATTAAGATTATTGATTCTAATTTTTTATATGTTCATTTTTAAGCTTGCACACCGACAAGATTACAACATGATATCAATTCAAGGAGTAAGAAAAGACAAATACTACTATGTTATACCTCAATGATCAACTACTTTTGTAAAGTTAAAAATTTACTAAATTCATAGTAACTAATTGTAGACACATAATCGTGTCTCCCCATTTAAGGATCCAATGATGAAACGTACCGCGGCATTAGTTGGCGCGATCCAACGGAACAACAATCTAAAGAACCAATCCAAAATGTGTTTTGAAATGATATTCTAAAGCCCAATTAATTGTTCATGATGATCAATTGTATTTTAAGCCCATAAAATGTTTTAAGTCTATTTTAAAAACCCAATCAAATATTTATTATTTTAATAGATATTTTTCATAAATATATTTATTATCTTTGATAAGCAAATCAGATTTTTAATCCGTAAAATTCAATCTCTGGAATTTTAGGGAAAGAAAAGTATCTTCGAAAGAAGCGCAATGGAATATGCTCGAATATTCCAGAATATGCACCAGACGCGGGGGCTGCGCTCAGCGCTCCACGTGCGTCCAGTACATTGGCCATATCGCGTCAGGCGTGCCAATGAGTGCCTGACACGTAGATTTTGTGACTCACATAGAGTCCTGCGTCTGACGCAAGTCTTGTGTGAGACGTAACTTTCTTTTTTATCTTTTCAAAACGCGTTTACACGTGCCTAAACCTGATTAGGCTGGCTGCGTCAGGCACACCAGGGTGAGCCTGACGCGTGGCTGCGCCTGCCACGTAGGCTTGCGCCTGGCGCAAGGCTTGCGTGCAGCGCACATCTTCTTTTTCCTATAAATACTCCGTGATTCCCCGAATCAAGGGGGGCTTCGAATTATTTTATTTTCACGCACAAAATTCTCTTGAGTACTTCGAATACTTCAAACACTCAAACACTTAAATACTTTCAATCAATCCTTCCTCACTGCGTTTTTTTGGTTTCACGATTGCTCCACCTAAAGATCGTTGCGCTCCTCAATCTAAGCCGCATAGGTATAATCCTGAGGATCCTTGAATAAATTCCATATTATTGCTTTGAAGTTACTAACTATTTATTTCATGATGCAGATCTTTAAGTAATAATCGCTCTGCTGTATATTCTAACCTCTTTTCTCTTTCTTTTTATTTGTTTTTCATTACTACTATACCTGCCTCATCATTATACGCATGCTATTATGATTAAACTGCTTTAATGCTTTCATCACCCACATGTATTTTTGCTAATCAAGACCTAAATAAATGTTCTAATATTAATCAGATTAATTTGGACAACTTGTTAGGTTCCCTGTAATATTGATTGCCTAATAACATGTCACTAAATATAGTCTTTTTATGTGTTTCTTGAACCAATTTAGACTAATTATTTTTAGGGTGCTTAAAATATTATATGTTTATTCTTTGGCATAAAATCTATAACGAATCGATATTTAGTAGATTTGGGCAAATGTGGTTCATTATGACTATATTCGTACTCTCACCCCCGAACTCAATATTTGGTTCATTTTGACCATCTATGGAGTCTAGACGGGAAATCTACATTGGATAATTTGTCCCTACGATTTTCCCATACCCAATTAGGTTTATGATTCTTCCTAAAAAGAATTGTTGGCGACTTCTTTCAATATAAAACAATTTTCAATAAACCCTTAACAATGGGGTAGTCAAATCTAATATGCGCTCACACCGCGTAGGCGAAATAAAAACACGCCCACAATTTGGCGACTCCACCGGGGAGGATTTTAAAAAATCAACTTTTTTAAATGAGTGGGTTAAACTTGAACAATACGTAACATTCTTTTTTTATGCCTTTGAATAATATACAGTTTTGTATATGCATGGCTACTGTTCAGCCACCATAAGGACAATCTACCTTGCCTCATTAGCACATGTTCTATGTGTGAGGCCACCCCCTGGGGGTTTGCACTTTTTCCTTCCAAAAAGCTTCCAGAGCGATAGTGTTGGATCTTAGTTACAAGCAAACCTACCCAACCATGGCATTGTTCTCTTGTTCCTGACTTGAGACTGGAGTGCGTCTTACACGTGGCCAACTCTTTAAGTAGGGGTACGAAGCGTGGGATCAATCTCTTAGTCATGGACCTTTTCAGCCTTAACCTAAACCTGACCAATAGTTGAATGTAGAACTGGACTTTAGGTTAAGAACTTTTGCATCCATGTTACCTGCCATTTGCCTGTGATTGCAATTTTTACCTGCTAATATGCTTTCTGTCCGAAATTATTGCAAATCGCGTCTAAAACAAATCGTCGTTTTCGACCGAACTTTCGTCAATTAATCAATATGCGTGCCGCAGAGTATTGCGCCAAACGCATTAATTTGCGCCATGCGCAACGCTCCTGAGCCAGACGCATAGACTACGCGCCGCGCGCACCAGTTGCGTGGCACGCAGTCTATTCGTCCCGTGCTTATTGGTCTTTTGACCTTCATTCGAGCCTATATTCAAAAAAGGATCAGACTTTTCATGCAAGGTTAAGTCTGTCCTAAAATATATATATATATATATAAAGGGTCATTGTAGAGTTAGAGTTGCCATGCATGTCTACCTCCTCCCATTTTCTCCCTGCTGTTCAACTAATCTCCCCTATCAATCCTACCCTATCATATTCAACAATTTCAAAAACTTACATATTTCAAAATCAATCCTACACCTGCTTCTATTCTACTCTTTTTCAAAAACATTTACTAATCATCATAATACCACGACATTTCAAAAAAACAAAATATCTTTCAAACCAATCCATCATCTTTTCCTAACAAAAGATAAAACAAGGGGTTCCTTTCAAAAATGAATTTCGGAGATTCTAAACCCATTCCAAATACCTTCGCCAATCCAATCCAATTCAATCCAATTCATTTGCAATCATTCTAGGCGCATATGCATTAGAATCCATTTTGCATTCATTCAGGCCCATGTGCATTTCAAGTCCATACATTCACTAGCATTGAGTCGATCTTAGGCCCATATAAATCTAGTTCATCTCAAAATCTAGGCCCATCTGCATCTTTATGTGAAGTCCGGTCCAAGTCTATCCCTAATCAATTCCAATCTAAGTCTAAGTCTAGTCCAATCCAAATCTTAGGTCCATTATGGCCCAATTCATATCCTAAGTCTAGTTTGCATCTCCATGTAAGCCCTAGTCAGTCTTCGGACTATAAAAATTCAGTCTTAGAACTATAAAAGTTCATCCCTTAAAACCTAGCCTACTTGCTCACCCGTAAGTTCACGGTCTAGCATTCCTTAAGTCTATAGGCAATTGTTGAGTCCAGCTTGCTTGCTCACCCGTAAGTTCAAGGTCTAGCATTCCTTAAGTCCATAGGCAATTGTTGTGTCTAGCTTGCTTGCTCACCCGTAAGTTCAAGGTCTAGCATTCCTTAAGTCCATAGGTAATTTTTGAGTCTAGCCCGCTTAGTCTAATGTAAGTTTCGAAGTCTAGTTGTCTAGCCTGCCTGCTCACCAGTAAGTTCAAAGTCTAAGTGCCTAGCCTGCTTGCCTTAAGTTAAGAGTCTAGTCTCCCTTATTGTCAAACCTTCCCTAAAGTCTAGCCTGCTTGCTCACCCATAAGTTCAAAGTCTAGTCTCTCCTAAATCCAATCGTAGAGTCCAGTCTGCTTGCACAGTCCAGTCCAGTCCATGTCTGCATTTGCATATAGTTAGGCCCATGTCTCCATCATGGTCAAGTCTATACTAGTCCAAAACCTATAACCACTTCCATTTCCATTTCAAAATCATTTTTCATTTTCATTTCCCATCTTCAATCCCCATTGCCATTTCCACTTCTCATTTCTCATCTCTCATCTCAATTTCTCATTTCGAAATCGTCATTTCTAAAATTTACGAGGTCCATTCTATTTCTGTTCCAGACGGATTGTGAGATTATAACATGGGAACGTCCGACAACGAGGTAACATGGTCGACCTACTCCCAGACTCGTCAAGCGCATCCTCACTTTTTCAGACGAATCTTCTGACTCTTCTGAATCATCATCCGAAATGGGGGATACTCATGAACAGCTTAGTGCCATTATGGCTCAGCTCACACTGATGAACTCTCGTCTTGAGGAACAAGACAAAGAGATCAAGGCACTAAGGGAGAAGCTCACTGAGGAAGACAAGCAAGGTGACACTCCACCACCAATCAAAACCAACACATAATTGAGGCTTGAAAAACTCGAGCAATTGATCCAGTCAATTCCTGCATTCGAGAAAGTCAGGCTCATGGCCATGACATCATTGATCCTGAACTAAGGGAGAAACTCCCTAAAAAGGTAACATTGGGTGATCTCCCAAAATTCAAGGGGGTCGAAGACCCAGATGACAACTTGAGAGCGTTTTCCATCTCTATGGCTCTCAAGGGCATGAGCAAGGACCTGTTGCTTATGTCTTTCCTTTAACCTTGGATGCACATCCATCCAAATGGTTCAGATCACTGAACAAAGCCAAGCTGAATGACTGAGACTACATCAGAGAAAAGTTTCATAAACAATACATCAACTATACTCATCTTCCCATTGGCCTTCGTGAGTTGGAGTTAACTAAACAAAACTCCAACGAAGACTTCGTCACCTTCCTTAACAGATGGAGGGATAAAGCTGCACAAATGATTAACAGGCCATCTCAGGAGGATCAAGTCCAACTGGTGATCCGTAACCTGCAGCCGAAGTTTTGGGATCATATCACGTTCTAACCTATAGAGTCTTTCACGAAGCTCTGTAAGGTAGGCCTGCTGATTGAAGAAGAAATACAGGCCAACAAGAACAAGGGTTCCAACAACAACAACAACTCTTTCAAGAAGAGTAACAATAGCCCTTCTAGCTCTAAAAGCAATGAGGTCTATGCCATAACTGCTAAAAAGAGAGGGTATCAAAAGCCTCAAAGAACATTCGCACCTTTAGGCATGTCCTTAGAAGAAGCCTAGACTTCATGCAAGGGGGGCGCTTCAGCCTATTGGCCCTACTCCAGATCCTACTCTCGAGAATAGATCCAAGAGGTGGGATCCAAATGCCTACTGTAAGTACTACCAAGGGAATGGACACCCAACATCTGTGTGTTGGACCTTAAAGAATCACCTACATGATATGGTTGAAAACGGTAGATTGCCAATTCCACCTGCAACAAAAGTAAGCAACAGCAGCAACCCCTTGGGTAGCACCTAAACAACGCCGGGGCTTAGTCATTTAACGCTAGTTTTCTAGGTTGAGTCGGAGAGTCCCTCCCCTAGCTCCTTCATTTCTCTTCTTGTCGAGTCTATGTCATTTGGGTTTTTATTTCTAATAAGCTTGTTCTATTTATTTCTGATTAATAAAATAATTGCATTTTCATTTTCATTTTCATTGGACTTCCATCATTTTGTTTATGCTTCTAATTCAATGATGAAACTCAAATCACCTAATGAACTTGACTAACCATAATAACAAAAAGAGATCTGAAAAAAAAAAAAAAAAGAAGAATAAAAAAGGAGGACATACTTTGGATCAGGAGTTATTCCCCCCTCCCTTTTATTACCTTCCATAAGACATCCATGCAATCCAATCAAAAATCCTTTAAACCATCATCTCCATTAACCAAATAACCTTTCAAAATAAAAGCTCCGCAAATAACCTTCAAGCCTTCCACTACCCTAAACCAAACTTGTGTGCAAGCCTTACTAGATACAAAAAAAAAAAAAAAAAATCAATGCCAGGCAAAAACAAAATAGTGAAAAAAAAATTCAAAGTGCGAAAAAATGAAAAAAGCAAAAGGAAACGCACAGGATAAAAAGAAAAGATTCCAAAGAAAAAGCCAAAGGCAAAGAAATAAAAAGTCAAGCTAGGGGCTTGCACACAAGTTCTACCCCTCAATCAAATCCTTCAATCCATTAAACCTTAACCCATACAATCCAAATCCATGATCCTCCATTAGCCCAACCAATTGAACCTTCATCTAAACCTCAAGCCTTAAACCTTTCAACCTTTCATCCACCCTAACTCCTTTTTCAAGGTATGTCCAAGCCCGCTAGGTTGAAAACCCAAAAGGGCGGCCTAGGCAAAAGTTAGGGAACAAAAAAAAATATATATATAATAAAAAAAGGAAATCAGATCCAGAACTACGAATGGTCTGATTTCGCAAGGATACGTAGGAATCCTCATCTCGACATCCGACCGCTTCAATAGAATAAAAATTAGTCATGGTCTAATGATTTGACTTTCTAAAATTTAGGAGCATAATCTCTTTCTAGATCCCGACATAGACTCGAGTCTGCACCTAACCTCGTTAAAGCTTTTTCCCACCTACATTCATTTGAGTCACAAATTTAAACCTTTTTATTTTTCAATCCAAGCTCTCCTTTTCCTCGAAGGACTCTCTGATAATTCCATGGTTTCTGGCGATATTTGACTTTGCCTATATTAACTTCCCAAAGAAGAATCCCCAATAAACAATCCCCAGTGACAACTTGCAACGTTCAAGGCAGATCAACTACGTTTCAATATCAGATCAAGTACATTTCGATTAAGGCTCATGCCTAATTCAAGGCAAGCTCACCCAAAGTGGGGGCTTCCTATGTGTGGTGGTTCCTCTAATTCAAATCAAACTCCCGAAGAGTTGTAATCCGTGTACCTCGTTTACGGACCCCAATCATTTACTAAAATGATTTTCGAAAATCATTATATGCATTTCTAATCAGCCTATCATTCTATACATCTTCTAGTCCTGCAAAACCCTGATCTTGCATTGCATTTCATGCATTCTAGTCCTGCATAACCCTGACCTTGCATGACATGTCACCATTTAGCTTTGCATAACCTTAATCCTTGCGTTGCGTCTCATGCATCCTTAGAGAGTCTAAGTTTGCATTATTGCATCACTATGTGCTTCATGTCAGTTGTTTGCACCTATCTGCTAACATCTTTTTCTGCAGGTAATCAGATTGCTTGTAGTTATTGTCCTGCATACTAACTTTGTTTTGCAGAGACCGACGGTTATAGATCAGTTCTAAACTGCAGAGCGTTTAGAATCGTTCTTCGTCCCGACACCATATACTTTGACTATCGGTTTCCTGAACCTCACTCAAAGTGGGGGCTTCTGTAGACACATAATCGTGTCTCCCCATTTAAGGATCCAATGATGAAACATACCGCGGCATTAGTTGGCGTGACCCAACAGAAGAGCAATCTAAAGAACCAATCCAAAATGTGTTTTGAAATGATATTCTAAAGCCCAATTAATTGTTCATGATGATTAATTTTATTTTAAGCCCATAAAATATTTTAAGTCTATTTTAAAAGCCCAATCAAATATTTATTATTTTAATAGATATTTTTCATAAATATTTTTATTATCTTTGATAAGCAAATCAGATTTTTAATCCGTAAAATTCAATCTCCGGAATTTTATGGATAGAAAAGTATCTTCGAAAGACGCACAATGGAATATGCTCGAATATTCCAGAATCTGCGCCGGACGCGGGGGCTGCGCTCAGCGCGCCACGTGCGTCCAGCACATTGGCCATATCGCGTCAAGCGTGCCAATGAGCGCTTGACACGTAGATTTTGTGACTCACACAGAGTCCTGCGTCTAACGCAAGTCTTGTGTGAGACGCAACTTTCTTTTTTGTCTTTTCAGAATGCGTTTACACATGCCTAAACCTGATTGGGCTGGCTGCGTCAGGCACACCAATGTGCGCCTGACGCGTGGCTGCGCCTGCCATGTAGGCTTGCGCCTGGCACAAGGCTTGCGTGCAGCGCACGTCTTCTTTTTCCTATAAATACTCCGTGATGCCCCGAATCAAGGGGGGGCTTCAAATTATATTATTTTTCACGCACAAAATGCTCTCGAGTACTTCGAATACTTGAAACACTCAAACACTTAAATACTTGAATACTTTCAATCAATCCTTCCTCACTGCGTTTTTTTGGTTTCACGATTGCTCCACCTAAAGATCGTTGCGCTCCTCAATCTAAGCCGTATAGGTATAATCCTGAGGATCCTTGAATAAACTCCATATTATTGCTTTGAAGTTACTAACTATTTATTTCATGATATAGACCTTTAAGTAATAATCGCTCTGCTGTATATTCTAACCTCTTTTCTCTTTCTTTTTATTTATTTTTCATTACTATTATACCTGTCTGATCATTATATGCATGCTATTATGATTGTCCTGCTTTAATGCTTTCATCACCCACATGTATTTTTGCTAATCAAGACCTAAATAAATGTTCTAATATTAATCAGATTAATTTGGACAACCTGTTAGGTTCCCTGTAATATTGATTGCCTAATAACATGTCATTAAATATAGTCTTTTTATGTGTTTGCTAAACCAATTTAGACTAATTATTTTTAGGGTGCTTAAAATATTATATGATTATTCTTTGGCAAAAAATCTGTAATGAATCGATATTTAGTAGAGACCAACTTTGGGCGAATGTGGTTCATTATGACTAAATTCGTACCCTCACCCCCGAACTCAATCTTTGGTTCATTTTGACCATCTATGGAGTCTAGACGGGGAAATTTATATTGGATAATATGTCCCTACGATTTTCCCATATCCAATTAGGTTTATGATTCTTCCTAAAAAGAATTTATTAGTGACTTCTTTCAATACAAAACAATTTTCAGTAAACCCTTAACAATGGGGTAGTCAAATCTAATACGCGCTCACACCGCGTAGGCGAAATAAAAACACGCCCACACTAATAGAATTCTAATTATCAATGATTTCATATCCAAACAACAAGTTAACTCCATTGAACTATGTTGACTCATCATCGAACTATGATGAAGCCAATGTAACACCGCTTAGTAACATTACAAATGGTTAGTAATCTTCATCAAATTGCTCAGTCAACTTAATATAATAATTTTAAATTGCAATTCATTCATGTAATTAAGTTTTTGTAGATACCAATATCAATGAAGACGGACGCGATTCAACAAAATTTAATTGATATAAGCGTATGACAATAATGAAACAAAAGCGCTCAAGAAAATGTAGATTGTCAGATCTACTTATACCAAAATAATGGTGCCGAAAGATGAATACTTGAAATTGGCTTTACATGGATACTTTTTGTTTAAAAGACTATTTGTTTTTGTAGTTGTTTAGAGTGATCGATAATTAAGTCACACCTACATATTCAAGTATTGCAAACGAGCATTATACTTCTCTTTCCATGAAGAATTCTAATTATCCAAACTACCATTTTATTGTCACGTGTTAGTACTTGTTTGATTGTATTCAAGAAGCACAATTTGATTCGAAATTAGCACGATATAATAGATGACTCTTATTGAATGAGAATCGAAATTTAGGTATTTGTTATTTGATTTTTTTATTCTTATGTTAAAGTAATTATATATGCATACATGTTGTCATTATCTTTACAAATACTCAATAATTTTTAATTGATTTAGCTGCAGACATAGACTTACTTCGATTAGGAGAAAGTCGTTATTCATTTAAATACAAAAAATATGTCGTCCAAAGCAAAAAGGTCGTCAAACAAGTGAGACGACATATTAATTTAGGTATTCAACTATTTTTAGTATAAGAAATCTTATCTTACATTATATTATATTTGTAATCTATATTATTTCGATTATATATCTTTGCTCATTTTTTTCTTCTATTTGTTTACGTATTGGAGATTCAACCGATCAATTTGCGATAAACATAAGAGACCGTACCCTTGATGAGGAAGTTCATAGTCATGAAAATACACGCAAAAAAGTTGAACTCCAATATAAAGTTTCAGGTATCGAAGAGAATAACTTTTTAATGTAAATTGCATATAAATTACATATGTATTACTGAAAATATTAATATAGTGAAAATGCTATATATTTAGAGTACTGGGATATTGGTGATCCAATATGGAAGTGTGAGTATTGTGGCGCAATGATGTGGTATGAAGAAAGAGCAAAAACAATCAATCAAAACGGACAAGCCAAAATTCTCACTATGATGTATGCAAGGCAAAGTTGTTCTTCCTTTGTTGTGTCGGCCTCCATAGCTATTGACCGACTTGCTGAAAGGAAAATATCCGAGAAGCAAGCACTTCATCGAGAACATCCGACCATATAATATGATGCATTCGTTTACATCGATGGGAGGAAAGATACAAGCACCATCCTCTCAAGGATGCGAACCCTATAATTTCAAAATAGGTGGTCAAAATCATCACCTAATTGGTAGCTTGCTGCCGAATGAAGGATCGCGCCCAAAGTTTTCTCAACTATACATATATGACACAGAGCATGAGATTGGTAATAGGAAGGCTACTTACAGGTAAATCAAACATTACATTTTGTGACATATACTAACTTTGTATACTAATTAAAAATAAATGGAAGTGTATTACATTGACTTCTTAAATGTTTATCACAGTACTAAAAATCCTGATAAGTTTGAAGATTCTCTAATTGCCGAATTACAAGATATGATTGATCAGCACAATCATCATGTTAAAAATTTTAGGATGGTAAGAGATCGCATTAAAAATCATCCATGTGATGAAGTTCGGTTGAAATTAATTGGGATGAGAGATACTGATGGTAGGACATACAACTTACCTACAACATCTGAGGTAGCTGCATTGATAGTTGGAGACATTGATACTGCAGATAAATGAGATATAGTTGTCAAAACACGAAGTGGAAAGTTGAAGCAGATCTCTGAGCTCCATCCTGCTTATCTGCCTTTGCAATATCCTTTGCTATTTTCATATGGTGAGGACGGATACAAAGTTGAGGTTTGCTATAGAGATAAAAGTCTACCTACCGGCAATTCCAAAAAACGAGATAGACTTACTATGAAAGAGTGGTTTGCATATCGAATGCAAGACCGTGAAGAAGAGGCAGCCGCCATTTTGTTTGCAGGACGTGTACGCCATAAGTTTTGCGTCGATGGTTATACAATGATGGAGGCTGAAAGATTGTCATTCGTAAGAAATAATCAACGGAGTTTTAGGGCTAACAATGTTAAAAACATACGTGGTGCAACAAGTCGAGGAGATACAGAAGGAGCATCTACAGTTAGTCAAGTAGTTATACCAGCTTCATTTGCTGGAGGACACAGCTACATGAGAGAAAATTATCAAGATGCAATGGCTATTTGTAGATGGTATCGCCTATTTATATGCTTTTAACATAGTTGTAACATATTTTACCTTATATATATATATATAATAGTTGTGATTTGGCACAATTTATTAATGAAAATCTAAACATGTTGGCTAAATAGTTATCTTACTATGATTTACAATTGTCTACACTGTGGAATTTAAGCGTGGATTGCCACATGTGCATATACTTTTATTTTTATACCGGGACGACAAATTTCCTAATGCTGAAGCAATAAACAAAATTATTTGTGCTGAGCTTCCGAATAAAGATGAGAATACGGAGTTGTACGATATTGTTTCAGAGTTTATGATACATGGTCCATGTGGTGCTTTGAACATTAACGCCCCATGTACTACGGATAAAAAATGCACAAAACATTTTTCGAAAAAATTCAATGAGAAAAAAACAATTAATGAAGATGGCTATCCTGTTTATAGGAGAAGAGATGATGGTGCAACCATTGTCAAAAGTGGCATTACGCTTGACAATAGATTTGTGGTCCTGCATAATCCGAAGTTGTCCTACACATATAAACGTTATATGGTGCAACCAGTTGAGATCGATTAAATATCTATTCAAGTATATCAATAAGGGATATGACAGAGTCACGTCAGCAGCATATCAAAATTGTCAGAACTCTGATGATCCAAAGGA
Organism: Beta lomatogona; assembly: GCA_947646795.1. Taxonomy (NCBI): domain Eukaryota; kingdom Viridiplantae; phylum Streptophyta; class Magnoliopsida; order Caryophyllales; family Amaranthaceae; genus Beta; species Beta lomatogona. The sequence continues at coordinate 236,542 of CANSNZ010000681.1, read as the reverse complement.
AATTGATGAAATCCAAATGTATTATGATTGTCGGTACATATCCCCATGTGAAGCCTTGTGGAGGATATTTGGGTTCATTATCCATTATAGAATCCCTGCTGTGGAGAGGCTAGGCTTTCATTTACCTGACGAGCAAAGTGTCCTGTACACTGATGATCCTGACTTAGAGTTGGTGCTTGAAAGACCTAACATTGACAGAACAATGTTTATGTCATGGGTGGAGTGCAATAAAAAATATCCTGAGGCCAGAGAATTGAGCTATGTTGAGTTCCCAACAAAATTTGTATGGCAAACAGGTGAATGTGAATGGACACCTCGGAAAAAAGGATTTTACATTGGGAGGATTTATCATGTAACTCCAGGAGTGGGTGAAAAATTCTATTTGAGGAACTATTGAATTTTGTTAAAGGTGCAACGTCTTACGAAGACATACACGTTGTTGATGGTGTACAATATTCGACTTTTAAAGAAGCATGTTAAGCCAGAGGTTTATTAGACGATGACAAGGAGTAGATTGACGCCATAATAGAAGCCAGTTTTAGATAATCGGTACAATATCTACGTAATCTAATCTGCATGTTGCTACTGTCTTGCAGTTTGACAAAACCTGAGGCTCTTTGGGATAAGACTTGGCACCTTCTTTCTGATGATATCCTATTCGGACAACGAAGACTTCTCAAAGACAATGGTATATTAGCATCTTTATCACTAACCTTATTAAATTTATTCATAAATATTTATTGTTAAGGAATGGTTTTTGAAGGAGTAACCGTCAAATGTGTCTGTTTTTGCAGCATTGCGCCTAAGTGATGAACAATTGCAGAACTTAGCTCTTGCTGACATTGAAGTTAAGCTACAAAGTAACGGTAGAACCCTCTGTAAATTCATCGAAATATCATTTCCAGATGATTTGATTATCTCAGATGGTTAAAATAAGCTCATAATTGATGAGCTATCTTATGATAGAGAGCACTTAGACAAGGAATTTAAAGAACTTTATTCCGGATTGACTGTTGAACATCGTGGAATCTATAATGAAATCATGTCTGCTGTATCGAGAGGTAAAGGGGGCGTCTTATTTGTATATGGTTATGGAGGAACTGGTAAGACATACCTATGGAGATTACTTTGTGCTGCATTAAGGCGTAAAGGCGAAATTGTCTTTGTTGCTTCCACGCAGGAGAAAGACCCATTCTAGATTTGGACTTACCTTGAATGTTACTGAGAACTCAACGTGTTCAGCATTTAGGCCAGGATCGGACTTTACAGCTCTCCTTATAAGGACAAAACTGATCATTTGGGATGAGGCTCCTATGATGCATAAATCTTGCTTTGAAGTTCTAGATAGAAACTTAAAGGATGTTTATGCAGTGCATGAATCCAGCAAATCAACATATTCCATTTGGTGGAAAGGTTGTTGTGTTCGTCGGTGATTTGAGACAGATATTGCATGTCGTTCCCAAAGGAAGCAGACAAGATATTGTGCTCTCAACAATCAACAGTTCTTACTTATGGGATTTTTGTTGTGTGCTAAGATTAACAAAGAATATATGCCTGAGAACAGGTTCCGGTAGCTCGAATGTGGATGAAATTAGGGAGTTCTCAGAGTGGATTTTGAACATTGGAGACGGCAAAGTTGGTGAGCCGAATGATGGTGAAGCCGATGTAGAAATTCCTCATGAGACATTGATAGATGGTGGAGATGACCTTATTTCTGCAATAGTAGAGAGTACATATCCCGACCTAGAGAATCACATATGGGAAGCAAAATATTTTCAGGAAAAATCTATTCTTGCTCCAACTAGTGAGATTGCCGACATGGTTAATGAGCATGTTTTGTCTCGCTTGCCAGGTGAAGAAAGAACTTATCTTAGTTCAGATGCAATTTCCATTGAGGAAGGGAATTTTGGAGTTCATGAGTTGTATTCTACTGAATTTCTAAATACTATCAAGTGCGGGGGATTGCCAAATCATAACATTACATTGAAGGTAGGGGCACCGGTGGTGCTACTAAGGAATATCGACCAGACTTCTGGGCTATGTAATGGTAGCAAGTTAGTTGTTAAGCATCTTGGCAATGACATTATTGAGGTTGTTGTTGTGTCCGGCAGTGATGTGGGGGACAAAGTTTTCATTCCCAGAATAACACTTACACCATCAGTCGCAACAAAGTTCCCGATAAAATTACATAGAAGGCAGTTGTAATACCCCGACAATTCTCTCTTTTCTAAAATACCTTTTTAATATAAAACATAGAGAATTATCAAAGTATTATCGCCCGTGTGAAAACGTATCGGCTCATTCAGAATTTTGTAGCGGAAAACATAATAATAAACTTTATAAATAAAACTTAGTCAAAACAAGTCAACTCCAAAACCAACCAACCAAAACCAAAGTCAAACTTAAAACCAAACCAACTATGAAATGTATAACTTAAAAGTACTGTAAATAAACTACACAAGCTCTCCAATCCCGATCCCAGTGATGCATCATCTTCAAACTTATAGACAGACAATGCACTATTGATCCCTAGATACTGCTCACCAAAATGGTTCATCACATGATCAATAAGGCAAAGCCATGATCAACATACACAATAAAAGCACGTAATCAACAAAGCTGAGTACTTACATACTAAACAAATAAAGAATCCTAACATGATACTAATAAATAGTAAGCAGGAATAAATAATATGTAGTAACCTGCAGATAACTTTTACTGAACTAAACTTTAACAATATTCTTATTACTTTAAATGGAATAGTCAATGGACCGAGTTGTCTAACTAAAACCAGCCTTCCCTTTAGAAGACGAAATACGAGCGCGACTCCGTATTCCCATGACCTACGATATCGAGGAACCTTTTAAATAAAAAAATAGGGCACGGTGATCAATCCGGCCCCAGAAAAGCCATGGCACGCTCACCATGTACCCCAACTCCTATTTGTCCAACACTTCAGACGTGCACCAGTCTAAAGCTATTGCTATCCAGTTTCACTTTACATGATTTACCAGTTATTACTTGTTATGATTCACAAGCAACACAAATAGGAAAATCAACAAACAATCACAACTTTCTTTTTATCTTAGGATTAGATAAGTGATCACATAACTTAACAATCCAAGATTAATACCAACTTTAATTCAATCTTTCTTATTTGTTAAACCTAGCCAACAACCAAACTACCTTTCATAGGTATAAAATATCAACTTACCAAATAAGGCCCTCAGTCCTTATAAAGCAGTGAAATACTCAAAAGGGAACAATAATCAATCATGATCCAATACTAATAAATATATTAATTCCCCCATGTGAATTAATAAAATAAAAGTTCCCAACCAACATGCTTGCATCAATCTTCCATACAAACATGATATAAATCTCATAATATAAATCTCAAAATCAATATGTTCACACAACAGCATAAAACATGCAAAATCTAACATAATAGGAATCATATATGAACTCAAAATAATTCCTATACATGATACTACATAATTCTCCTTCTATAAATCATGATGCTACTTCAATCAACACATAGGTGTAGGCGTGTTTTTATTTCGCCTACGCGGTGTGAGAGCATATTAGATTTGACTACCCCACTGTTAAGGTTTTATTAAAGATTATTTTGAAAGAAGTCACCAACAATTCTTTTTAGGAAGAATCATAAACCTAATTGGATATAGGAAAATCATAAGGATAAATTATCTAATGTATATTTCCCCGTCATGACTCCATAGATGGTCAAGATGAACCAAAGATTGAGTTCGAGGGTGAGGGTACAATTATAGTCATAATGAACCACATTCGCCCAAAGTTGGCCTCTACTAAATATCGATTCATTGCAGATTTTATGCCAAAGAATAATCAAATAATGTCTTAAACACCCTAAAAATATTTAGTCTAAATTGGTTCAGGAAACACATAAAAAGACTATTTTTTAGTGATATGTTATTAGGCAATCAATATTACAGGGAACCTAGCAAGTTGTCCAAATTAATCTGATTAATGTTAGAACATTCATTTAGGTCTTTATTAGCACAAATAACATGTAGGTGATGAAAGCATTAAAGTAGGACAATCATAATATATGCATAAAACAATCAGGCAGACATATAATATACAAAGGCAATAATAACAATAAAAAAAAGTATAGAAAAAGGGTTAGAATATACGGTATAGAGATTTTACATTAAAGATCTACATCAGCATAGAAAACTGTTAGTAACTTCAATATAAAAATAATTTTTTTAAGGACCCTCGGGATTATACCGTGGCTTGGGTCTGTGAGATTGACAATCTTCGGGATGAGCAATCGTGAAGCATGAAAATCAGAATGTCTGAAAGTATGTAGATTGAATGTATTTGTGTTTGAAAGTATGAGTTTTTGTAGGGAAGTTTTGTAGTTCGTAGAGAGGTTCGTAAAATATTTGTCAAGTTCGAAGTGTGTTAATGTGAAAAATCCGTTCTTAAATCTGTACAGAAATCATACCTATTTATAGGAAAAAAGGTACTGCGCCTCACGCACTCGCTGTGTCTAGCGTAGTTGACGTAGCAAGCGCATGACCAGTAAAAAGTGTACACCTGGTACGCGCTTTTAAAAAAGATAAGAAAGAAAATCCACGTCTCAAGCAGAGAATTGCGCTTGACGCAGGACTCTACATGAAACAGAAGTCTACGTGGCAGTTCTGGTGCGCTTGGCGCAGCCTACGTGGAAGTCCACGTGGCAGGACACGTGCGCTCAGCATAGTCAGCTGCGCTCAGCGCAACACCTTGTTTTTGATAGTTTTTTTTCATATAAACGTGTTTTAAAGATTTTCTTTTATATTTTAACTTCGGAAATCTGATTTTACGGGATAAAATCTGATTTTGACTTAAAAAATATATCTTTTGAAAATATTTATTTATTAAAATAAATCAATTAACATGAATAATTAATTAGGCTTTAAGAAAGGACTTTAACACTTTTCGAAATGGTTTTGAATGACTCTTCGGACTGCTTTGCCCTTGGATTGGACCAATTAAGACCACGGTATGTTTCATCATCGGATCCTTAAATGGCGAGACACGATTATGTGTCTACAGAAGCCCCCACTTTGACTGAGGTTCAGGAAACCAAAAGTCAAAGTATACGGTGTCGGGAAGGAAAACGATTCTAAACGCTCTGCAGTTTAGAACTAATCTATACCCGCCAGTCTCTGCAAAACAAAGTTAGTATGCCGGACAATAACTACAAGCAATCTGATTACCTGCAGGGAAAGATGTTAGCAGATAGGTGCAAACAACTCACATAAGCACATAATGATGCAAATGATGCAAACTTAGACTCTCTAAGGATGCACAAGACGCTATGCAAGGATTAAAATTATGCAAAGCTAAGGGATGACACGTCATGCAAGGTCAAGGTTATGCAAGACTAGAATGTATGAAATGCAATGCAAGGTCAGGGTTTTGCAAGGCTGCAATGCAAGGTCGGGATTTTGCAAGGCTAGAAGATGTATAGAATGATAGAATGATCAGAATGATTAGAAATAGATAGATTGATTTTCGAAAATCGTTTTTAGCAAATGATTTGGGGTCCGTAAACGAGGTCCACGGATTACAACTCTTCGGGAGTTTGATTTGAATCGGGGGGAACCACCATACGTAGGAAGCCCCCACTTTGGGTGAGCTTGACTTGAATTAGGCATTATGAGCCTTGACTGAAATGTACTTGATCTGATATTGGAATGTAGTTGATCAGTCTTGAACGTTGCAAGTTGTCGCTGGGGATTGTACTGGGGATTCTTCTTTGGGAAGATGATTAGGCAAAGTCAAATATCGCCAGAAACCATGGAATTGTCGGAGAGCTCTTCAGGGACAAGGAGAACTTGGATTGAAAAATAAAAAGGTTGAAATTTGTGACTTAAATGAATGTAGGTGGGAAAAGGCTTTAACGAGGCTAGGTGCAGACTCGAGTCTATGTCGGGATCTAGAAAAAGTATGCTCCTAAATTCTAGAAAATTAAATCATTAGACCATGACTAATTTATTTTTATTGAAGCGGTCGGACCTCGAGATAAGGATTCCTACGTATCTTTGCGGAATCAGACCATTCGTAGTTCCGGATCTGATTTCTTTTATTAATATTTTTTTTTTGTGCCCTAATTTTTGCCTAGGCCACCCTTTCGGGTTTTCAACCTAGCGAGCTCAGACATGCCTTGAAAAAGGAGTTATGGTTGATGGAAGATTGAAAGGTTTAAAGCTTGAAGTTTTGATGAAGGTTTAATTGGTTTGAGGAATGAAGAGTCATGGATTTGGATTAAAGGTTAAGGGTTTTGATGGATTGAAGGATTGGAATAAGGGGTAGAACTTGTGTGCAAGCCCCCTAGCTTGATCTTTTATTTTGCCTTTGGCTCTTTCTTTTTTGCATTTTTTTTCTTTTTTGTCATGTGTGTTTTCTCTTGCTTTTGTTTTTTTCGCACTTTGAATTTTTCAATTTTTTATTTTTGCCGGGCGTTGATTTTTTTTTTTTATGTAGTAAGGCTTGCACACAAGTTTGGTTTAGGGTATTGGAAGGCTTGAAGGATATTTGTGGAGCTTTGATGTTGAAGGGATTATTTGGCTAATGAAAATGATGGTTTATGGATGATTGTTTTTCCTTGGTTTTATGAAGATGGGTTATGAAAGGTAATGGAAGGGAGAGGGAAATAACTCCTGATCCAAAGTATGTCCTTTTTTTATTTTTATCTATTTCAAATCTCTTTTTATTATTGTTAGTCAAGTTCATTAGGTGATTTAAGTTTCATCATTGAATTAGAAGCATAGATAAAATATTGGAAGGCCAATGAAAAATGAAAATGAAATTCTTTTATTAATCAGAAATAAATAGAACAAGGCTTATTGGAAATAAAAACCTAAATGACATAAACTCGACAAGAAGGGAAATGAAGGAGCTAGGGGAGGGACTCTCCAATTCAACCCAGAAAACTAGCGTTAAATGACTAAGCCCCGGCGTTATTCAGGTGCTACCCAAGGGGTTGCTGCTATTGCTGACTTTTGCTGCAGGTGGAATTGGCAATCTACCGTCTTCAACCATATCCTGCAGGTGATTCTTTAAGGTCCAGCACGCAGATGTTGGGTGTCCATTCCCCTAGTGATACTTGCAGTAGGCATTTGGATCCCACCTCTTGGATCTATTCTCGGGAGCAGGATCTGGAGTAGGGCCAATAGGTTGAAGTGCCCCCCTTGCATGAAGTCTAGTGAAGGCTTCTTCTAAGGACATGCCTAAAGGTGCGAATGTTCTTTGAGGCTTTTGATAGCCTCTCTTTTCAGCAGCTATGGCATTGACCTCGTTGCTTTTGGAGCTAGAAGGGGTATTGTTACTCTTCTTGAAAGAGTTGTTGTTGTTGTTTGAACCATTGTTCTTGTTGGCCTGTATCTCTTCTTCAATCAGCAGACCTACCTTATAGAGCTTCGTGAAAGACTCTATAGGTTGGAACTTGATATGATCCCCATACTTCGGCTGCAGGTTACTGATCACCAGTCGGACTTGATTCTCCTGAGATGGCCTGTTAATCATTTGTGCAGCTTTGTCCCTCCATTTGTTAAGGAAGGTGACGAACTCTTCGTTGGATTTTTGTTTAGTTAACTCCAACTCACGAAAGCCAATGGGAAGTTGAGTATTGTATATGTATTGTTTATGGAACTCTTCTCTGATGTAGTCCTAGTCATTCAGCTTGGCCTTATTCAGTGACCTGAACCACTTGGATGGATTTGCATCCAAGGTTAAAGGAAAGACATAAGCAAACAGGTCCTTGCTCATGCCCTTGAGAGCCATAGAGATGGAAAACGCTCTCAAGTGGTCATCTGGTTCTTCGACCCCCTTAAATTTTAGGAGGTCACCCAATACCTTTTTAGGGAGTTTTTCCCTTAGTCCAGGATCAATGATGTCATGCCCATGAGCCTGACTCTCGAGCGCAGGAATTGACTGGATCAATTGCTTTCAAACCTTAGTTATGTGTTGGTTTTGATTGGTGGTTGAGTGTCGCCTTGCTCGTCTTCCTCAGTGAGCTTCTCCCTTAGTGCCTTGATCTCTTTGTCTTGTTCCACAAGACGAGAGTTCATCAGTGTGAGTTGAGCCATAATGGCACTGAGCTGCTCATTAGTGTCCCCCATTTCGGATGATGATTCAGAAGAGTCGGAGGATTCGTCTGAAAAAGTTAGGATGCGCTTGACGAGTCTGGGAGTAGGTCGACCTTGTTGCCTCGCTGTTGGACGTTCCCAAGTTATAATCTCACGATCCGTCCTGAACAGAAATCGAATGGACCTCGTAAATTTTAAGAAATGATGCTTTCGAAATGAGAAATGGAGATGAGAAATGGAAATAGGAGATGAGAAATGAGAAGTGGAAATGGAAATGAGGAATGAAAATGGAAATGGAAAATGATTTTAAAATGGAAATGGAAATGGTTATGGTTTGGACTAGTGTAGACTTGACCATGATGGAGACATGGGCCTAACTATATGCAAATGCAGACATGGACTGGACTGGACTGTGCAAGCAGACTGGACTCTACGATTGGGTTTAGGAGAGACTTGACTTTGAACTTACGGGTGAGTAAGTAGGCTAGACTTTAAGGAAGGTTTGACAATAAGGGAGACTACACTCTTAACTTAAGACAAGTACGCTAGGCACCTAGACTTTGAACTTACGGGTGAGCAAGCAGGCTAGACAACTAGACTTCAGAACTTACATTAGACTAAACGGGCTAGACTCAAAAATTGCCTATGGATTTATGGGATGCTAGACTTTGAACTTACGGGTGAGCAAGCAAGCTAGACAACTCGGAAGGCCAAACTCTTAACTTAAGGCAAGCAAGCTAGGCAACTAGACTTTGAACTGACGGGTGAGCAAGCAAGCTAGACAACTAGACTTCGGAACTTACATTAAACTAAGCAGGCTAGACTCAAAAATTGCCTATGGACTTAAGGAATGCTAGACCTTGAACTTACGGGTGAGCAAGCAGACTAGACACAACAATTGCCTATAGACTTAAGGAATGCTAGACCTTGAACTTACGGGTGAGCAAGCAGGCTACGTTTTAAGGGATGAAGTTTTATAGTCCTAAGACTGGATTTTTATAGTTCGAAGACTGACTAGGGCCTACATGGAGATGCAAACTAGACCTAGGATATGAATTGAGCCTAAATGGACCTAAGATTTGGATTGGACTAGACTTAGACTTAGATTGGAACTGATTAGAAATAGACTTGGACCGGACTTCACATAAATATGCAGATAGGCCTAGATTTTGAGATGAACTAGATTTATGTGGGTCTAAGCTCGACTCAATGCTTGTGAATTTATGGACTGAAATGCACATGGGCCTAAATGAATGCAAAATGGATTCTAATGCATATGGGCCTAGAATGAATGCAAATGGATTGGATTGAATTTGATTGATTGGATTGGATTGGATTGAAGGTGTTTGGAATGGGCTTAGAATTTTCGAAATTCGTTTTTGAAAGGAACCCCTTGTTTTATCTTTTTTTAGGAAAAGATGATGGATTAATTTTGAAAATATTTTTCTTTTTTTTTAAAGAGTAGAGTAGAAGAGTGTAGGATTGATTTTGAAAAATGTAAGTTTTTTGTTTTTTTGAAATTGGTGAATATGGTAAGGTAGAATTGATAGGGAAGATTAGTTGAACAGCAGGAAGAAGATGGGAAGAGGTAGACATGCATGATGACTCTACTTCTACTATGACCAGTTTTCTAGATGCACTTTTTAGGACAGACTCGACCTTGCATGAAAAGACTGATTTTTATATGACTATGATTGATGCAAGATACGTGCATGGATTGCTTCACCAACTATCTTTATTTGCTTTCTTAGGTTGTTGCATGGTTTTACTTTACTCTTAAAGTAAAGGTTTTACATGTAACCAAAAATATGTTATTTTTATGTTAGTTAAATGTTGAGTCGTTTAGTTAGAGTATTATTAATTTCAGTAAATAAGTGGTCCGAAAATATCTTAAGATAATTCGGCCAAGCTAGGGTGTTTTAGTGTCCTTGTGTTCCAAGTATGCAAGTTGGCATTGAGTTGTAATAGTTTCCTTATTTCATTGAGGTGTGTAAGGATTTGGGGTTGATTTGTTGTTTCCTTAAGATCTCCTTTATTCTCTCCTAGAATCAAAGGATTATGATGCAAGGTGCTAGGTTGTATTTCCTAAAATACATAGGGCTGATTTTCGGTTCTTGTAAGTCCTTGGAGGACAAGGTTCGAATATTATAAATAGATACACCATGCTACCATTCAAGGCATGAGTGTTTGAGTAAAGAATTCGAGTGCTTGTTGCATTGAATATTTGGTCGTCGTACCAAGAGCATACAAATCGAGGTTTGTGCGCATTTCCTAGTCGAGGTTAGTGAGAGATCCTCTAGTTCTCGAGGGAACAAGAGCCTATCTTTTTATTTTCGTCCATAATTATAAAACACCAAAAATAATTTGTACATTAAGCTTCCGCAATCACATCAATGATACTGATGCAAACTTGTTATCTTAGACTTGAACAAAGGTAAAAAAACCCAATAAGCATGGGATGAATAGACTGCATGCCACGCAGCTAGTGCGCACGGCGCGCAGTCTATGCGTCTGGCGCAGGAACGTTGCGCCAGGCGCAACTTAATGCGTCTGGCGCAATGCTCTGCGGCACACGTATTGGTTAATTGACGAAAATTCGGGCGAAAACGACGATTTGTTTTAGACGCGATTTGCAATAATTTCGGACGAAAAGCATATTAGCAGGCAAAAATTGCAATCACACATAAATGTCAGGTAACATGGATGCAAAAGTTCTCAACCTAAAGTCCAGTTCTACATTCAACTATTGGTCAGGTTTAGGGCTGAAAGGGTCCATGACTAAGAGATTGATCACACGCTTCGTACCCCTGCTTAAAAAGGTGGCGACGTGTAAGACGCACTCCAGTCTCAAGTCAGGAACAAGAGAACAATGCCATGGTTGGGTACGTTTGCTTATAACTAAGATCGAACACTATCGCTCATGAAGCTTTTTGGAAGGACAAAGCGCAAACCTCCCGGGGTGACCTCACACATAGAACATGTGCTAATGAGGCAAGGTAGATTGTCCTTATGGTGGTTGAATAGTAGCCATGCATATGCAAAACTGTATATTATTCAAAGGCATAAAAATAAGAATGAATCATATTTTTCAAGTTTCACCCACTCCTTTAAAAAATTAATTTTTTAAAATCCTCACCAGTGAATTTGCCAAATTGTAGGCGTGTTTTTATTTCGTCTACGCGGTGTTAGCGCGTATTAGATTTGACTACCCCACTGTTAAGGTTTTATTAAAGATTGTTTTGAAAGAAGTTGCCAACAATTCTTTTTAGGAAGAATCATAAACCTAATTGGATATAGGAAAATCATAAGGACAAATTATCCAATGTAGATTTCCCCGTCATGACTTCACAGATGGTCAAGATGAACCAAAGATTGAGTTCGGGGGTGAGGGTACAAATATAGTCATAATGAACCACATTCGCCCAAAGTTGGCATCTACTAAATATCGATTCATTGTAGATTTTATGCCAAAGAATAATCAAATAATGTTTTAAACACTCTAAAAATATTTAGTCTAAATTGGTTTAGGAAACACATAAAAAGACTAATTTTTAGTGATATGTTATTAGGCAATCAATATTACAGGGAACCTAGCAAGTTGTCCAAAATATTCTGATTAGTGTTAGAACATTTATTTAGGTCTTTATTAGCACAAATAACATGTGGGTGATGAAAGCATTAAAGCAAGACAATCATAATATATGCATAGAACAATCAGGCAGACATATAATATACAAAGGCAAGAATAATAATAAAAAAAAATAAAAGAAAGTATAGAAAAAGGGTTAGAATATACAGTATAACGATTTTACATTAAAGATCTACATCAGGAAAGAAAACTGTTATTAGTAACATCAATATAAAAATAATTTATTTAAGGACCCTCGGGATTATACCGTGGCTTGGGTCTGCGATATTGACAACCTTCGGAATGAGCAATCATGAAGCCTGAAAATCCGAATGTCTGAAAGTATGTAGATTGAATGTATTTGTGTTTGAAAGTATGAGTTTTTGTAGGGAAGTTTTGTAGTTCGTAAAGAGGTTCGTAAAATATTCGTCGAGTTCGAAGTGTGTTAATGTGAAAAATCCGTTCTTAAATCTGTACGGAAATCAGGCCTATTTATAGGGAAAACGGTATTGCGCCTCACGCGCTGGCTGCGTCTGACGCAGTTGACGTGGCAAGCGCATGACCAGTAAAAAGTGTACACCTGGTACGCGCTTTTAAAAAAGATAAGAAAGAAAATTCGCGTCTCAAGCAGAGAATTGCGCTTGACGCAGGACTCTACATGAAACAGAAGTTTATGTGGCAGTTCTGGTGCACTTAACACAGCCTGTGCGCTTGGCGCAGCCTAGGTGGAAGTCCACGTGGCAGGACAAGTGCGCTCAGCACATTCAGCTGCGCTTAGCACAGTTAGCTGCGCTCAGCACAGTCAACTGCGCTCAGCGCACCGCCTTGTTTTTGATTTTTTTTTATATAAACGTGTTTTAAAGATTTTCTTTTATATTTTAACTCCGTAAATCAGATTTTACGGGATAAAATCTGATTTTGACTTAAAAAATATATCTTTTGAAAATATTTATTTATTAAAATAAATCAATTAATTATCAATTAATTGGGCTTTTCAAAGAATTGGGCTCAAATACAATTAATTATCATGAATAATTAATTGGGCTTTAAGATAGGACTTTAACACTTTTCGAAATGGTTTTGAATGACTTTTTGGACTGCTCTGCCCTTGGATCGGACCAATTAATACCACGGTATGTTTCATCATCGGATCCTTAAATGGGGAGACATAATTATGTATCTACAATAGGTATGTACGTACCTTGTGTAGACAAACTGAGATGCCACTTTAACAAACTTAAAAGTCGCCTAGAGAGAATTCTCCGCCTAGAATAACCAATATAAATTCATAATCAAACCTTCATGAATTTACAGCAATAATAAAATACTTTAAATCCTTCTAAAACATGTTTAAAACCTTTCTCAATAACAAAATTTGATTATTAAACCTCCTAGCATAATACTTACTACACTAGTGGTCAAAATCCATCATAAAACTCCATAAAAATACTCCCTTTAAATTTCCAGCAACATAACATAAGTTAAAACTCCCTCAAAATATATTCAAGCATGCTTAGAATCATAAAGATAATAAATATCATAACTTATAATAAACTACTATGATTTCTAACTTTCAAAACCCTAAAAATTCATGCTTTGATAATTAAAACTCTAATTTAAACTCAAATATGCAAATCTGAATTTTATTTCTTCAATATATAAATTATATAACTTACAACTTTTGAACATAAATAAATTAAAACAAAACTCAAAAATATAATCTTTGAATGAAACTTGAGGAGGAAGAAAGAAATCAAACCAAGCAAAGGAAACAAGGAGGAACAAAGACAGGGATGCCGACGAGAAGCAGCACGGCGGCGCGGCACAGCGGCGGTGGTCGGCGAGTTGACGGCGAAGACAGCAGCCGGCGAAGGAGGAAGTGAAAGCCGAAGGAAAAAGGAAGGAAGAAAAAGAAAAGAGAGAGAAAAGAAAAGAGGTGGCCGAAAGTTTGGGAGGAAAAGAGGAGAGAGAAAATAATTGTGTGCGGAAAATTTGGGGTTTATGTAGTTTATATAGCTTTCCCCTTATGGGCTTAGGAAAAGGTAATTGGGCTTGAATTATAAATCTTTTTCCAAGCCTAAGAGTGTTGGGATTTATTTAAAAGTCCTTTTCCAAATCCAAAAGGTATTTCAAACATTTCAAATATTTTTCAAAGCATGACTTTAATAAAATATTTGACTTGCATAAATCATTAAAATAATTCCTTTGACTTTCAAATAGTCAACCTTTGAAGAAATAAATCATTAAAATACTCAAATATATTTAAATATAAATAATTATACATTAAAATATATTTATAAAATTCATAAAATTACGGGGGATTACAGTAGTTTTCATTGGTTGTATGTTTTGCAATGACGATAAATAAAAGCCAACGACAGTCTCTAGCTCACGTAGGATTATATCTCCCTCGGCCAGTATTTTGGCACGGACAATTCTATGTTGCTGTATCAAGAGTTACAAGCAAAAAGGGTTTGAAGATTTTAATCTGTGATAAAGAGCGTGGGAACTGAAATGTTACTACAAATGTAGTGTATAAGGAAGTATTTCAGAATGTGTAACAAGTATTATGAAAACTTTGAATTTATGTGCTTAGTTTTTCTTTCAATGTGTTAATATAGTCACTCACAATTGTCTTATCGTCTACTTTGTTGCATATTATACGATAACTGCGTTTTTTTCATAATTATATGTGACTTTGTTGGTTTTATTTATGTCAAATTAATACTTTTTGAACTTTTTTTCAAAATGAACGCAAACAATTAGCATTCCGTGTATTTTTGCACGAGTTTTAAACTAGTAAACATACAAAGGAGGAACTTTTAGAGAGCATAGGGAGCTCCTCGAGATTTCAGGAGCATAGAGCGCGCCACATAGGATTATCAAGTCATCAGTTTTTATTTTTATCTTTTATAAAAATAGAGTTCTACATAGATTTAAATACGTATGAGTTGTGGATAAGAGAAATTAGAGTTTGGTTTTGAATAAACAACCTAATCTATTATATTATGTAAATTGTATATAACTTATGCTACGTAATTCATAATATTATAATTTTTGTACCATTGGAGAGCGCTCAAAATATGCTTCAAAACAAGATCCATTTACAGTATTGAACAAAATTAAGTATAATCTTGGTCTTTCTCAATCGAACCGGAAATAAGTATTGAACAAAATTCATTAAGAAACTTTGCTTTTACAAGAAAAAATAAAGTTCTATAGCGATAAAATTATATATGTATTAGAGCTTTGGATTATGAAAAAAATAGAGTTTGATTTTAAAAAACAATCTTATAATATTATAGAGAGCGCCACCTAAGCATTCCATATCATTATTTTGAGTTTTAAAAAATAGAGTTCTAAATAGATATAAATACATGGAGCTTTAGATAAGTTAAGGTTAGTGTTGGTTGTAAATAAACAACGTATAATATATACCATGTACATTGAATATAACTTTTGCTACATGATTCGGAATATTATAATTTTAAGACCATTGGAGAGCGCTCTAAATATGCTTTAAAATATCCATTCACAATATAGTTTTACAACTTATGAAAATATATTTAATAAAGATGAATGATAACGTATTAATTATTTTTTATTTTGGATACTATAGAAATAACTATAAGAATAAAGTGTTATATGTGATTATATCTTTAGAGTACTACAAGATCACACCAAATATGTCTCTCAAATCATATTTTTAAAAATTGAGTTATACAAAGATAAAAAAAATAGTGTTCTAAATAGATTTAAGTACATATCTACTCCCTGCATCTTTAATTGCTTGTAAAATTGGCGAAGGAACACAAGAAGATGAGAAAAAAGGGTAGCAGGGACCATAACTTTATGGAAAAATAATATATGAAATCTATACAAATATATTAAAAGGCGTGTATAAACAAGAAACTGTGCCACGTGGCGCTCTCCCTATGGAGTTTTAGTCCATGTAATCCATATACAATAAAAAAAATTGGAAATTGAGTAGTGTAGGGGTTTGATACCAAGACCTCAAGTACATATACTAAAGTCTTAACCACTAGACTAAGTTGTATTTAGTATTATTATCATAAAGTATTCTATTAATAAATGAAACTTTTTGTTACCCGGGGCGTAGCTCGGGCCTAATAACTAGTTTATAAATAGTAAAGATGACAAAAATAAAGAGGAATATTGGTGCTTATTTGTGGGTCATGGTCACTAAAAAAAAGAAATGTAGCAACCATGAAGACAACCATTTATGGTAAATGTAGCAAGTAAAAAAAGACGAAGGGATGGATGGTGAAAAAATTAAAGTTTATTTTTGACTACACAACCTAAACAAATTATATAATATAAATTAAGTATAATTTTTACTACATTGTTCGAAAAAAGTATAACTTTTACGCCATTGGAACATGCTTACAACTATAAAAAATTAGATGAATGTTTTACTTTTAACATGTACGTTGGATCATATATAATAAAGAAGTTATAAGAAGAGTATGAATTTAATATAATAAGAAGTACTCCATAAATTATGGTAAGGATATAGGAGTTTTAGAATTATTAAGAGAAATTAGAGTTTGATTTTCAATAAATTATCTAAAAATCAATAATACAATTGAGTATCATAATTTTGCTACATGCTACAAACAAATACACAATCTCATTATGATCGAATAAAGCTTGTGATTTGCATTAAAATAATAATAATTGATTAAGAATATAATTATATTATTATAAAATAATTCGCCTGTTCATTTTTACTTGCAACCATTTGACTTACACACTTGCCGATGCATAACTTCAATCAATAATATCTTTAAGTATCGATAATTAAAAAATATAAGGAAGCAAATTTTTGAAAAATATACATTGAGTCGAATATAACAAAATACCGCCTGAATATGTTTTTCCTTAACAATAAATCACAAAAGATAAACTAAGTAGAGTTTGTGAATAGTGTAAAAGTCAAACCGTTGCAAGTAAAAAGAATCGGAGGAAGTATGTCTCTCAAAAGTATATAATTTATCTTATATCACACATCTATGACATGTATATAATTTTACCACATAAAAAAATCGTGCATTGCACGGGCTTCAATATAGTACTAACTAGCTACGCGATGTGTGCATTGATTCATTGTGTCTGTTCTTAAATTTCATCTAAATATAATTTTGAAAGTGTAGGAAATCTGATATGCAAATTATATATTTGGCTAAGGACAAAAAAGACTTTTCATAGGGAGACACCATAGCTCCCCCTTGGCTTATATATAGAGATTAATCTTTCTTTTAGGTTCTTAAAATTAAGTCGGATGAACAATGAAAGAAAATTAAGTGAAGTTATTTAGGAATTGTTATATATATATTTTTTTATTAACATAGCTTTTGTGTTGCTACACCATTTCACTTTGTTAATAGATGAAATTTTCCATTTTAATGTAATACTTGATTGTATATTGATTGATATAATTTTCTTATTTACTTTTCATCATGAATATATTACGTCTTGTGGTGAACTGTTTCTTTTTTTCGATGGCTCCGTTGTTACCTGATTGTGTTCAACATTTTAGGTAATTTTTTATGCTATATTTAAGTTTGACTTTCTTTTTTTTCTTTTTTAGTAGAGTAGTTGATTTAATGATGGTCAATTCAGTAAATCTATAAGGAGACACTATAGCTCCTCTTCCCTTATATAATAAAGATAAATATGAAAAGTTTGAGGGTTTATAGTGAAAAAACGGATTAAACACATTACTCAAGTGTATTATTATATATCTCCACTAGATTTGAAGCCCGTGCGTTGCACGGGTTGTTGTTTATTTTATTTAATTGTAAAATTTTTGTTAAAATTATTGTTGATTTTGTGTTGTTGTAAAATGAGATTTTTCAAGATCATTGTATTTACATACTTCCTCCGTTCTTTTTCTATTACAACAATTACCACTTTAGGTAGTTTAATCTTTTGGAACCATTCCACTTTTGGTAAAAAGAGAAACTACTATTGACAATATTACCTTTACTTTATGTTAATAAAATCATCATTAATTACCCTAATTGCCTTATAATAAGGATTTTATTTGACCCCTACTCTAGTTAACTAAAGAGGTACCTCTATGTTAAACTATCCATTTTTTTATTTTCTTAAAAACCATGTCCAAACCAATTGTTGAAGTTGAAAAAAAAAGGAGAAAGTATTTGTCATTATACTATAATTTCTAGATTTGTTATTGTGATATATAAATTTTATAATTTTTAATATTCAATTGAATATTGTAGCTAAGTCTATTATTAAATGGTATCCCAATAACAGGTATGACTAACAATAGCTAATACAGTTTTAACATGAATAATACCCGAATGATACTTTAAGAAAGTAGAGGGTAATAATTCTAAGGCTGTTTTATTTAAATCAAACTCTAATTTTTACATAATCCAAAACTCTAGTACTTCCTCCGTTCTGTTTTAAATGAAACATTGGGTGAAATGACACTATTCATTGATCAATTTTGACTCCAATGTATCGCTATTATATAAAGCAAAACATAGTCAAGTGGGATCTTGTTAGATTCGTCTCGATGCATACTATCAAATTATAACTTTTTATCTAATGGTACAAAAATTATAATATTCTGAATTAGGTAGCAAAAGTTATACACAATTTACATAATATAATAATTTAGGTTGTTCATTCAAAACGAAACTCTAATTTATGCTTATCCTAGACTTCTTATATGTATTTAAATCTATGTAGAACTCTATTTTTAGAAAAAAAATAAAAATAAAAATTGAAGACATGACAATCCTACATGGCGCTCTATATTTCATAAGTTGTACAACTATATTATAAATGGATCTTATTTCGAAGCATATTTCGAGCACTCTCCAATGGTACAAAAATTATAATATTCCGAATTACGTAGCAAAAATTATACACAATTTTCATGATATAATAATTTAGGTTGTTGATTCAAATCCAAACTCTAATTTTCGCTTATCCAAATCTCCTTATATGTATTTAAATCATTTAGAACTCTATTTTTGTAAAAAATAAAAATATAAATTGATGACGTGGCAATCCTACGTGGCGTGATATTCTTTTTGCTAATTTTTTGTTAACATTGTTGATTTTGTGGTGCTATATAAATGAGATTTTTTAACACCATTGTATTTACATAATTTCTCTTTTCTATTGCAATAATCACCACTTTGGGTAGTTTCATCTATTGGGACCACTCCACTTTTTGTAAAATAAGCAACTATATTTGACAATATTGTCTTTACTTTATGTTAATGAAACCATTATTAATTACTCAAATTACCTCATAAAGTTGCGTTTTACTTTATTAATGATTTATTTATCCTTTGCTTTTGTTAATTAAAGGGGTACCTCTATGCTAAACTACCCATTTTTTCATTTCCTTAAAAACCATGCTAAACCCCATTGTTGTAGTAGAAAAATAGCGAAGAAAGAATTTATCATTATATTCTAATTTCTAAATTTGTTATTGCGATATATAAATTATATAGTTTTTAATATACAACTGAATATTGTAGCCAAGTCTAATATTAAATGGTATCCCTATAATTGGTATGACTAACAATAGCTAACACAATTTTAACATGAAGAATACCCCAAATGATATTTGACGAAAGTAGGAAAGAAAGAATAGAATAAAACATGAGTGTCAGTCACAACTTTAATTTTTAATGGCACATAAACACTATAAAAAAAAAGACCATAATGATGGTATCATGAATAAAATTAATTAAATATAAAACTAATCTCTACTAATAATTGAAAATACTATCTAAGAGAAAAAAGATTCCTCTTCATCCATCATGATCATATCAAACTTTCTCCTTCTTTATGATATGTGACCTCAAATAGTCTAGAAACGACGACCTTGATTTCCTAATTAGTTTTAGTAGAATTAAGTTCGTGAAGAAAAGAATAAGATTTGACATATATATATATGGAAAAGACAAACATAAATTATTATGTATACGATAAATATTATAGGAATAAAATAATTAGACAATTACATAATATCTCTGCAATGTTGTTGACAAACTTTCATTTGATTCTTCATGTTATGCCACCATGCATGGTATGCTACAGGTTCAAAGTTATAGATATGTATTTTTTATCTTTATATAACTCAATTTTTAAAAGTATGATTTTGAATGATATAATTGCTACTATCACACATGATACGCTATTTATTTTATAGCTATTTTTATATGTATTTAAAATAAATAATATGCTATTGTTCATCTAAATAAATAATTTTTCATAAGTTGTAAAACTATATTGTATATGGAACTAATTTCATACCATATTTCGAGCACTCTCCCATGGTAAAAAAAAGTATAATATTGCGAATTTATAGCAAAAGTTATATTCAATTTACATATTATAATAATTTAGATTTATCTAAAATCAGACTGTAATCTTCACTTATCCAAAACACCTTATATGTATTTATATATATGTTAGAAACTATTTTTTTTTTAAAAATTAAAATTAAAATGAATGAGATGCCATGCTTAGATGGAGCTCTCTATAATATCCTGATTTCTAAGGTTATTTTTTAAAATCAAACTCTAATTTTTTCATCATCTAAAATTCTAATATATATGTAACTTTATAGCCATAGATTTTAGTTTTTGTTGTAATAATAAAGTTTCCTTAATAACATTTTGTTTCAATACTAAATTGTTTTGGTTCATTTGAGTAAAGTTGAGGTTTTGAAAGATAATATATTTAACCCTGTAAATCAGACCTATGATAAAATGCTATAATCACATATAGTACATAGTACTTATAGCTATTATTTTATCTATCTAAAAGAAAGACAAAATAATGCGTTACCATTATCTAATTAAATATATTTTCATGAGTTATAAAAGTATATCGTAAATGCATCTTATTTTGAAGCATATTTTATGCACTTTTCAATGGTAAACAATTATAATGTTTTGAATTAGGTAGCAAAAGTTATATTCAATTTACATAATATAATAATTTAGGTTGTTTATTTAAAACGAAACACTAATTACTCTCTATCCAAAACTCCCTTTATGTATTTAAATATATGCAAAACTCTATTTTCTAAAATACTTAAAATAAAAATTAATGACATGGCAATCCTACGTGGCACTCTCTATTTCATAAGTTGTAAAACTATATTGTAAATGGATCTTATTTCGGAGCATATTTTAAGCACTTTTCAATGGTAAACAATTATAATATTTTGAATTAGGTAGCAATAATTTAGGTTGTTTATTTAAAACGAAACACTAATTACTCTCTATCCAAAACTACCTTTATGTATTTAAATATATGCAGAACTCTATTTTCTAAAATATTTAAAATAAAAAGTAATGACATGGCAATCCTACGTGGCACTCTCTATTTCATAAGTTGTATAAAACTATATTGTAAATGGATCTTATTTCGGAGCATATTCCGAGCACTATCCAATTATACAAAAATTATAATATTCCGAATTACGTAGCAAAAGTTATACACAATTTACTTAATATAATAATTTAGGTGGTTTATTTAAAACCAAACTCTAATTTTTGTTTATCCAAAACTCCTTACATGTATTTAAATATATGTAGAACTCTATTTTTATAAAAGATAAAAATAAAATTTGATGACGTGGTAATCCTACGTGGCGCGCTCTATGGCCTCGAAATCTTGAGGAGCTCCCTATCCTCCCGAAAAGTTTCTCCTTTATATATATATTTTTTTTTTTTTTGAGAGGCTTTATATATATATATTGATTTAGGTTTAAATCATTAAAACACGGTTTTGAACTGAGGTCTCAGCAGCCGGGCAGTCACTCCACACACCCCCAGCAGCAACCTACGCAAGAGCAGAGAGAAAGTGCGCGACGAGAGAGCTGTCGCCATGCCTACTGTTAGCGTTGGAAGAGACCGACTTTTCGACGCTCTTGGCCAAACTTATGGTAAGTTGCAAAAACTCTCTCTGCAAAATACTGCGATTATTATTATTGTCGATTGTGTTACCGTCAATTTCTTGCTCTCCGATTTCTTCCGATGAAATTTTCTGTGATGTTTTCTATTTTTCCAATTATCAGAAGATAAAGAATTTGATGAATCGTGCTTCAGGTTCGGCATTGAGCTCGATGATATAGTAAGTTTTTTTTTACCTGATTTGTTTATTGTATTACTGTTTGATATTGATGATTTTTGGTAATTTATCAACTTTTTTCTTGCTTAAATGGTACAATTGATTGATTAATTAGACAACGGAGAAGGCAATTATGAGGAAAGAGAAGCATTTAAAAGACAATGAGTCAACCGAAGATGAAGAAATTATATACAAAATTGAAGTACCTGCTAATAGGTAAGCTAATTAAGCTGCTGAACTGACATTCATGGGAAATTAAGG
This sequence comes from Beta lomatogona, assembly GCA_947646795.1. Lineage (NCBI taxonomy): Eukaryota > Viridiplantae > Streptophyta > Magnoliopsida > Caryophyllales > Amaranthaceae > Beta > Beta lomatogona. Next base: position 214,378 of record CANSNZ010000681.1, on the reverse strand, counting down.
TTCATCTCCGAGATAAACATTTATCATAAATGAAGTGGCATTTTTGTGATAGATAAATATAATAGTCATATAATCTTAGTATACAGTCGTGTTTTTCCGTTTACATAGATATGCAGTCATAGTTGTTGAATTTCTAATTGAAGATTTGTTAATTTTTTGCTTGGATAAATCTCGGGGATGAAGTGGATGCTCCTCGACATTCAGCATGACTTATTTTATTTTTACTGTATTTCTTTTAGAAAATACAGTAATTAGAAATTAAGGCTTCTTTTACACATGCGATATTTGAAGTATATTTTGTTTCTTTGTAGGTATGATTTACTTTGTCTCGAGGGTATTGCGCAGGCCCTGCGCATTTTCGAAGAGCGTCAAGCTACTCCGACATATACGCTCGCTAATGTTATAGATCAATCAATGCTGAAAATGCATGTAAAATCAGAGGTATAAGGCTATAAAGTCCTTTGCTTGATTTAGAGCTTTACTTGACATTGATTTATGTGTATGATCAATTCTTGTATTTGGTTTCATTTGTAGACATCTTCAATCCGGCCTTTTGTTGTTTGTGCTGTGCTAAGAGGTGTTACTTTCGATGAAGTAAGATACAACAGCTTCATTGAGCTTCAAGATAGGCTACATCAGAATATATGCCGGTAATCAATCTTATCTCCCTTGCTATCTATTTATGTTGTCCTTTTCTTGCTATTGCAATGTGCATAATGTACGGCTGCTATAAGCAATCGACTTTCAGAATATGAGACAATTTGAAAAGGAAGGCAAATTAGGGAGGAGGGAATGGAAGAAAAGCGTGGTTGTGATCGCGTTTGCGGTATCGGTTTCAATGACTCGGAAGCGGTTTGTAATGATTTAAATATAAAAAACACAAACGATTCATTAGCCTTAACTTTGCATTTGAAGTTTAAAAAGTCTTCCTTCAACATAATATGACCAAATCTATCATATGTTTGGGTTATATACGTGATGAATGAATAACTACTTAAAACATGAGAGCTTTATCCTATTATTTAAATAAATAAACGCTAAGTCGTATATACTACCCAACTTGAAAGCCCACGTCACGTTCTCCCTTCATTGGTGGGTGCACATTGTTTTTTCTAGTTGCAATGTGTGTTTTCCCTTGCTCTTTGTTGGCCAATTTTGACAAGTAACAAACTTAACTGGAAAAAAAACGTTCCGACGCGGCGAGTCAGCGTTAGATAATGTACATCGTGGCAAGAAGGCTTTAATTTTCATTGCATTGTTACGTAAGGCATTTCGCGGAACGACAAGTTATAGGTTACGTAATTGGCTTTACGTACGAAATGGCCCGGTGTTTATTCCATGGGATGGATAATCCCATTAACTCATAGCAATAAGCGTTTGATTGCTAGTATTGACTACAATATGACTAGCATATCATTAAGTGAAACACCAAAAAAAAAAAGGGTTTCCAATTTGATTCCCTTTGCTTTTTCCATATCCCATGCTGTTGTTGCTAGTAAATTTTGCTATGCTATATTGACAAAGGCCCCCTCCTCTAGTATTCTTTTATGAATCTCTAGAGATCTCAAAGACATATATATAGCTTTCATATAGATTTGGGTAAATATAATCATTAGAGTCGCTTGTTCTCCTTCTTGCCCTGTAGTGGCTTGAAAATGTGGATGATGAACGATTCCATCATTGCTAAAAGGTGGATGTTGGTTCCCTTTCGAATTCGTGGTCTATATTCGTCGAGGAAAGCAGTGGATCTTTGAAAGCAAAACTTTGTTTCATTGAGAAATTTTATTTTGAGGTTGATGTGCATTGGAACTTGTTGCTCCACTTTGAGCAACTTGTCTTCTCCAAATTTTGTGGACATAGATAGTACTCACTCTGTTCCTTATTAATCTACACCAGTTAAGAAAAACTCGGCCGTTCTGTTCTAGAACGGACGCTTTGTAATGGGTTTGAGAGTGGTCGTCCAAGAAACCCTGTTATAAAACAGGGCATTGAAATTCACACCAAACTTGGCCGTTCTGCCGTTATGTAACGGGTTCACGGCGTTCTAGAACGGTTTTATTGGGAGCTTTCTGAAAAAGACGCGAGAGGGCGGAAAATCTAGAAAAGAAAAATCATGTATTTGACCTAAATTTCTCAAATTAAGTCTTACCCGGCTTTTCACACTCTAATTCGACACAAACCCCTTAATTAATTTCATTAAATTACTTTGAATTGAAGCCCAAAATGGAAACCCTAATTATGACAAAACCCCAATATGCGCATGGAAGGTAATTGACGACTACGACTTCGCCGGTTGTGGTGGAGAATGTCGGCGAATGATTTTCGGCTGCTTGTGGCGCCATCGCGGCCGGTGGTGGTTGTTTTTTAGGGTAGTTGTCTTCAATTCTCTCTCTCTCGCTTATAGATTTGATTTTTCTTATGTTCTCTTTCTCTTCTTTTTTCTTTCTTTTTTTGAGACTGCCAGGGGGCTGCCTTGTTTCTGAGCCCTAGTCACGTGAGAGCAGAGATACTTTGTATCTCTTTCTTTCTTATTTTTTCTTTCCTTTTTATTTTTTCGGCCTTTTTCTTATTATTTCTAGACTCAGAGTGAAAATACTTCATTTTCTTACCTTTTAATTTTTTAATTGCTCTTTTATATTTGGTAGCGGTTGTCATGTATAGGTAGTACGAAATTATATGTTCCAATATCATAAAAAATACCCCTAATATTGTATTAATAACAATTTTGGACATAATATGGTATAAAAGTAAAACAAAGGAAAAGCAAGGTTAAAACACCACTTGTGTGATTTTTTTTTTAAATTCACGGTGTGACGGCCGCGACACGTTCTATTTCCCCGCTACAAGCCTTGTCCGCAACGTGACTGTTCCCGCTAACCCGACTGCGACTGTGTTTTTTTTCCATGATCTAAATGCTTTGCTTTTCACCATAACCGTAGAAATGAGGTAGAGGAAAAGTATGAAAGAGGAAGAATGAGAGAAGAAAAAAATTAACCAGACTGTGCATGACATGGGGGTTTGATTGACAAAATCTGTGAGGGCCCACATCCTAGAATGGTATAAAATAGTGTGTAGATGTAAAGAAACAGTTCAAAAAGGAAACTGTATAGATTAAAAGAAATAGAGGGAGTACAAACTAGCTATGGGACTCAATGGTGCTATCTTTTGCGATTGAATGTTGAAACCCTCCTTGTTCATGTGTGGAGGTTATAAGTGGTAGAGGGGTAGTTTTAGACGGTAACATTTGTTATGCATTCTGGATCAAACCAGTGAAGTTTTAGATATTTAGTTAAGTGACTTTAGCACAGTTTTAAATTATATGTTGTATTCTCATTATTTTGTTGGAATTGTTTTTTCTGGTGCAAATAAGGAACTCCCTATGAAAAACCATGCGGCAGGTTTACCTTCCTCATGATGAATGCTGTAGCAGTTTTCACTTTACGAAAAGCACAAGTTAATAAGGGCGATAAAAAGAGGAATTCCAATACCTGAACGCATGAATTGATTGTTTGAAGGCTGAATCTTATACCACCAATGTATGTAAAAACAAAGTCAACATAACTATTTTTCTTAATTGCTCATTTAAGGCTTTTATAGACTGAGTTGAATTAAAGCTTTTGTGTAATAACGTCATATTTACAATCTTTACTCAAATAAGGAATTTTCCCATACAAACAAATATGAAGCATGCTTAAAATTTAAGACCGAGTAAATAGAATGTCATATATAAATGGATGTCTTAAATATTAACAATATGTATAAATGAGACTATCAACAATATCAAAGAATCTAACATGGAAGATTACTAATTTAAAAACCATATGGAAGTCAAATGCTTGATATTTTCACATGTTGGATGAGTACTTTTGTTTTTAGCTATTAGTATGGATAACTACTGTTATTGCAACAATTTCTAAATAAGAGACATCGTAGTTCATTATCTTTACAAACATGGAGAGTTGATATCTATATTCTTGTTGCAGCCGAAGAACCTTGGTAGCTATCGGGACTCATGACTTGGATACCATCCAAGGCCCTTTCTCTTATGAGGTATAAGATAGTGCTATCTAGTCAAACCTATCTAATAGGCACATATTTGTTCGAACACTTTATGTATAACTCTTTGTTAGGTGCCCTTTCAATTAGTTTTTTTTTTTTGGATTAATGTCGTACTCTGATGGCACATATTTTCAAGTGTAATGATTGCCGATGGATTTCTGTAATATATTTGTGAGCTCCTTGTACTGTGGGTTTTCATTTGGTTTGGCTCAACATGACAAGAAAGTATGGGTCTTTGCTTGGATGACCTCATAGATACATGGATACTTTCTTGATATTATAAGCTAAGAATGAAAGGTGTCTTTCAATTTGTTACTTGCGGTTTAAGTAATGTTCCAACTGAATCATTGCTAGAAACATTTTCATAGATCCCAGGGACTTGTGAAAAGGAGTCTTTTGCCTATTTAATGCATGCTTGGCATAGTTCTTGAGTTAATAATATAATTAGGATACTGAAGCCTGAAGGGGCTAATAAATAGGCGTGTTAATTTAAATCCGGTCAGAATTATTTGATCCAGACCTGCATTTTAGCTGAAATTAGATAACCAAAATTTGACCTTTACCCTTAAATGACTCTATTAAAACTTACCCAAAAAGTTACATATTATTTGACCACAGAACAGAATATGACCCGTTGCGACTTAATTTGATACAAATGATTAATCGCTTGATATGACTCAAATTGAACTCACCTGAATTGTATCTGATATGGGCCATTCATTTTCCACCTCTAGTAACAAAGTACAAGCTTATTCACTCTTTCTTTATTGTGGGTCATGTTCAGCAATTGCTGATTTTTGTTTGTGTACAGTCCTTTTTACTTTTCATAGCCGTACATAGCTATTTATAATGACATTGGGGTCTTGGGTTTTGTGCTCTTGTTGGACGTGGGCCTCTTTGGTAGTGTTTGTTATGTCAAAAATAGAAGGATTGGGTGGATGGGTGTTGTCATATACAAATGTGGTATTGACCTAATTGTTCCCTTTTTGTATCCTTACTTTACTTTGTGAGTTAGATGGGCCCATAATGTGTCTTTGAGGTTGGATCTCTACCGTTTTAGGTTTAACAAGTGAATGGAGAGAGGAGTTTCCTAATTGCATTTGGGGATAAGTCTTAACTATGGTATATCATTAGTTTTTATCACCTTGCAGCTATTAGTTATGTAGCTATGGTTTGCTTCCTTTTCAGAAGTGTATGTATCAGGCGTATGTAGCAACTTTAAAGTAATGTTTCCAGAAAGGAATATGAGTGAGACCTTGAATGGTGTTGAGTCTTAAAGTTTGTTGAGGAGAAAGTTGAATGTATGTGATGCTATCATGTTTCAGAAAATTTAGGTAAAAAAAAAAACCATTACAAACGTGATGGTTGTTATCTAAATATTAATAGTTCCGCATTTTGCCTTTTGCTCCTTCAAAGACTTGATTTTGAAGGATAAAATAAATACGTGGTAAAAATGAAAGCACCGTGGCCTAAGAAGGTTGATGGTGGATGATTTTAGACTCATGTTGAGATAATGAATGATATTGGAGGAGAAAACTACATTATAGATACGTAAGTAGGATATGAAAGAGACTTTTTCTTTTTGGATAATATATGAAGTGAGGATAGCGAGGGGTTAAAGACTTGAATCTGTGGATGGTTTGGTTTGGTGTCTTGTAAAGGTGATGATGATGCCGAATTATAACGATGCCCAATTTACAAAATTGAGAGTGCTATCTTTTAATGGAATGCAACATTGTGATAAACTATGATTTAGTGAAGAGCTTTCAAGGTTTTTATTGGAATCAGGGTCGTTAGAGAAGACTTGAATGCTAAGCTCACCTTCATTAGTCAAATGATTGTACCCTCAATCCTTTCTTCTTATGATCGTTGCCATCATTGAGGGTTGAATCGATTGATGGCTATTGTTCCTAGTTATAGTATCTTGATAAATTGCTTAAGAATAGATTAGAATAGTTTGGTGGTGTTGTGGAGAGAATTTGAAGGGAGCCAAGGTGCTTTTTGGAAGTTAATCAAGTGATACACTTGTGGGTCTTGCAACCAATGATGATCTGCAAGGGAAAAACAAGGATCTTAGCTTTAAGTTAGATGCGGAAAAGTCTTGTATGTATTTAGCTCCACAGAGATCGGTAGATAATAGCAATACAAAGCCTTTGGTTTTAGGTGGAGGTTGCTCCAGGTCTTTGGCTTTTGTTTTTGGTGTGACGTTTAAGCTTCATTAATGATGGTTGATGTGTGTCCTCCTGTAGAAGGTTCTCATGTTTTTTAAGGTGTATGATCTATGTTACCAAGGTATTGCCAGGATTATCTGATGTTATGTGTGATTGACATCTCTCTTGGTCTCCCTGTCCCCTTTTTTTTCTCGTTTCTTTTAAGACATTCCTTTCCATTAATTGTAATTTCCTTCATCTAATTTTTTTTTTTTGATGTATACTGTAGAAACAGTTGACTTTTATCTTTAAGGGTATTATGTGGGTTTGTGATGATACTTTTCAATGTAGGCATGTCTTTGGTATATCTATATTACACTTCTCTGTGTAAAATAGATTCAATAGATATTAATGTAGTCTTTCTTAGATAGCTGGCTTCATGACTCATTTTATAAATCAGTTCATTTGAATATATTTGAACTTGCTTTAATATGTTTGCTTTGTGAAATGATACAATCCCTTTCCTTTAAATATAAAAGCCATAAATTACATAATGTGGAACATTTTGGGATCAAGTTTGACATATATTGCTTGAATGGCATAAGGAGGGAGTTGTTAATCCAACTAGTTAGGTGAGGTATGAAGCTAAAAAAGACTATTTTTGGATGAAAGGTCTAGCATTTTCTTGTGAATTTTTTTTTAATGGGTAATTAATTTTTGACTTGCTTTCACCTTTTCCTTCATTCTGATCACAGGCTTTACCACCATCCGAAATAAATTTTGTCCCATTGAAGCAGGTACTAGTTTAATCTGTTATCTTATCTCTCATCTTTATGCTAGTATCTAAAATTATGAAAGTACCACATGTTTTGATTTCAAAGATAATCTATGTCGAACCCTTCAGGATAATTTTTGTTTTAGATTAGATAGAATTTATAACTTCTCTGCTGTCTGGAATTTTTTTTTTTCAAACTTAAATGACATGTTCAGTTCAAACGGCTCATGGTATATAATGACGAAGTTTATGTGTGGCTCTACATTTTATACTCTATATTGACTTTCAAGGTAATCCATATACCTGTGTGTAAAATATTCCCCTGCCACTCAAATAATTTGTATTACCCATCTTTGTGGGTGATTATGGGAAGCCATGAAGAAAGGTTCATGTTTGATATGATGATGCATATCTAAGACATCCACATCTGACATATTATGTCAAATCATTGACAATTTTTTTTAGCATCCCTTAATATGTTACTTGCTGTTTGTCATAGTGGAGCAAATGAGCAGTAGAAGTTTATATGAGTCTGATCCATGCATATACAACAATGTATGCCTTAGCTTTTACTTGCCTGCTTTCTCCTTGATCTTGACCTAATTATGATGTATGGTTGAAAGAGGGACTGCTTTGCATTTTGGTGTTGGGGGATGGGGGGTGGGGGGGAGGTTATTCTTGTTTACTTGTATCATCCATGTTGCATTTGTAGCATTTCTTTGTATTATCTTGCTTTTGATAAGTTCCATACAGGTGTGAGCCGTGTGTCTGAGAGATTAGGAAGAAAAGGAAGGAAAGGCAAGTTAGTCTTTCCCTCCAAAGCTCTCTATCAGTTGACAGTTTTGACATTCTTCTTCAGACCAAAATATCAAAAGAATAGCCTGGCGAACACATCCAAAGAACCTTCCTCCTCTTGTCATTGCTGGAATTCGACATGATCCACCTCCATCTAAAATATGTTTTACATCTCACAATTCACAACTCTATAAAGGCAAAGCACAAACTTTTGGGTGAAAACACTTATTACTTTTTCGACTTTGTGGATTATTATTATTGCTGAATCGAAACAAGATGTCTGCATAAAGGCTTTTACCAGATTTTTGACCCTAAAGTTCCAAATATAGGAGGCAAATAAAAAAGGATATTCATCTGTTATAGATTTTGACATGTAATATTAAAAGGATTACTAGTGAAAATGCTAGATACATCCCCTCAACTCATCTTCCTATCCAGAGAGTCGGCAGCCTGTGGCAAATTAGTGGACTTTCCTAATTTTCACTCTTGAGATTTCCAGCATATAGAAATTCCTAAAGACAATAAAGAAATCAGTAATTGAAGATTGTGAAAATTCAACCTCCAGTTTCACTTCAAACAGAGAAAATAATGCTTATTTCTTAAACAAAAGAAATCTATTTCATTCCTCGTCTACTTTGTATTAATTATTTTTTTTCACTTTTGCTTCTGCTATTTTCTTGAGAGTATCTTCTGGTTTGGCAAAATGTTCTTGGTCATTCTCTTCTTCTAGATATGGTCTCTTAGTTAAGAGTGTTTTTCTTACAGTTGTTTTTATTGCTACCATTAACCTTCTACTGCCAACTACAGAAAAGTTGCCTGTTTATTTTCTCTCTTCGGCTGATAAAAAATACTTATGGTATTAAACCTCGAACTACTGAAAAAGTCAATTCTGAGCTACGTTTTGCTGTTGCAATGTGTGTTGGCATATAAACACCTGGGAACTATTCCCAAATCTTAAGGTTTATATGATTTGAAAGTGGAAGTTGAGGAAAATTAACTTCCAAACCTCAGTGTATGGCAATTATAATTTTTCCTTCTTTTGTTTGTGTAAAATTTGTGTTTAATGATTTAATCTATTTTAAAAAAATGGTGCTGAGTTGCTCAAACTTCTGTTGCATCTGATTCTTCTATTTATTTCTTATGTTATAGGTGAAAACATTCAGAGCGGATGAGCTAATGGAGTTCTACAAGGTGATTATACCCTCTTGTGTTTGTCATACTCCCTCCGTTCCTCATTGATGATCTTACTTGGAATCTTGACACTATTTAGTTGCTAGTAAGCTTTTCATACTTAGTCCCACTGTATTGTATTTTGACAGTCTGATTTGAAGCTGAAGAAATACTTGCATATAATAGAGAATTCACCTGTGTTTCCAGTTATATACGACCGTGACAGGTATAATGAGTATAACTTTGCCTCATCCTTTTAGTATTCTTATTATCTGCCTTTTCTTTAATCATTATAATTTTGGTACTTATTGTTAGTATTCCTGTACTTATTGTTAGGTTATAAATTTGGTGTGTTAAAAAGGTTGTGCCTTTCATAACTTCATTTATTTTTAAGTTTGATAACTGTGGATAGCTTGTCTTACATTTTTCCCTTAGCATCTTTCTTTCTTTAATATTTCTAAAACATACAGTATGTGATCTGCAGAACTGTGTTGTCTTTACCCCCAATAATAAACGGCGCACATTCAGCTATTACTCTGGAGACAAAAAATGTTTTCATAGAATGTACAGCCACTGATTTGACGAAGGCTAAGATTGTTCTGAATACTATGGTATGAGAGAAATATTATTGTCTTGTCTTTTGCATTTCATTGAGATTTTGGCTTATGATGATTCTTCTGGAATCAGGTTACTATGTTCTCGGGGTACTGTGAAAAGAAATTTGAAGTTGAACCAGTTGAAGTGATATATTCAGATGGAAAGTCATATGTTTGTCCTGATCTTTCACTCTATGAGATGGAAGTATCTCTGTCGTACATCAATGATGCAATTGGAGTATCTCTGGAGGCAGATGAGGTGATAAGCACTGCCTTCGTATGCTGATATTAGCCTGCAAATTGTAACTGTCATGTTGGTGTTTGAACATCTTGGTCTTTTTTTACTAAGTCTAAGTCATTGTGAAAATTGCTGCAAGGGACCATGTGTTCTGACTTCTTTCATGCTCTTAACTGCTATAGTTTCTCAATGTTCTAGTGGATGAATGTGTAATGGGATGTAAGGCTATAGAATAAATCAATGAACAAACGAAGGAAGATGGCTTATTATTATTTGACTTTGATGCTAGATTTTTCTCCTCTGCCTCCCCCCAAGAAAAAAAAGAAGAAATAAAGTAAAAGATGAATGAAAGTAGAATGGAGAGATCCACATCTCATTGGTAACCTTGATAGGTTAAAATAACACGGGTACTTACTTTAACACTTTATGTAAATAAATACTATATTAGAATTTAATAGAGCATATTGGTTAGTTGGTAATAAATGGATGTGAAACAGGATAGTTTGTCTCTTGAGTTTTTTATAATGCCGGAGCGATGGAGCAATATCTTGATTGAAGAGGAAGGAAGGAAAAAGGGGGGGGGATGCAAGTAGCTTCATATGGAGTTAGGGTAGTACTTTCTCATACTCAGAGCCATATTTGGTAGATGCCGTAGATCTATAAAAGGCTTAATTATTCTCCTTGAAAGCATATATGAATCATCATGTCAGTTTATAAAGTTGTGTGTTGACACTTGACATAAGATGGGCATTGGTTGAATATGTGGGTTTTTATCTTTGTACTTCATCTATTTCTATATCAATGTAACTCTTTGACTTTTGCTTACTTCCTGCCTTCCAAAATAATTGTGAAATTTTGGGGGGGGGTGGGGGGCAGTAATTAAGAAGCCCATTTGACAACGAGAGGGATAGAGAGGGATAGAAAGAGGGACTTGTGTGATGAAAAGAGAGATAGAGAGAACTTATTAATCAAATGAGGTAATTAAGAAGCCCACTCGACGACGAGAGAGATAGAGAGGGATAGAAAGAGGGACGTATGTCATGAAGAGAGAGATAGAGAGAACCCATTAATCAAATAAGGTAATGTTGCCATTATTTCGTAACTTTCTGAAAAGGAAGTGTTGCAATTATTTTGGAACAATGAAAGTACTATCTTCGGTTGTATTCCTAATATATAAAAACCAAATGTTATTACGTAAAATGTTGTTGGACCGCCTTTCTTTATATATTCAAAATTTTAACTCATGATAAATTCTAATTGATATTTAGAGATATTATTATTGGTCAAAAGTCACAGTTTTGCAATTATATAGAGATAAAAGGAGTATTACTACTGTATGCTTCTCATAGTTTCCATGATTTAGTAATTTGCTTTTTTCCATGTTTGATTGTATCTTTCTTTTCTTATTATTTACATACATTTTCTCATTTCTTTTTTTGTTGATTTTCAATATGTGCCGTTGGTTTCATCATCGACTAAAAAATTTGATAAGATATGGGATATTTCAGAAACGGAACATTTATATGGAAAAGCGTGAGCGTGACACTAGGTTTTGTGATTCTTTTTTCCTAAGAGTAGGTATAAAAACTTGTTAGTGAGGAATTGATTTCATGAATCAATCATTGGATGGAAGCCTACTCTGGAGAATGTTCTGTGGCATCATCTTGATCTGACTGTGATCCCTAATTTATTTTTATTGTTGGAAATTTCTGTTGCTTTGATCAATTTGTATGTACTTTCACATCTTGTGAAAGCCGGTCATTTTTGCACTTTCTCCTTTTAGTTACATTAGGAGCTCTTTAATGAAAAAAGGCAGGATGCTTAATTTTCTTATTCAAAGACAACAGGTTACTCGATTGTTGAAGAAGATGCAATTGCATGCCAAGAAGTTTGATGCAGCTGATAATCAGTGCAAAATTAATGTTTTGATTCCTCCTACCAGAAGCGATATTCTTCATCCTTGTGATGTGATGGAGGTATATAGCAAAATGATTTGTGGACGTGTGTGCATTAGTCTTAGGAAAACTATGTTAATTTTCTCCTTGTTTCTAGGATGTTGCTATTGCTTTTGGATACAATGAAATTCCAAAGAGAAAGCCTGCATCGATAAAGCCACTGGGATTGAATGAACTAAGTGATCTGATTAGATCTGAGGTAATCATATATTTGTTTGTCGATATGCCAATGCTTGGTCAGCTAATCCTCTTTTCATGTTCTGTATATCTGTGCTTATTGTGTTTGAGGTGTGATGTTTAGACCTACAGTTTTGGGTTAGAGGGCCAATGCTTGCTGAGGATCATTAAATAACATATAAATAGGGTGTCCATGTAGTTGTAGCATATCCTCATCTGTTTCTTGGATTACCCTACATGATATCTGAATGTTGTTAAGCGTATTTCTACGGCAACTCCTGGGTTTCTTCAAGTAGATATCAGAAAGAATGTAATAAGCTACTAGGCTTTGACCACAGCTGCAAACTGAAAATTTGTCTGTTTACTTGAAAGGGAAAAAATGTTGTTTTTCTGTACAATATCTGTCGGCAAAAACAAAATGATTAATTATTTTTAGTTTTTTATGAAGACCAATGTATATTTTAAGTAGGTGTCAACATGTCATGTGGATGGAGTAGGGATCACGCCTATTTGTCACCTGCACTTTATAATGTAATATGGACTATGGTATTTAGATTCGACTTATATGCTTAGCTAAAAGAGCCTCTCAGGAAAATCTGGTTTTCCTTAGTACTTGTGAGTAATCCATGGAAAAATACACCAGTTATTGATCAGATTGAGATGAAGCAGAGATTGAATAGCTAGTAAACCTTGGCTTGAATTAAGTGACACAAAAGATTGTGGCAAATGATAATAAGATCACTCATGTTTTATGCACGACCAAGTAAGTAAGATGATGTAAGCATGTCTTTATGCACTCTTTTTGTTTTATATTTATTTTTCTGTGTTTTCCTTGTTTTGCATGCCCTGTCTTGGACTCACAGCTGCATATTGGTATTTGAATTTTCTACTCTTCCTTTCACCTCAGATTGCAATGAATGGATTTTCAGAGGTTTTGAATTGGATATTGTGCTCTTACAAAGAAAATTTCTCCATGTTGAGTCGTAAGGATGACAAATCATCTGCAGTGATTATAGCAAATCCTCGTTCTGCTGATTTTGAGGTTTGTGTTTGTATCACATAGATTAAGTGGCTGAATCCCCCCCCCCAAAAAAAAAAAAAATGTCCTTAAGCGTGATAGTCTGCATTTATTTATCCCAATGTTGATCGAGTGTTTTCTTTTTAATAAGGCCAGCTAATGCTGTTGCATATATTAGGTGTCACCTTTGAGTGAGTTGAATCAAATCTTGGTACGGATCCCTTTCATCGTATTGGCAACCCATAACTTGGTTTGCTTCCTTTATAGGAGATATGTGTGTTGCCGGAGAGGGGAGAGGAGTGAGAAAGAGTGGTAGAAGATGAGAGAGAAATAAATACTTCATTAATGTTGCGGCTGGTGGTCCTTAGGTTTTTCATCTTCTTTCAAAGTCTTTAATAATTCATTAAAGAAAAGGGTGTAAGTGTTGGGGGCTTTTATTGGGCACATGCCTTTTGTACTTGTATTTACAGCTTGCGTACAAATCCAAGTGGACTTCTTTCTAAGAAAAAGAAAAATCAAAGCTTTTATGGGCATGTCTTTTTACAGCTGGCATCACTCCTTTTTTTTTGCTTTTAATATGTTTTGCAATTATAAAATTCTCATTTCATCACATCAATTCATTATTTCATTATAAAAATTTAAGGCGCACAGTTTTTGTGTGGCTGTGCGCGCGTCAGCTTCTTCAGCTCATTTTCAAAAGGCCATATCTCACTCGATTTTCATTGTAATTGAGCTTTTGACAAGGCGGAAAGCTATCGAGACAAAATTTTCATCTCCAACTTGAATCTTCCCAAAATATTGAGTCTGTTGTGAGAAATGTCCATTTGATGTCGACCCTTGTGCATGAACCCTTCAACCCTTTCGAAACAAATGGGGTTGCATTTGCAACAAAAAAGGGGATACTAATCCGTTTACTCTTAAGAACGAATGACCGAGGTTACTCGTATGAATAAATGAGGTTACTTTTGTAAACTATTAGGGTTACCCATATGATTAAATGAGATCTTCGTACAAGTAAATGAGTTAATCGTATGATTAAATATGGTTTCCCTGACGGATGAGGTTACTCTTAACAATAAAAGGGCTTACTCTTGTAAACAAACGGGGTTACTTGTATAACAAAAGGGAATGCTAATCAGTTAACTCCTATGAACGAATGTGTTGCTAGTATGTATAAATGCGGTTACTTTTGTGAATATATGGGTTACTCATATAATTAATTGAGGTTATTGTTAGGAATAAATGAAGTGTTTTAAATGATTAAATAGGGTTACTCATAACATTAAACGAGGTTACTCATATGATTAAACGAGGTTACTCGCGTTCCCCGAACCTAATCTAATTTCAGACATAGCATTGTCGCTGCCTTTGAGTTTCGCTCTTTTTTCCTAAAGCACAATATCCTTAGGCACCTGCTGTCCTCTTTAAGTATTCTCGTACTTCAATATTGGGGGTTGCAAATTGGCCAACAATATTTCATCTTCTCCTCATTTTCAACTTTACCCAGTAGATCCAGATATAATGGAACTAAATGCTTGCAAGCTGTTTGAGAAAATGTGATCTATACGTGCACTCATTTAGGGTATGTTCTCTTCAACTTATTTTCCTAAACTTATCTTATTTTTTCTGATTTTTTTTTTATTTTTCTGAATTTTCTATAACTTTTTTTTCTGAAATTTTCTAAATTTTTTAGAATATTCTAGAATTGCTCTCTACTTTATGTTAACTTTTTACATATTTAATCTGAACTTTCTTATTCCTTATAAACTTTTTGAACTTTTCGTATTTTTTTTGAACTTTTCTTGGAAATAAGTAAAAATAAGTTCAAGAGAATAGACCCTTAGAGACAAGTTTCAATCGCAAGCGGGCAATCATGTTTTGTAGTCCCTGTCTGGTGCTAGTTATCTTTCTGATATGGCATAGTTTTCCTTCTTGTTTGTTTCTGTTTCCACTCTTAGATTAAGTGGGTAATATACTACGAATGCTGATTGCTGTATACACAAGTACAAATGCACCCCTGGGCAATGGATACCTGCACTCCACGGTCTTGTACCCTAGAATTGATGATGGGCAGTCAGTTTTTGAAGTTTTCTTTGGCTGATTTATAAGTGAACTCCTTGTTGGGAGTTAGGTTGATAAGTGTATGTAGAGTGATCTTTTGGTGTGATATCGCCATATCGGTGAGGCGAACAACTTTTTGAAATCAATTTCTGCATGCTCTATGTGGTCATAGTTTTCAAAGAACCTAGCAACCAAAAAGTCATGACCTGGAATGTCACTTATACGCACTAGTAAACTTTGCTCAGGAAACAAAGTAAATTTTTAAATAAATGATGATTTGCTTGCAAACTTACTTCCGCCATATTTAGTTTCCTTGAAAAAATTTATGCAATGTGATGGTTCCTGATCCAATATGATGTTATCTGCTCCTGATGTTGTGTTGTTTGTTTATTTGATCTGAATTTTCTAAACTCTGCTTGTTTTTCTAAAATAGTTATTGGATCATGGTTCTTTCTGATCTGAAGTGATGTGATCTAATTATGGACTGTGCAATTAGGACCTAAATGAGGTGAACTAAACATGGTGATAATGGGTGACCTGTTGCTTTGGCTGCATCTGATAAGTAATGAAAAAAACTTCAGCAGTAAAGGTAGCTTCTGCTTTAGGAACGTCTGCAATTTGCTTGAAGAGGAGGATATCTTACGGTGCTGAGGTTATATGGAGATTTAAAGTCTTTCACTCTTTCTAAAGGTTTTTTTTTTGTGTATAGGCAACTGCCAAGCGGAATAGTCATAGATGGTTCAGTTAAAAGAAATGGTGTGCAGGCTTGCAAGTAGGTTTTACTTTTGAGGGGAGGATGAAAAGAGTTGCTTATGTACAAAAGCTGGTTGTTCTCTGGGACATTTGAGTTTGCCTTTCTTGTTTTTGGGAAGGCCAATAATTTGGTGTTGCACAGAAACGGTGGATGGTAAAAAATTTTATGTGTAGATACAAATGCACAAACTTCAGTTTAAAGACATCCAGTAAGGTTTAGCGCACGTATTATTGATTTGGTGGCTATTTCGCTGTTGTTGACTTGTTGTAAAGTGATCAATGATATTGCATTGAAATCATAATGTGAATTTTTTATGAAACAAATAATCTTGTTTTAAAACAAAATGTATTTTACAGATTCTTTGTTTAAATTTAGTAATTCTTTTTTATTAATACATATTATAGGGTTAATTTTAGTGGTTTCTATAACTTATTTTTGTAATGTGTGATCCAAAATGACTATATTGTTGAGATGCCTTAGTGTCTGGCACCTACAATGACCCTTTTGGGCTTCGTTCCAAATCTAATCCAGAACTTCATAGTTTATGTAGAACTTTCTTTGTTTAGGCTTTATTTTTGTGTCTAGTCCTCCATTGATGTAACATGGGAATATTATATAAACTGCTTATCCTTAACCTAACATCTCTATCTATTTTACCGTTTTTCGACCCCCTTCCGTACCCTTATCGGTGCTACCTAGATGGGTGGTGCAGGGGTTAGTGCGAAGAAGAAAGAAGAGGAAGGAGAAGGTGGAGGGTGGTGCACAGGTGGTTTGGGGAGAAGAGAGAGGAGGAAGGATACGGTGGTCGGTGGTGCAGGGGTGGAGTGGGGTGGGTGGCCCAAAACAAGAGAGAGAGAGAGTTGGGGTAAGAGAAAGAAAGGGGAAGAGTGGAAAGAAAAGAATTAACTCTGTAAACCTAATAGAAACTTTACGCCGTTAGTCATTATAGACATTTTGTACCTTTTATCTAAACCACAAGGGTGGTGCATTTTTTAAACTGCAGGGGTACCCCATGAATTTTAAAATTCCACATGAAAAAACCGTTACAAAAATGTGTGCATGCTCCTTCTGAAAACATTCTTTAGTTTTCTTTGTTTCATAACTCATGTTCTATAGCCAACTCCTCAAGCACAAAGCAAAAATCGAGTTCTCATATGTTGTAAAAGCAAAGGGGTTATCGCCTACTAATTAAAATAATAAATATGTTATAACAGATACTAGAAAGACAAATGGAAATCAATAAACAAAGAACACAAAATTTATGTTCATAACATGTTAGCTAAATCCAAGGGAGCTTTATTAAGTCTTGAGGATTTTAGAAGAATAGAGAGAGATGTTAGGTTAAGGTTAAGAAGTTTATATAATATTCCCATGTTACATCAATAGAGGACTAGTCACAAAAATAAAACCTAAACAAAGAAAGTTCTACATAAACTATGAAGTTCTGGATTAGATGTGGAACGAAGCCCAAAATGGTCATTGGAAGTGCTAGACTCAAGGCATCTCAACAACATAGTCATTTTGGATCACACGTTACAAAAATAAGCTATAGAAACCACTAAAATTAACCCTAGAATATGTATCCATAAAAAAGAATTATTAAATTAAACAAAGATGAACATATCAAAGCACTTTTTGTTTTGAAACAATATTCTTTGTTTCATAAAAGATTCACATTATGATTTCAATGCAATATCATTGATCACTTTACAATAACAGTGAAATAGGCACCAAATCAATAATACGTGTGAACTAAACCTAACGCTTATATACTTGCTAACGTAATGACAACGTGGCTGCATTTCCTATGAATAGAAGGGAATTTTTTAATCACTTTAAAACATTCATCTTACTGCTCAGTAACAGCCGTGGAAGTTGTGTTTTATAAGAATCAAAATCAAGGACCATAGTGGTTTTTTTTATATGATTTGTTGCTAAGAGGCCTCAGGTTGAGAATTGAGTATTTTACTTTCTTATATATTTAGGAAATTTCATGAGGTATCCTTGACATTTTAAAGAATGCACAAGATACCCATGCATTTTGTACCCTAAGGTTTGTAACAAATCCAAAATATGTCGTTAATGACTAACAAATGTGAAAGATGTCGTTATTTAGCCCTCTGAGCAATTAATCATGATGCTAAAATATGTTGGATTGGTGGAATGGGAAATGGGAATAAAGAGTTTTAAAATTTTGGTTGACTGTTGGGTGTTGACGACATTTTCTATGTGTGAGTCATTAAGGATATATAGTGTATTTGTTATAAACCTTCAGGGTACAGGATGCAATTTTCAAAATGTGGGGGTACCTTGTGCATTCTTAGAAAGCTGAGGGGTGCGTCATGGAACATTTCTAAATAATACTTCCTTCGCTTTTTTACTTGCAAGATTGAAGCATGACACAAGAATGTAGGAGAGGAGAGTGATAGAAAGAGATAATAAAGGATCCTATGTGTTAGGAAAGAGAAAGAGAGAATATATTGCCAAAATTGTCAATGTTGCACGTATTATGCATCTTCCTGAAGTGGGAAATGTTGCAAGTGAAACAAAAAACGGAAGAAGTATGTAATTTGAAATTGCTATACTTTTAATTGAATGAGTTGGACCACACATTGAACAAGTGTGTAACTCACGTCTTATGTAATGCCTTGGCCCTGACACCTTCTATGACCTCAGTGTGCTTGATGCGTTTAGAACACTATGGTGGCTATCTTTTGTATCTCTTTAATGTTCTAATGTTGCACACTTATTCTATTGTAGTATGCATAGCTTTCATTTCATCATGTATGACTAAGTATCTGGCTATACAGTATCTTGGATATGATGTAATTTCATGATTTTTCAGGTGGTACGTAGCAGTCTCATGTCTGGTATGTTGAAAACTGTCGGGCACAATAAAGATCATCCGAAGCCTATCAAGGTAAGCCATTGTGCATATGTTGCTAACAGACGTATTATAAACTGTGCCACTTTACAGGTTCCTTTTCTGTGGTTTTCTTTGATGGATTTTACTGTAATGCTGTCAAATATTTGTATGGCACGAGGCTGTTACCTTGTAAATTTCATTTATATTCTTGTGCAAGGGACAAAATTTGTATTACCCTTTGCTAGTTCTCCTCATTTCACCTCCATTTTTGTAATTCTTATGTTTTAAGGTCAGTATAATTGACACCAACAGTTCCAATAATGCTCCAATTTTTTTAAGCAGTCCCAAACTCCCAACTAGTGGTTAACTTGAATAGTCCTAAATTTTGTGGTGTCTTTCCTAATCTATCAGTAACCTGAATAAGCTTTAGTAAACAGGTCAAAAACTGCTATGTCATATTTTCTTTTGTCCTCTTTTAAGAAATTATTTTAATACCACCCATCGCCTGCTGCCACCAGCCGCCTCTCTATCTCAATTTCCCCCACTTGGCAATTCCTCACGACCTGAAACCCCCTTTGGTTGAACTTTTCCGCTGTCAACCCCCTCATTGGATATTTCCCTGCCACCCCTTTCAAATTTCTAATTTTTTCTCACATCTGCTTTGGAAGACGTCTTCAACCCTAGAGAATGCCTCACCACAATGAATTTCTATATTCCACTTCACTTCCCACGCTGATGTCCTGGTGCTGCTGACTCCTCATGTTTTGAGAACATCCATTTTTTAGAAGAATATAGAATTTTTGCTGCAAGGTTTATAAGGTAGGTAGTTAATATCTCATATTTTCCCTTTTCTAATTCTGATATTTACTATTTCCATGTCCATGTATGTGTTCATGCACCATATCCTCGGTGCTAAGAAAATAATACACTAGATTATCTTCCGTGGTTGGCCTTTCCCCTTGTTTTACATGTGTGCCTACTTCCTTTGACTAATGTTTCGAGTTGATGTCAAAATATAGAGGTCAGAAACGGGTTCTTGACATCCATGGTTGTAATTGTACGGTGGAGCAGGTCTTTGGTGGCTGTCTGGTTATGCCTTTATTGTAGTTTCCTCTGTTGATTCTCCTGTAATGTCGTTTTTCAAATTGATGTTTAGATTTTTGAAGTTGGTGATATAGCGCTCCTTGATGATACGAAAGATGTTGGTGCCCGGAATTGCCGTCAACTTGCAGCGCTTTATTGTGGTGCTAGTTCTGGTTTTGAGGTAATCCTTGATTGAATAACTTTCTGTGGCTTGTAACCAGTTCAAACTGATGGATTCTGATACAATCTGATATCCTGGGCATTAATATAGGGTCAAGTTGTCATTTTAAAACTGTGTGGAACACTGGGAAGACATTTAGGTTTTATGTGATAACTAGTTATGTGAAACTATCTTTTAAAGATGAAATAAAGTATCGATATCCATATGAGGTATTAGATGTGCTGGACAAGGCCACAAGGGTACGTCAAGTTAGGAGCAACTAAATTTCTGGTGTATTTTTGTCTAAACATTTGGTTTTCCTCTTTTCACTGGTTATTATTTCGTGCCAGTGTTTCAGAAGGATTTGCCCTTAGCGATGGAGGGACAAATTGGTGGCCTTCATGTGAGTGTGTGATGGTTGTTGCTTGCCAATATATTCTAGGAATTCAATGTAGAATTAATCATCTTATGATATGAAGGTCAAGGTCATATTGCTGTTAAAACTATAAATTGGTTTAGTATTTATGAGTTGCCTTTTTTGGGCGGGACCAGATAGATGAGTTTGTTTTTCGGAGTAAGCGATATGAAATTTGGTGTGGGGTGAAAAGACTATAGAACAAAATAAATGGAGTCTGGGGTTCTGAATGGAGTGTTTGATTCCATGCAATAACATTGTAGACTTTTGATATTGGTCCAAAGATAACATATCTGAAATTTATCTCTTAACTACTATGTAAATTGTTTTAAACTATCAATTAGCTAGCCATATGTATCAATTAAAAGTCTCTTTCCTCATTTAGTGGTCTTTATGTAGATCAGTAGATGCCAGATCGCATAGGGGAGGGCGGGAGGCCCTACAGATTCTTCACTATCATGAGTTTTATATAGTTTGTACCATTGATTGGAGCAAGTATGAACTTTTTGGCCTTTCAGGAAATTTTAACTTATTGTACCTCATGTGCTGATGTGTATGAGGGTGTATTCTTTCAGCCATAATGCTTCGGCTCTAGAGAGCAGGGTTCCCTCTGCTTCTCTCTCCTTTTGTTTTCAGGCTTAGGCATCAAACGCCTTCAGCGTGCTTACAGAATTGGGTTATTTAAAATCCTGTGTAGGAGTTGATTGTTCCCTTTGTGACAGCAGATTTAATGCACTCTTAACCGTTGTGCTCTGCAGATAATACACTCCCTAATTGACAGAGTTATGGAAATAGTTGGCACTCCTTTTGTTGCAGAAGGGGACTGCTCTGGCTACTACATAAAGCGCGCAGATGTAAGTGTTTTGTGCCATGCAACTTGATTTTTCTGTAGTCTTAAGTTCTATGGTTGACTGTTTTCTGTTTTGCTAAAGAACCCGGAGTTTCTTTCGGGGAGACAAGCCAACGTCATTTACAAAGGCAAGCACATAGGCACTTTTGGCATTGTGCATCCAGAGGTATTCTCCTTTTTCTATGAAGCTCATTAAGCTGCATTGTTGTTTCAGAACCATATGCATCATATACTATATCATTATTTCCTATTTGGATATCGAGAAAAATCTTTCTATATATATATATATATATATATATATAATTAGGGTCTCATGAGAAGGTTCTTTAAATGAGGGGGTGATATGGATTTTGCATATTTTTTGAAGTGGATGTGTTTTTTTTTTCTTAGTATGCAACTTTTTCGTCATGTGCCTCTTTTTGAACAGATTGTGCATCCTTATTTTCAATAAAAACTATCTTCAGCTCTGAAAAAGTTACCCATGTATCCATCTTATTTTAAGAAGCTTTCTATTAGATTTCTTGCCTATATACTACGTTTCTATTCATTTGTTCTTCTCACTTTCTTTTTTGGGTTGTATTTTTCTTGTTCTTCCTACTTTTACCTTTTCCCTCACAACTCACAAGAACTACCCATGTGACTTCTCATCGCCCATTATTTACATTTACTCCATGGTTTCTTTCCAAAAGCAAAAGGGAAGAACAAATAAATGCAGATGTGGTATATATCAGTAATGTTTAGGCTAGGACGCTACTTATATGAGAATGTGATGTGTTTCTTGATGGAAGAATCACAAGTTTAGGCTCTTTAGTGTTGTAGTTTAGCTTTTCTTGAACAATCTTGGATGAATTACTATGTTTCCTTAAGTTTCTTGAATTAAAGATTGAGTCTTTATAGTTATTTAGAGGGAGAGTCGAATACTTGTGGGAATATTCAACTAGTTTGGACGAGTTTAATGGAGGATATGGAGAACTTTAACTAATCCAAGTTTAACAACTAGGTTTTGTGCATTCAATGCTAAAACAATTGCCTTCTCGGCTATAACAATAATTCACAATAGAATCACTTTAATAAAACTCCAAAGTATCTTATTCATTATCATGGCCGAAATATATAATGCTCATACATTCCTAAACCAAGTACAATTGGGAAACTAAAGAAGCTAAACATGAATAACAACCTAACAAAATAAGGTATCACCTGCCTAACAAATCTAAAGCATACGACCATTACTACTAAGCTCCTATTGTAATTCTTAACTCTTGAAACAAGTAATAAACTAAGGCCTCACATAGGAAAAACCCTCTTATGTGAAAGGTAAACACCTATAGGCAAAATAAGTCCTATTACAATTAAAATATGTAAATTACATAGTTTCCTAACAAAACTAGGATATTACATAATTAGCACTCTTCATACACATCAGAATGTGAAAACAGTGGAACAGTTTTCCATTTTTCTAGTAAAAATGTAATCCTTTTTAAAGATATCACGTGGTAATCCTTTTTGCTGACTGATTCTGCAAGGAAAAAATTGGTTACTATGTAGTATCCTAGTTCTGTTAGGAAACTATGTAATTTAGATTTTTTAATTGTAGGATTTTTTTTCCCTACTTGAGAGGGTTTTTCCTATTTGAGGCCTTAGTTTATTAATTGTTTTAAGAGTTAGAGTTACAATAGGAGTTTAGTAGTAATGGCCGTGTGCTTTAGATATGTTAGGCGGGTGATAGCTTAGTTTGTTAGGTTGTTATTCATGTTTAGCTTCTTTAGTTTCCTAGTTCTACTTGGTTTAGGAATGTATAAGCATTATATATTTCGGCCATGATAATGAATAAGATAGTTTTTGAATTTTGATTAAAGTAATTCTATTGTGAATAAATGTTTTAGCCGACAAGGCAATTGTTTTAGCAGTGAGTGCACAAAACCTAGTTGATCTTTAACATGGATTAGTTAAAGTTCTCCATATCTTCCATTAAACTTGTTCAAACTAGTTTAATATTCCCTAAAGTATTTTAGTCTCCCTCTAAATAACTATAAAAATTCAATCTTTAATTCAAGAAACGTAAAGAAACATAGTAATTCATCCAAGATTGTTCAAGAAAAGCTAAATTACAACACTAAAGAGCCTAAACTTGTGATTCTTTTATCATGAAACACATCATACTTTATACTGTGTTGGCTTTGAAGCTGTGTGCTGTACAGAAACATGGTTAAGCAGTGTGTATTTCTATGAGTATAGGTTGGCTTGCATCGAATAAGCATAGATTGGCTTACCCAAATAAGCAATGAATACAAATAAGAATCATTGACTTTTGCTGATCAGAACCACGTCATACGTAGTTATGGAGAATGACAATGAGGGAATTGGTCAGCAGATAATTTTTCATTACATTTGATTGTTGGTTCTGATAGAGATTAGGGTTTTGGTGACTTCAACGGCTAGCCAGCAGATGTTGTATCTCTATGTAACTACATAATTTGAAATACTTTAGAACTTATTGAACCATTGCATCACCTCATTTATGTTATTTGCTGTTAATATTTTCAATGAGAGCATCACAAATTAAAACAACAATAGAAAATAGCGGCTTTGCTTGTTTACCAGCTAAAGTAAGCAATATGTCTGCCTGACATTTCATCTGGTTTGCTTTTTTTCTCAGACCTGGGTTGTAGCTCAAAGCTTGTAATTTTCATGTAGAAGCTAGAAAGTGATGGTCTTTCCAGCTGAACTGAGCCACATGACCCCATCCCTTCCATAGTGTATGCCCTAGTTGGCTTATTCACAGAGATTTAGTAAAGTGGAAAAGGGCCAACTGGAATAGGTTTTATTGAAGAAGTATATTAGACCCATAGATATATTGGGCATTTACCACTCAAATTGAAATTAGTCAAATATAAATGGGATACTCATTAAGAAATGGAGGTGTAGTCTTGTGTGCATGATACTTAAGACCTCATAAACAAAGAACAATGGTACTCTTAATTCCACTTGACATCTATCTAGATCGTTTACCAAACTCAGCATCCTAGTCTGTACCATTCAAGTAGTCACCAACTTGTATGGCATCTTAAAGTGCGAGCTTGACGGTGGTGGACCTCTATCTCTGCAAATTAGACAGATTGTTTGGTGCTGATATTATCATGAGAAAACAAAGCGAACCATATTGGGAAAAAAAAGGAGACGGTTCTTCAGTTTACATGCTATCTAGATTTGCACTTCAGACATGATGTTAGCTTCTAGATTTCTTGTCCAGTTGCATGGGTCAATGTTAGCTTTGTATTTTTGTTCTTAGCCGAGAGAGGCTGCAGTCTTCATGTACTAGTTGAATAGACTCATATTTCCTTCTTTTTGTTTATAAAAAATAATACTCATGTTTCCTTTAGTTCGTTTTCCATGGTAATGATGCTCAATATTTACTAGCTTTCTGATAATATGCGGTTACAGGTCTTGAACAACTTTGATATTCCAGATCCTTGTTCGTATGTGGAACTTAATGTGGAGAGCTTCTTATAGATGTTACCTTGTTATAGAACTGGTAAGTGCATTTAACATCCTTGTTTTTCGCATAATTACAACTATATTTGTGTATCTCTGCAAGGGAACGATGTGTATCTCTGCAAGGGAACGATGTTGGACTTCAAAATCGATGTTTTATACAGGTGCCTGCAATTGTCCGTATTTTGATCTCATTTCATGGCGAGCTGTGAGCCTCTGATTGTATATGGGTGTGTAAACAGCAACGTGCATGCTTGACGGAAGCATCATGTAACTTTGGATTTAATCGCACAGAGAGAGGCTGTCTATATAACAGCAAATACAAACTCTTTGGCATATTCTTAGGTGGTCATGGAATCTGCTCATTTATCAATATATATTGTAGCATTCACAATTGGTTGTCTATTTAAAATGTGATTTTAATTTTTTTCCCTCCTACTTTTGCAGTTCTCAAACCGTTGTGATCTCTGGTTCATTTTTACGTAAAACATCACTCTAGTTGTACTTGTGGCCACAGCGTTTCTGAATCTAATTTATGGTTTTGTGTATCCAAATAAAGTCTAATTGGGCCAACTAATCAATGAAATTCATTTCAAATTACTTCCGTTATTCAAAACTTGCAACATGTTTCTTCTTAAGAAGTTTCATTGTAGTTGCAATATTACTTATTTTGGTCAATTCTCCTATGCTAATTGTCCAGATTACCTTCATTTAGCTTCTCAACCGAGTTTAGTATCTCTCTCTAAAAGGAGAGTCTCTCTCTTTTCCCAAGAGAGGAGTTTGAACGCGAGTTTGCGTGTCCTTCCTTATTTTCATCGTGTCTAATTGCTCTCTCTCTATTTTATCTGTGCCTAACCGCTTTCTTAGTCTTTCCACCCCTCTTCCCCCCATTTTACTTTCCCCAATTTCTAATGATTCTCTTTCTCCTTCCAAATAGTGTAAAAGATTTTGTTTCGAGTGGTCAAAGAAATCTCCCCAAGTGAGTCTTCCTCTCCTATATCACCTCTTGGATCGAAAAGGCCTCAAGATATGTATTCTCGAAGAAAGATGTTAAGTTCTACGAGCAATTTTATTAAATATACATTGGCTACAACTCCTAATTACCGTCTGGAAAGTCGGAGTGTTGCTTCGTTTGGGTATGAATCATATGATGGCCCGAAATAACTAAAGGTTAAGGGGACGCATAAATTTCAAGGATGCATTCATGAGTTTTAGGTTAGTCCAGCCAACCTCACCCCTCTACTCCCCCTCCTTTGAACATCTAGCGATTTGGATGCGTTTAGAGGATTTACCTTTAGCCTACGATAACACTGAGGTGGGCAAGAGAGCTCTTAAAATGATCAGCACCATCTGCTTCTTTTACCATGAGTCCTGAAAGGAAAGGCCTTCGAATGAATGTACCCGCCGCTAGTTTTGAAAATTTTTATTGGAGTGGAAGGGAAAAAAATAGTTTGGGTGTTTTTGAAATACGAGAATATATGTTTATCATTTGTTGGAAATTTGAAAAGTTAGGTCACAAGGCCATAAAGTGCAAAGTTGAAAAAGCCCAAGCTGAAGAAGAGTTCATATCTTGCTAAAGGATAAAGGTAACCCGTCGGTGGACGTTTTATGGGAGCCCATGTAACAACCTGCACTTCTGAGCTGTTAGCTTAACATACCTAATATTCATAAACCTCATTTAACAATAAATAAATCTTGGTTAACTATAACCTGCAGCGGAAAGATAGCCTTAGAAACCATATCTCGATCCTAGACCCGTGGGTTATGGGCCTACATTACAATACTCTTATTTCTAACCTAATACGAAATTGCTCCGACCCTGATCCCGAAATATAACACAAACAATATGATAAGACTATTTCTAATTAAACATCATATTACACTTTTAAATCCAAATACTCCCCTCGTCCCTAAATAGAGTTCCCATTTTTCCATTTACTAGTTGTTGCTTCGCGCGCCTGCGCGCGCGGCGCCCCAAAATAGTGTAATTGTGATATTTGCAATCCGTTAGCCTTAAGTAGTGAAATGTTTATTTAGCACGTATTCCAAAGGGGCGGTAAGTACACACGTTGTATTAGTTGCATCAGGCAAACCAATGAAGTATGATGTGCATACATTAAACTATCAGAGTCCCAAACCTACGTTCCTACCTCTTGATCTCTATCCTTCTTCCTATATGTCTATTTCTCGATCTCTATCCTTCTTCCTATATGTGTTTTTGCAAATATAGAAGATCTTTTGAAAGTGCTCCTCTCTCTTTGTCCTCCCCTCTTTACCTGTTGTTATGTTTTTGTTTATAACGTCAAATAGTGAAAAGACGTCGCGTTGCTAATGCCGATGGTAGCCTGTTTAGACTTGTGGTGATAGTCGTTCATCAAGTCGTGGTGGATGTCCCTATGTTTGTCCCTTTTGGTGTCCCTATTGAATGTATACTTCATGTCAACGGGTGCCTTCTGGGGTTCTTCCTGGCAATACTCGCGGCTGCTTAGCGGTTGTGGGTTGCGTCCTTGGAGTATCTTGGGATGATGCACACGGTACACGTATGAGTGCTTATTGATTTTTTTGGGTTGGCGAGCTCCATGCTTGTGCATGCAACCCACAAGACATTATCCGCCTCTTTTTTCGTTTCCCTTTTTCTTTCCTTCCTTCCCTCGTCTTTATGATTTTTTGAATTTTCAAAAAATCTCTTAGAAGTGTTTTTTTTTTATCTCATTCTTAATTGCACTCTGAAATAGTATCTTTTAACTCTCCATCTCTTCCACCCTCTTATTTCAATTTCTCATATTTACCCTTCATTCTCTTTCACTCTCTATGTATGACGCTGATTTAATTATATGGATTTGAGGTTTCAAAATTCTCGTCATGCTTTCTCCCTCCTCCTTTCCAATTAATACTTTATAGCTTCGCAAGTTATAGAAAATGATTTAGTAATGTTACCTAACTCTATCTTAATTACACTCAAATATAGTCTAGGTTAAGACCGTCTCTTACTCCCTCTTCTTTCTCTCATCTTTATCCCCATATCCTCCCCTTCTTTTTACTGTCACCCCATCTTGATTCTTCCTCCTCTCCCCATCTCACTCTACTCTTATGTGTTTGTGAATTAACCTTCACCTGTTCTTTATCTTTCTAGCAATATTTATTATTATTATTAGTATTATTAGTATACTATTATTAGTATTCCTTCTCTTTCTTGCTCAATATCGTGTGGCCACTTCAGAGCAAAAAAAGAGGGGGATATTTTAGGGAAATTAGCCACTTCAGAGCGCGTGGTACCCCAAGATATTTTAGCTGAAATATTGTAAGTGGTATAATTAATAATTGTATTGAAGATGATGAATAAGAAAGCACTGTGGTGAATAACTAAATGCAAGTATGAGCATAAATAGTGGTAAATCACTAAATGCAATTATCAGCATAATTGATTTAAGCAAAATGGTAGGTTTACAAAACCAGCACCTATTTGAACATTATCATATTTTTGGAGCCAAAAGATGCAAACATTAAAATGCATAAGGCTAAGTTTCCACAACCAGTACCTATTTAGACATTTACAAATCAGAGAAAGTAGCTGCTGAAGTTCTATTGTTCACCCCAAAAAAACTATCACTTACACATAGCACCATACTTAAGTAAGAGATACACATCCCTTTGTAAAGCCCAAAAAAAAAACCAAAAAAAATTAGGAATTTTTGCGTTTTAGTCAGCATGGAGGATGGAGCAGTTGGCGATTCTGAATTCTTATCCATTGAGCAGCCACGGTGGGAAGTCTTTTAGCTACAAGTAAACACAAAATGAGATTAAAAGTGACGTCGAATCATGCAGCCCTTCTTCACTTTCCATTAACTAAATGTAGTTCGCAAATTACCAATATAAACGCTATGTAGCCTTCTCTAGGACTAAAATTCATTTTGAGCTATTTACATTAAAAAGTCGGTGCTAAATTATTCAATAATAAGTGTCAACCAACATAGCCTCCTCCTCTTAAGGGACAAGATTGCATACACGAAGTGGTTCCACTAAATGCAAAAAATTTTATAACATAAGTAATTCATTAAAAGTACAGTCATATTTGAGGAGGGGGTATTTTAGAGTAAGAGTTTACTTTTAACAACAAACTAACAAGCTTAACTAACTATTCCAACAAACTTATTAACCACCTAAACTTCTTGTAACATACTTCCCTACCTTCTAAAAGACTTGCCCTCAAGTCTATTGAACATATCTAAGATTTCCTTTAATGTGCATAGCAAACTGTCAATAAGTTTTTGAAAGTTTTTCATTTATTTGTCAAGAATTGGATATTCTTGTTAACTTGGACATGTGAAATTTGTAAAGAGATGCTTAAGAGGAGGTTTTGGTGGAGGCCTTATACTTTTTGGAAGCTCTACAAAATATTCACATTGTTTAATCATCACTCACAAAATTTTTCCCAGAGCTTGTAATAAGAACCACCTTGACATTTTAATGAACTATTGAGAAGAAAACAAACCTTGGTTTTTCAATTCCAAGATTGCTTGTGCACACTCAAAAAGGTGTATTAAGGCCTATCTTCTACGAACTTTACCTACCCTAACCAAAAACTACAATGATATCGTAGGTAAAGTTCGTGGACATCTTTTTAAATCTCGTGGTGTTCAATGTCACATAACGATATCGAACTATACTTGGTTAGGAATCAGATTATTTTGTCTTGAGACATCTCGGTCTGGTACAATTAAGTTCAATATAGGTCAATTCCTTCCAAATTTAAAAAGCAAAACACCTAAAACAAAAAATTGAGGGAAATGAAAGAACTGAAGGAACATAAGTGGATAGAGAAGTAGGGATTGTCATACTCTTTTTTTTGTGAGAAAACAGAGGGGAAAAAATACTTTCTTTTTCGTAAAAATAAGCATTATAGAAAAATAAACATACCCCAGAGCCATGGAAACACAAGATGGAATTCCTATGGAAGACGTATGCTTGGGTACTAACATCATATGGGAAAACTGCCCATTAATTTTCAGCACTTAAAAGTTTGCTTCCATTTAATAAATATGACAGCAAGAAAATATATATTAATGAATCATAGAATTACTCACACTATACAAAAAATATGTAAAACTCAGCATTAATAGTATAATGCATCACTCTGTTAGTTAGAGAGATAGAAGTTGGTATAGCAACCTCACTCATTAATTGTTTTTTTTTGGCTTCTTGTAGTCTGTCTTGTTTTTGTTCTGGTCACAAGAGGCATTCTCCTTGTTTCCTTGAACTTAGATTGTAAATTGTTCATGGTTTGCAATACATATCTTACACTTGCATACCAAAAAAAAAAACTGAGAGATTGATGTAAAGGATACCTCTCACCCCTCGATATACCCCTAGAACCTTTGCAATATATAGTTTTTCCTTGAACCTTTGCTTATCGTTCCTTCAACTTTATAACGCGTCCAAAAGAAATTTTGGGGTTACACTTTCAACATAATAACCATCCTTCTTAGAACCTCCTTATAAATGTCCACTGATCCTTTATGAACTTATAGGTACCCAACTTATAAATGTCAACATATTATTTTAGATACCCTCCTTATAAACCTATAAATGTCAACATATTATTTTAGATACCTAACTTATAGACTCTTCAAACTCAGCACATAACTGAAGAAACTTATAGACTCAATTAAATATCTATAGCTAAGAAGAACAATTTACTTAAGCTATATAGATGCCATGCAAACGCACATGTATCTGCTTGTATAAAGCAACATGTGTATCTAACTGACTATAAAACGGATCAAGGAATATACTAACAGGAAGTAAACACGCATTTGCCACTTTTTGTGCTCTTGACAGTGGGATGAACAAAATAAAAGCTAGAAGTAACCTCGAATCGTGTAAACCTTTCATGCATTGCACCTTTTAATTAGAACATACAACAAAAAAAAAAGAAATCCTAAATACAAGGGTGATTGGACCTATGTGAGATTTATAGCGGGGGAAACATCTAAAATCAAATTTATATCAATTGATAATCAAAACTGCTTGTTGAATAGGTTTAAAAGCAAAATATGAAAACCAAATCTTCAATATTGCAAACCTCTGAATAAAATATAACCAATACAGCAAAAGCATAAAGAATTGAATCAAACACCTTCCACGGGTATATCGCTTTTCCCAAGACCAGTATCACTTGTTGAAGCTGATGGCCAGATAATGGGGCAGGTTTCACAGTTGCTTCGGGTTCCTACCTCGAGGTTTGGCCCTGACGTCAGTGGCTGGTGCTTTGACTGGTATAGGTGCTAAATTGCTCTTTATTGCCTTCAACTGTAATTAATAGCTTGCCAGTTTAATTTTTCCACAGAAGTAAAAAGTAAAACTAATTAAATGAGTTGCAGGCTTACAATTGCTGCATAGAATCTCTTGGGTGCGTCATCTTGAGAGGCAGGTAGCCCTGAAGTGACAGTCACACTCGCTCTCTGATTCAACTGAACTGGCGGCTCAACAATTTATTCTTCAATTATTGATCCATCTTCATTGTCCGAAGGATCACATACTTCGGTCTCAATATTGATCCATCTATCTTCAGTTATTGATCCATCTTCATTGTCCGACGTAAAAGAAAGTAATGACTCTGGTCCTTCAATGATTGATGAGGAGGCTAATGTTCCAATATAAAGGTGCTGCAACAATATTTTCTATTTTCTCAAGAAATATCAAAGAATAACTTATGAGTTGGGGTTTTTGGTTGCTGTGAAAGTAATAAGAATCTGAATAACAAGCTCAAGACCTACCTCTGGAGCATGTAGGTTTAAAATTAACTTCCTGCTCAGCAAAGGTTGAAATGGGATGCGCATTGGTTTGGGTGTCATGGCTATAACCTCCTGAGCCAAGAAATTCAAAATACAACTGTTGTTTTTTCTATAAACCAAACACAATAGCTGCAGAACGATGGCCTAAAAATAAGGTACTTCAACATCAAGGTACAAAGCACGAAAGCATCTAATTAGATTGATACCGTCTGACTCATAGTGATCATTTATCAAAGAATGACTCTGGTTATCAAATGATTGAACAACCGGGAGCAATTTACTTACGATACTTAGTTGACATTCATAAAAAGTATCTAATGAATTATGAGTTCAATTACAAAGGGTCTAACAACGCATATATGAAAAATTCAACGTGAAAGTGTGTATTGTACAAGAAACAAATTCCATTTGAGCATGTACTCCCGAGAAGCATATGGAATTCTATAGAAGAATTCCTATTGAAAGTCAAATTCTATTGTCGTCCTTTTCCCAAAAAGTGGAAACTAGGAAGCAAACTCAAACAAGGGCTTAGCAAGTTAGATCTCTCAATGACCAAAGTCCTGAATGCATCTACATTTTTCAAGGCTTTGACAAACACCCTGTTCTACAAAACAAAGAAGGGCACATATGTTCTATAGGGGATCAGGACACCTGGTATCTGAACAATTTACATTTATGAGCACTAAATTTAGCAGCAAAGAAACAACAATCAGAACACAAATATAACAGAACAAGCAAATATCCAAGGTAAACATATTTTTTCAAGAATATCATATAGAGATAGCTAAGTAGATTAACGCAAGAGTTCCAAATGTAGGATTACCAGCCTTGTCTTGCAAACCGTTTAGGCTTAATTAATAAGCGGCAACAAAACTCCTATAGCAAAATATATTGAATAAATTAAACATATATAACAAGATCAAACCCTAGAAAATATGGGGAACACTGAAAGTATACAACGACAAAAAAAAAAAAATATTCCCTAATACAATGATTCTATTTGACCATTTCCTTTCTCAGATTCTCCAGCATGATGGATGAAGGGAGCACAAATTTTAAAGTACAAACAACAGACAAAAGTCACTAATGTAAACCAGAAATATTCTGTGTAATTATAACATGTTTATGGTAGATTGTTTGGGACTTGAATAAATTTTTCTCTAACTCACCTTAAGAGGGCTCTGGTTGAAATATAGGCCCTTCATGTGTTGGCGTGCTGCTTCTTTAACATGGATGGTGTATGGGATTATCAGTGCCATTTCCACAAGCTACAATTTTTTATTCCTTTATAAAATCTTCGGATGATCCAAGCTGCAGAACGCCATAAATGACTGTTAAATCATGCAAG
Source organism: Beta lomatogona (assembly GCA_947646795.1). Classification (NCBI taxonomy): domain Eukaryota; kingdom Viridiplantae; phylum Streptophyta; class Magnoliopsida; order Caryophyllales; family Amaranthaceae; genus Beta; species Beta lomatogona. Next base: position 181,619 of record CANSNZ010000681.1, on the reverse strand, counting down.
TTAGTATTTTTCTGACATACCAAGAGATGTTAAATGTGCAATATGTTTAACAACCTCAATAAGATGCTTTTATGCTGACAAAAGAAACTTACCTTACTGATCTCATGATCTATTTGTCCCGAGGGACTATCACATAATGGACATAAGTATCAGGTGGAAGTCTCCTCCTCTTCAATTTATTTTTCTTATGATTTATCTTTGCCCTCACTCTAAATTGGCTTGAAAGCAAGCATGTAGTTTTCACATTGCATATACATTGTATTTTTGAAAGCAATCATGTAATTTTTACATTGCATATACATAGTATACTTATGCCTAGAGAATAACGACATAACATTTGCTCACCTGTATGTCCACAACTTCAAGCTAGTGATCAGCAAGGAATAACTACATTGTTTTTAAACAATTCTGAACAAATGAATTGTTCTTAAAGCCATCATAATAATACATGAAACCTGCCAATAAAGGCTAATATCGTTCTTTTTGGGCTCAATAAACATAGCAACTTAATTCAATCCAATATAAAATCTTTAACATTCAAACTAAGTAGCACATAACTAATGTCTGATAATCCTCATCGCCATGAATAACTCCACCAATGCTTGAAAAATGGAATCAAACTCTCGTCGTACACAATGCCTAACAAAAGAGAAAATATGTACATTAAGATTTGTAAGACGCAAACCTCTAACTAACTTCTTCTAACTCTACACCTCCATATCTCTCTTTTTCTCTAATTTAGTTCTATACATTTTAGGAAAGCCGAATTCTCTTTATTTTTTATGTTTCTCACTCCCTTATCCTCATTCTATGTTCCCTCCTTCCCTAAGAAAGTTTGTAGAATAAATTATTGCATTGAGAAATTTTTTGCTTTCTGGAGCAACTCCCTCATTTGAATTCCAATCATTCTCTCACTACCGTATGTTACCTCTCCTAAATTTTTACACATGTACTTGGTCACTCTTTTTCCTAGCTCGGATTGAATTGAGTAAATATACCCTTACAATTCTGCAGGATCTAGGTTCTGCATCAGAGGGAAGATTTGATTGCAATCGCAGAAGAGGAGAGAGGAAAGAGGAGAGAGGAGAGAGACGTGAAGAAGTGGAGAGAGAATAAGAGAACTTGTGGCTCAGATGGAATTGAACACATCTGGTAAGGCGCCCAGTGTCACGTGATGGGCGCGTGGACGCTTGAAGCTTGCTTCATCACGCGAGGTGCACGAGATTTGCTTGTGAACAGTAATATGCAGATGTTTGTGACTGAGATCACTGTTCAGATGAACAGTGCTGAAGCAGAGAAAGAAAGAATACTGACCAGCAGGTGACCTTGAAGGGTGCCACTACTAAAGCTCTTGTTCTCTTTTACATACACCACTTGAAGTGGCATCATTAACCATGGCAGGAATTCATTATGTGGTGACCACTGTATCATAATTCATTATTAATCCAGAAGTACAGACATTTTTCAATATCACAAGATTATCATATCTTTGGCGACTAAATCAATAAAAGATATGTTGACCTGTACACAAAGAACAGAAGCATCATGGACATGAAATTTATGGATAGGTAAGCCAACTCCATTCATAGTGAGATTTCGCCGATCAAACATGTGAATTGAATTATTAGCTGATCTGAATGCACAAAATGATGCTATAGATTAGAGCCAAAGTTGTAAACTATAAATGTAAAGTGCAAAAAAAAAAAAAAAAAAAAATCACATACCCAGTCAGAATAAGATTTTCATCATGAGGGTTCCAATCAACACAATGCAGATCAGCATCATGGGCCTTCTCAACCTGGTGGAACGATATATTTCATTAGAGATAGATACCCGCATACGGGAAATTTCCAATATTGTTGTTACTGCTTGAAATATTGCACATTTGAATGTGAAATGATTATATTGCAGGTAAAAGGGTTACAAAACCAAAAAATACTCAGACAGTTGCCACAGTTAGGGGTGTTCGCGGTTTGGGTTGGTGCGGTTTGGGATGTAACCCAACCCAAACCGCAAATATACGGTTTGACATTTTCACAACCCAAACTGCACCGCACTTTTGACCAAACCAACCCAAACCGAACCGCGCAAAACGGTTTGGTGCGGTTTGGTTTGCTGTTTAACCATTTTTTCTCCGCGACATTAATTTTGTAATCTAAAAGTAAAAAAAAAAAATGTTGTTAATAAATATAAAGAGTCCAAATAAATATGAAGTTGACTTCATAATTAAACATAAATAATAATTTATCAAAAGTGTCCAAGTTCTTTACCTGAAACTTCTTTTTTCAATTGTATACTTGTATGCCACCTTGTCAAGTGTATTTAAAAAAAAATCAAAATAGATAAAAAGAATCATATAAAATTGCGGTTTACGGTGCGGTTTCAGTTTACAAAAATTAAAACCCAACCCAAACCGCAAACCGCGGTTTGCTTGAAATCATAACCCAAACCGCAATGTTGAAATCGCAAACCAACCCAAGCCGCGAAAAAACGATTTGGGTTGCGGTTTGGTGGGGTCCAGACCGCACTCTGAACAACCCTAGCCACAGTGTCATCCTATGCCATTAGATTACCAAGCTAATATTGCTATAGAGGTGCTGCAATGCACAAACAAGCAAATGCTTGGGAGAGAATTGTACATGATAGAGAAATTGGCATGCTGCATCAATAAAGATATTCTGCGAGAGCGTGATAGTCAAAAGCGCATGATTCTACAACTCCAAACATGATAGGATTGACATGATTCTATTTTTTCCTCCCTAGCAAATTCTAAAGTCAGTCTGAGGGGATCAATATAGCATTGCGTGATGCTATGTCCCACTTCATTATGCAAAACGACGTTGTAATGACGACCAAAACTACGTTGTCATGACAAGCAAAAAAGAATACATACAGCTGCATATTTCTCAACCAGTGGATGGAAGACAGGGTCAGAAAGAAGAGCCTTGTTAGATGGCAGCTGCAGGAGACCTTCTTTCTGACCAGTTAGGAGCTCCCTGTTACCAAACAAGGTAATAACTTAACTGACCAGTCTACACATTTTTGTAGTCTTAAGAAAAGATCGTAAATACAAACTATAACAACCTAATAGTCACAGAGGAGAAAGGATTAATGTTGGAAGAAGCACATACATCGAAACAGTGAAGAAGACAATGCCCGCTAGATCCACAGGTGATGAAGACGTGGCGTTTTTTGATTGGAATGGTGTCTGAGCGAGGGCAAAAGATGAATCAGATGTATTACTCTTCATAAACCGCCGAAATACAAACAAATACACCTATTAAATCTGAAGTAAGCAATTAGTTCTCAAAATCGACACAAACAACAATGCTTTCATTTGAACAACACGAAAATTGCAAAAACTAAAACCTAGAGCAAAAATCAGGCCAATCTAATCCAAACAAACCATATCTACTAACTCTAGAATTTGTCTTGTAGTTACCCATTTATAAAGAACACCCTAAAACTTCTAAAAAAGAAACTAATCAACACCATAAATCAGAATGAGCCAAACCCATTTGAAACAAGCCAGAAATTGTTATCACCTACAACTCAAATACACCCCAAAATCCATAATTGAGACATAAAAAGACAAGCATTAAACACTAAACCTGTCTCTAATGTTGCTGCTGTTGTTGAAATGCTGCTGTTGCGAAGTCGTAGAGGAGGATGACAACAACGCCGGCGATGCAGCAGCAAACTCCGGATTTCGGCCATTCCGACCAGCGTCAGTGTGCTTGAATGAAGTGAAAATCAAACAAGCAAAACAAATACTGAATTCAGACAACTTAAAAAGAAGAACCTGAAGTAATTTGCACTTCAATCAATTTCATAAATATGAGGAACCCAAAATCAAATCAAGAAGTAAACACAAACTAATTGCAAAACCCACATAAAATTGTGACCCATTCAACAAATTAAAGGTGTAAAAATAGAAACTTTAAAAAGAGAAAAATAGGCAAACCTAAAACAAACGAAAACGTGAAGAAGGTAGATAAGAGATCCATTCTTAGGTTTTGGTCCATTCTTTCAATTCGAATTCGAGCAAAGTCTGAAAGAAAAAATAAAGAACTCATACCTCCGTGATTGAACTTAACGGTGCTTTGAAGCTTGACGACAAAAGGCGCTGGTATCATAGTTATTCATAGATGATGTTTGCTGGTGATGAAATTAGGGTTTCATATGGGAAGATTTCATTGCAATCACAGAAGAGGAGAGAGGAGAGAGGAGAGAGAAGAGAGACGTGAAGAAGAGGAGAGAGAATAAGAGAACTTGTGGCTTAGATGGAATTGGCCACATCTGGTAAGGCGCCCAGTGTCACGTGAAGGGCGCGTGGAGGCTTGAAGCTTGCTTCATCATGTGAGGTGCACGGGATCCGCTTGTGAACAGTAATATGCAGATGTTTGTGACTCAGATCACTGTTCAGATGAACAGTGCTGAGTATTCCAATTTTTAAAAGGTCTAAGATGTATGTCCCAAATAGGTTTTCCATTTCCTTATATAGTATGGGTCCACCAATTAAAATTTTATTTAGCTTTCATTTGTTATTATATTACCCACTTCCCCATAAATAAGATGACTTTGTAATATAAAGTGGCCCACATTACCTCTCCTCAATGAACAATTCATGAATAGTGTACCAACTTCAATTTAATTCTGATTTAATACAACTAAGATCCCACTTATGAGTTCTCCTTAATAATTGGGCCCAAAAGTAATGAGAACTCTATTTAGGGACGGAGATAGTACAACATTTCAAAACGTAAACATCTTCTCTCTTATCTATCATATTCCAAGCTCTCCATACCACACTTGTAAATAGAAGAAGATGATACAAACAAACATAAAACTAAAATGAGCGGAAAAGCTCAATAACTTTACTTCTGCCCGTCAAAAATGTTTTAGTTTGCAAACGTTTTTCACACAATAAATAAACATGGAAATTGTTTGGATAAGATTTCATTATTTTATACAATTTGTTGGCATAACTCAATCCCTTAACACATTCGCTGGCAAATACAAGTTTTGAAAGAAACGTAATGTAACATAACATAACATATTTGTTGACACAAAACCGTGTCTCCCATTGAGTACTCAATGATGAAACATACCGTCATCCTAATTGGTCCGTTCCAAAGGAAGAACAATCAACCAAGCTAAACCCAAAAACGTTTCGAAAATATAAAGTCTATTTATTCATGATAATTTCTTGTATTTTATAATATTTTAATAATAATTATTCTTGATAATTACTTTTCTAAGGATGTTTCGAAAATCAGATTTTTATTCCTAAAGATAGCTGATCTCGGATTTCAAATAATAAGTTTCGTCAAAGATAAAAAAGGAATCTCAAAATGATAAAAAATCATACAAGATTTGCGTTGCGCCAGATTTGCGCAACATCGATGCCGTAAACAAAAACGAAAAACGTGAAGCCAGTGAGCAAGGCGCACAGACAGCGCCTAGCGCATAGCTATGCACCTAGCACACGAGCTGTGCATCTAGCGCACATTTTTTTCCTATCTTCTTCTCGTCATTTTCGGTTTCCTTTGCCTATAAATACCTACGTTTCTTCTAACGATTTTCACAGGCATTACGACTTACAATACTCTTTACCTACATACACCTACACTTAAAACATACATACATACACATTCAAATACATTCATATTATATCCAAACTACATTCAAACTCTATTAAAATGCATTGAAGCTTCAAGATTGCTCCTCCTGCAGATCATTACATAAGACCCAGGCGACATAGGTATTCCTGAGGGTCAATTCTAATTTACTTCCTTTTGTACTAACAATCTATTTGTCATAATGTATATCTTAAAGGACTTCACGATATTCTGTATATTCTAGTCTCAAGTCTATTATATTCTTTTTATTCTCTATATATTATTCATATTTATATGCATGTTGTATGTTGTATGCTTTAATGCTTTCATCACCTTATGTGTTTATTTTTGCTAATCAAAGACCTAAATAAATGCTCCAATGCTAAATTTAGTTAATTTTGACAATTGGATTAGGTTCCTAGGAATTTGATTGCATAATAAGATGTCACGCAAAAATTAGTCCTTTTTCTGTTTAATGAACCAACATAGATTAATTATATATTGCATTAACATATTACGTGGTTAATTAATTGCATAAATCTTAACATGAATCGTTATTAAGTAGTGGCCATCAATTCGCGAATTTGATTCCTGATCATATTCATACCATCAACCCCAACTCAGTTTTTGGTTCATTGATTGTTGATGGAGTCATGCCGGGAAAATCTACATTGGTAAGTCCTTAACTTGTCGCTACGATTTTCCAATATCCAGTTAGGTTTATGAGTCTTCCTTTACATACTTGTTGGCGACTTCTCTCTTTCAAAACATTTTTCAAAACAAAACCTTTACAACGAGGTAGTCTACTATGCGTTCATCCTGCACAGGCAAGAAAAACACGCTCACAATAACATAACACAATATTCGACCTTCTCTAGTCTTAGCTTATATCTAAATCATTTTCGATCCTCCACCTGTACCTTGCCCACTTTTTATCTCAGTTCATAAGCTTAGCCAACCCAACAACATATATGGAATATCTTTACAAGGTTTATTACTAATCATATTCCGCTAAAAATAAACATTTCCGAACAAATCCAATAACAAAACAAAATAATACTTTTAGAATCATTCAATAACAATTCGCTACTCAACACCTATAGATGCATCTATAACCATGACCAGGACTATAGATGATATACGATATTAAAAACACAACATACAGACGGGCACGTAAATACATTTTGTTGTACATAAATGTTACCTCAATTGCAAACCTATTGCGACAAGCTAACCTTCAATATAAGCTCCAACAATATCCATAATCGTTGATCATCATTCATAACTTGAAAACCATATAATCACTTTAATAACAAAAACAACAATTATTATTCACAAATTCTTATATGTGGCCGGTCACACCTATACTTATAGGTGTTGCCGACCCATATACAATTCCCATTGCGGAAATAAATCTTCAATTCTCTCTTCTCCAAGCCTTCGCCTTTCTCGCTTTTTTCGACGGCTGCTTTTTTCTTCTCTCTTCTTTCTCCTCCATAATTATATAGCTTCGATCTCTGTTTTCCTTTTTTCAAGCTCTCAACAATGGACAAATTTGTAGCTTGCTTAGAATGGCAATATATGAATTTCTTTTTCGTGTTATTTTGTTGTCGTTTATCAGCATGAAGTTAGATTATCCATCGAGAATTCATAAATTTCTTCTTCATATTAGTAATTATTTTTATTGCTTTTGCTTTATTTTGTTATGTTTGTCAATGGCGGATACATGAATTTCTTCATCGCTTTCCTTTAGTTGTCATTAATAAGTATGAATCAAATGATACATGGAGAATTTATGAATTTCTTCTTGTTTTGACTAATTTGATTTCATCTTGTAATTGATTTGAATTTCATTTGATTTGGTGTTTAGTTGATTTAAATTTCATTTCGATTAATTACTAATGGAGAAAAGTGGAGAACACAAGGAGATAAATACTTGTAAATTGCATTTTCAAAAGTTAAACTTATTATGAGTAACCCTTTTTCTTGTTATGCATAACTGTAAAGTATTATATGACTAACCCTGATTATTTTTTGGAGTCACCTCGTTTAATCTAATGAGTACCCGCATTTAATCATAAGAGAAACATCATTTTTTCATACCAGTAGCCTTATTTAATCATACGAGTAACTCCAAATTGTTCACAAAAATAACCCAATTTCTTCATATAAGAAATCTCATTCGTTCACAAGTCATTTAATCATACGAGTAACCCCAATTGTTTACAAACTAACCCTATTTATTCATACTACTAACCTCATTTGTTCATAAGAGTAACTCATTTAATTATATGACGACCCTATTTAATCATATGAGTAACCCTAATTCTTCACAAAAGTAACCTCATTTATTCATGTGGTAACCTCATTCATTTATAAGAGTAACCTCACTTAATCATACTACTACCTTATTTAATTATACAAGTACTCCAATTGTTCATACGAGTAACCTCATTCATTCATAAGAGTAACCTCACTTAATCATACCACGACCCTATTTAACCATACGAGTTACTCCAATTGTTCACAGAAGTCACATCATTTATTCATATGAGTAACCTCATTCGTTCATAAGAATAACCTCATTTAATCATATGACGACACTATTTAATCATCCGAATAACCCCAATTGTTTACAAAAGTAATTTCATTTCTTCATACGAGTAACTCCATATTGTTCACAAAAATACCCAATTTCTTCATATAAGAAATCTCATTCGTTCACAAGTCATTTAATCATACGAGTAACCCCAATTGTTTACAAACTAACCCTATTTATTCATACTACTAACCTCATTTGTTCATAAGAGTAACTCATTTAATCATATGACGACCCTATTTAATCATATGAGTACCCCTAATTCTTCACAAAAGTAACCTCATTTATTCATGTGGTAACCTCATTCATTTATAAGAGTAACCTCACTTAATCATACTACTACCTTATTTAATTATACAAGTACTCCAATTGGTCATACGAGTAACCTCATTCATTCATAAGAGTAACCTCACTTAATCATACCACGACCCTATTTAACCATACGAGTTACTCCAATTGTTCACAGAAGTCACCTCATTTATTCATATGAGTAACCTCATTCGTTCATAAGAATAACCTCATTTAATCATACGACGACACTATTTAATCATCCGAATAACCCCAATTGTTTACAAAAGTAATTTCATTTCTTCATACGAGTAACCTCGTTTGTTCATAAGAGTAAACCGATTAGTATTTCCTTTTGGTACAAAAGTGACCACATTTGTTTATAAAAGTAACACCATTTTATTGTTAAGAGTAACCACATATTCATACAAGTATAGTCATTTGTTCATAAGAGTAACTCCATTTGCTCATAAATTTCAACTTCATAAGGCAATATCTCACTAGACACTCAATATTTTGGGAAGATTCAAGTTGGACATGAAAATTTGGCTCGACAGCTTTTCAACATCTAGTCAAAAGCTCAATTCTGATGAGAAACAAATGAGATATGACCTTTTAAAAATGAGCTGATGCGCACGCACAATTACACCTATATTTATAGTTGTGGCGGGCAGTATGATTGCTTCCCTTTACTAATACCAATAACGCAGATTATCATCACAAAAAGCAAACATAATTGCATGCCTCAAAAGTCAAAACTCTCCTTTCTCCAACATATCCTCTTTTGAAGAAATGAAATATCCTCTCATGAAGTGTTTGAACATGACAAACTCCTTAAAATCTATACAAATATATTAAAAGACGTTCCTATCAAAGGAACGTTGTCACATGGCACTCGTCTCAAGTTTATACTACATATGTTTATAATCTCAATCAAAAATATTAACAATGTGTAGTTACAAGGATTCAAACACATGACCCTTGAAATGAAATGTGAGAGTTTAACCACTAATCCAATACAATTTCAATGCTTAATGTTTCAAAGTAAAACATAATAAAGTCTCATAATTAAATGTAACTATAAAAGCATGTAGACAATTTTTTTGATCTTTAACCCTTTTATTAAGTAATAAAATTTGCTTACCTGAATTCCATTAAAATTGTTATTTTTATCCCCAATTTCTTAGAAAGTTTTTTTTAACAAAACTTATCATGCCATAACGTTCATTTTCTAATTTCGTACTAGACAGAATATTACGAAAACCTGATAGAATCAATTATGAAATTTATGAATAATATATTTGATAATTGTAACTGACCCAGGGCATCGCCTGGGGTAAAATACTAGTTATGGATAAAAGCCTATAATTCTTATAGAAATAAAAAATACCCTTTAATTAAACCTTTCCACAGAAAGCTTTGATACGAAATTAAAACAACTATGCACAATATAAATGAGACATTGATAAGCAATGAATTAACAAACACAAACTCATAAATTCATTTATAACTTGCAACCTAAAACAAATATCGAATTAACTTTAGAAGTAAATGAAATTGGAAAAGTTTAGCTTAAAGATTAGGAAAAATGGAAAAGAATAATCCCACCTTTTGGCGGTCTTCTCATAATAATCCCTCATTAACTTAATTTCATAATAATCCTACCTTTATGCCCCATCTTCTCAAAATGAGTCTTTTTACCTCAAACTTGTTTAACAGGTTAGATTCTTATTTTTATTTTCCTTTAATCTCTCCTCCCACCTCACAACCTTGTTTTATGGCCGCCCCTTCATCACCACCACTGGCACCATTTCATCACCACCCCACCCCCACCCCTAAATAAAACTGGGCCCAACCCCCACCACCCACGACCACCTGAACCGAACCGAACCCCCACCCCCACCCCTAAACAATATGCGCTCTCTCTCTCTCTCTCTCTCCCCCCTCCTTCTCCTATTCCTAGTGGCAAGAGCTGGCAGCCCTATCGATACTTAAACCACCATGAGATCAAGAATCGAGAGATATCCTAATCAATCGACTGAATTACCAAACTGAGTAAAGTAAACACATCTTATATAACCAAACAAATTCTTAAATCACTTCACACCATCTAAACACCATGTAAAGCTCCTTGTATGTTATAATACCCAAAAATTCTTTGGCATCATAAACGAATCCTTTATATCTGCTGATTATGATCATCTCCTACCTCGCTTTTCATCTAGCGAATCTAACCTCTGTGTAATATTTCCTTAATTGGATCCAATTTCACTTTATCAGGCACAGAAAAGAAGCTAACAGAGTTAGCACTATATACATTACTTGAAATTAACAGGCAGAAAAAGTTAACCACTAATTAAGTGTTCTAAAACCCTAAAATATTGATAATTTACCCAAAATATTAATTAAACCGCTTGCTCTACGAACAGTAACAGCATGCAACAATCTTCATCGACATACACAAACAACATTTGTTCATCTCAAAATTGTGCAGATACAAAAAATATAAAATTAAAAATAAAAGGAACAAATACTAAAAGAATAACATAAGATCAATAAATTTGGTTAATGGCGATAAATTCCAAAAATAGGCGGAAAAAATGAAGCAAATTATTATACCATAAGATCGGGCAATATAAAGAGCGCCGTTTTTGGAGGCAGTTTTGGCGAAACGTTCGAGGTTGTCGCGAACTTGATCGTCAGACAAATAGTGATGAAGATCACGTGCTTTGGAAGTGGCGGCACCGCCGGCGTAAGAGGTGATTTCACGACAATAGTCGTAGGTTTTCTGGCCAAATTCCGTCGCCGGCGTATGTGGGGCTGGTGAGGCAAGGGGAGTAGGTTGGGTTCGGTAGGGAGGGAATCGGGGAAGGGGGGATGGTCCGGCAGCGGAGGGAAGGGGAAAGTTTTTTTTTTCATAAATTTCTTAATTTTTTTTTTAAAAAAAACTAATCACAAGGTGACATGTGGCAAGTCACCTCCTAAAACAAGTCACCAATTTCACAAACCGGTAAAAGGCTCATTTTGAGAAGATGGGGCATAAAGGTAGGATTATTATGAAATTAAGTTAATGAGGGATTATTATGAGAAGACCGCCAAAAGGTGGGATTATTCTTTTCCATTTTTCCTAAAGATTATCCTTTGCAACCAAAACTGATTCGAGTTTTTCATAAAACCAAGTAGATTTGAGAACAAAACAACACTAAGTCACCAACAATAATGCAACACAATAGCAAAGAAAGGATAAAACAATGTAGGTATAGTACCGGATGGAGCAGCACTAGAAGCTCCGGTCAAGCAACGTCGTTAGGAGCAGCGCAAGGAGAAGACGTAATAACAAAAACGAAACTCAACAGTACCACCCAAGTAGCCCAGAGGAGAAAGAAGAACAGGCGACAACCCAACTGGCGGGAACACCCACAACAACGACGTAGATAGAGAGAAAACGTGAGCAACAACCCACACCAAACGATAGAGAAAATGCGAGCACAAACAACATCAACCACTGCCTTACCGACATAAGTGGCCGCAGACAGAAAGACGACATCATACGCCGAAGAACTAGACATAAATTTGGGCGAAATTGGCAGAAGAAGAGAAGATGCGTGAGAAGGAACAATTGAGGTTCTTTGCCTTGGTCTTCAAAATCCTTCCACGGATTTATAAAACTAACAACGGTTTACTTAATGAATCAAAGAGCTAATAAATTGAATGGGGATAATTTCATTTTTCCTCAGCATGAGACAAAGGAGATGAGAGAGAATGAACTCATTTGCTAAATGCCGCCCTAAAATTTTTTTTTTTTCCGGTAAGAAGAAATGGCCCGGACCCCGCTCAGGTCTTAATGGGCCCGACACTTGAGACTAAGGGGGAAGGGTCAGGAGAATCCCTACCTTCAAAGTGCCTCTAATGGGGATTGAACCCCCAACCTTGAGGATGGAAGGGTGCTCTCCTTACCACTAGACCAAGTACTACTTGGTAATGCCGCCCTAGAATATCTAGGTAACGCCCTGTATAAATACAAATACATGTATTTCACTATTTATTTATACTCTCTTTCACTCTCCTTCCCACTCTCTTCACTCTCTTCACTTTCTCTTCACTCTCCCTCAGTCTCTCTTCACTCTCCCTCACTCTCACACTACATCATCAACAAGATCTCCCTTCAAGAAATTACACCGGCGACCTTAAATTACATCGGTGACCGGAATTAGCCGGCGGCTGGAAATAACCGGCGAGAAGTTCGCGACCACCGGTGACTGGAATTTCCCGGTGAAAAATTCGTGAAAGTACTCCGGCGAGAAGACAAGAGCTGAAGTTCGGCAAGCCGAGTGGAAGATTTTCCGGCGACAAGACAACACCTCAACAACGATCTCCGGCGACAAGGTTAGTGTAGAATTCTTAACAAAATATTCAGGTGTCTAAAATAGACGCTTCACCACATGTATAGGCGTCAAACTTAGGCGGCTACACCAGTGGTGCGAGCGCCTATTTCAGACGCCCACCTAAAATTTTAAATTTTTTTATTTTAAAAATTGCATGTTGTAGATCTGCATATTTGATTCGGATATTGTAAATTTTTTGTTAGAATTGCATATGTTAGACTAGGATATTGATGAAAAAGAGAAAATTGAAATGGAATTTGAATGGGGAGGTAGGCGCCTCCACCACAGGTGGGGCGCCTAAAATAGGTGCTTGCACCATTGGTTGGGCGCCCAACGAAAAATAACTTACATTGTATGCCATGAAGCCGGAGTTTATTTTTCCTTCCTGGTCAACGCCGGTCAAAGTTGGTCAACGCCGGTCAAAACCCTTGGTCAACGCCGGTAAACACCATGGTCAATGCCAAAATTTTTGAGAGAGAATGAAAGTGAATAAAATGGTGGGGTTGAAAATTTAACCATGGGAGAGAGAGAGAGTGAGCGCGTATTTGACTATCACATTGTAAAGGTTTTATTGAAGACGTTTTGAAGTCACCAACAAGTCTTTAAAGGAAGACTCATAAACCTAATTGGATATTGGGAAACCGCAGGGACAAATTAGAGACTTATCCAATATAGATTTCCCCGTCTTGACTCCATTAATGGTCAATGAACCATAGATTGAGCTCGGGGGTGAGGGTACAAACACGGTCATAATGAACCACATTCTCCCATTGCCGGCCTCTACTAAATATCGATTCATGTCAAGTTTTATACAAAAGAATAACCAGATATTATTTTCAAGCACCCTAAAAATATTAGTCTAAGTTGGTTGATTAAACACATCAAAAAGACTATTTTTAGTGACATGTCATTAAGCAGTCAAAATTACAAGTTTCCTAACACGTTGTCTAAATTATCTGATTAATATTAAAATAGTTCTTTAGGTCTTGATTATCAATAATAACATATGCGGTGATGAAAGCATGAGCAGGACAATCATAGAAAATATATAAGAATAATAAAAAGGGAAGATTAGAGATTAGAATGTACAAAAGAACGAACTTTTATTAAGGATCTACATCATGAAAAAAATCGTTAGTAACTTGAATATAAAATAAGAATTTATTCAAGGACCCTCAGGAATATACCATGGCTTGGGTCTGAGAGAATGACGACCTTCGAGAAGAAGCCTGAAGATCAATCAAAGTATGTGTTTGTAGGTTTGGAAATATATATTTGTGTATTTGTAGATGTCAAAGTATGAGAGTGTTTAGAGAGAATTCGTAAGTGTTCGAATGTGTCGAGTGTTCGTAAAAAGTATTTTCTAAACCTGTAAAATCACGGCTTATTTACAGCAAAATATTAGAAAAAAGATAGAAAAGGCAAACTGCGCGTCACGCAAAGAGTGCGCCAGGCGCCGGACTCTGCGTGACGCACAAAGCCACGTGTCAGGTGCAGATTAGTGCGCCTGACGCAGCTCAGCAAATGCGCTGGGTGCAGGTGGCGCGCCAGGCGCTCCACCTGCGTCAGACACGATTTGACAGCTTTTTTCTTAAATGCCTTTTTAATGATTTTCTTTTATCCGTTAAATCTAGAAATCTGAATTTACGAGATAAAATCTGATTTTAACTTTGAAAATATATTCGAAAATATTTATTTCTTTCTGAAAATAATTAACAATTAATTATCATGAATGATTAAATGGGCATTTTAAAGGATTGGCTAAAAATATTATTTTATGGGTCAAAATACAATTAATTTTTAGGAATAATTAATTGGCCTTTAAAATAGGATTTTGGATCATTATTGCTAATAAACAAGCTCTACACTTTTAAACAGTTATGGGCTTGGCTATTCGTACTGCTCTCCCCTTGGGTCGGACAAATTAAGACCGCAGTATTTTTCATCATTGGGTCCTTAAATGGGGAGACACGATTATGTGTCTACAAAAACCCTCACTTTGACCGAGGTTCAGAAAACCGATAGCCAAAGTATACGGCATCAGGATGGAGAACGATTCTAAACGGTCTGTATTTTAGAAACGATCTATTCATCGCCGGTTTCAGCAAAATAAAGTTAGTATGCATGAGAAAATGTTAGCAGACAAGTGCATTTGCTGATAATGATGCAAACTTAGACTCTTTAAGGATGCATGAGACGCTATGCAATGATTAAGGTTATGCAAAAAGCTAAGGAAGATGAAACGTCAGGCAAGGTCAAGGGTATATAAGGATAAGAAAGATGGAATGTTATGGGTTATGCAAGATTAGGAGGTTTGAATAGGTAGAGAAATAGAATGATTAGGAATAGATAGATTGATTTTCGAAAACTGTTTTGGTAAATAATCGTGGTCCGCAAGTGAGATTAGTAGATTACAACTCTTCAGGAGTTTGATTTGAAGGAACCACCACACATAGGAAGCCCCCACTTTGAGTAAGCTTGTAATAACCCTGAATTTCCAATAACTCAAAAACATCTTATAATAAATAAACTCGAAAATCCAAAGGTGCTACGCCGCGATAATTAATAATAATAACCGCAAGGCTAATGGTTCTAACTAAAATAATAGACAATAAATTTTAAATAATTATTACAGACCAACTAGTTAGAAAGTAATTAATTATTACAAACCCGAATGTAAATTATAAAGTCAAATAAATAACAGCGGAAGTCTTATTAAAGTCTATTAAGCTAAAGGAGATCCAACGCACTCTTTAACCCAACCAAAAGCTAACTATCTTCAGGTACCTGCACATTAAACACTATAGTATCAGCCAAAGGCTGAGCAAGATTTAATACTGTAATAAAACAAAACTATTCAATGTGCAGGTAAGATACATAGGAATATCTTACAAATTCATTTAAAAGCTGTACAGATTATATAATATATTAATTTTCTAACAATCTCAGATCCAACCTTTCTTTCTGAACCATTCTGTAAAACTTTCAAATATAACTTTTCGTAATCTATCAGTAGGAAGTAATAAAAATCCAATGAGCTAGCTAGGCTCACTAGATAAGGTAAACACCAAAGTCCCTAGTATGCATACCCCTAACTTGATAACGTACCAAGAAGGAAGACGAATGGCAAGAGTATTGATCAATATACTCCCAACTACTAAATAAACGGTTGAGACACTGTTAACTCAACATACTTCCATACTCGAGGAATACCGCTTACCGGCAACCCTACAATTTAATTAAACTTGGTAACATTGAGGGACTTCCTCCTTTTAAGATAAATCTTATAAATAATCTCATAACCTCTTTCGATATAAATATCGAGAATAATTTAAATCTCAAAGTATAAACTTCATAAAACAATCTCATTGTTAAAATAAATTTCCAAACAATGTGAAAACATTTCTGAACTCATCTGTACAAGCAAAGTAAGAAATCTTACCTTATCAGCAATAACAGTCAATGAATCGCAAATTTCAAGTCAAAAAAGTTCCTCTACAAACCCGTGATCTACAATATAATAGCATAGTATAAGTAACATATGGTGTACCTATAGCTAACTCGACTCTACACAGTCCAGGGCAACAACATTCATACCATACTTTGGTATAATATATTTCACGTCAAAATATAAAGTTGGAGTATCTCATATACATAAAGGAATTAAACTTGAGACATAAGACATATTGATTGTGCAACTAAGTTAAGTAACAATTCCCTTCAAACTATTCTTGTGAATATCTTAACTTTAGTCAAGCATTTCATAATACTTTAGTAACGTGGCAGTAGCATCAGGAGACCACAACACTTGCCAAGTATGAATTTTAACAATGACACTACCATTAACCTGAAGATCATAAGGAAAATAATACAGAGTTGAAATTAGTGCCCAAACTGCAATATAGGTATGAGCAAAATCATATATATTAACATGGAGACAAAGCATGTTTCATGTCTAGACTTAACTACTCACAACTAAAACACCGCAATAGTAAACCCGCACTTAATTATCAGTATACTACATACACTAATGCTAATTTCTGATATATTTCATTGACCTAATAACTATAGTATTATATTATAATTTTCGACAGGACAAACAATCCACATATAACAATAATTTTAGAGTGAATCTTGAAACTAATAATCAACAAATTAAACTCAAAATATGCTAACTAAATCATATTAACCATCAAACATGAACCAATCATGTAAATTTCGCATAATATAAATTTTTCCCAATTCCATTTACTCAAGAACCCTAATATAACAAAATCCCCAAATTCGAAAAATCAACCAAATACGAATTAGACTTAGGATTATAACTTACTTGATTAAGGTGAATTAATAGAGTAATATTACTCAGAAAAGGAACAGAATTTGTTTTCTTCGACCCGACTCTTCCGACCCGAAATTCGCAAAGTCAAGAACACAATATTCCTTCGGAACAGAAAATCTACTAAACCGAAAATTGTTGAAGAAGAAAGATGGTTGATGAGTGATGATGGTTGATAAAAATTTGGTAGCTTTAATGGTAATTGAAACAAGGAGTTGAGGATTGAAGAAAAAGAAAAGGAAAAGAAAGGAAGATGAAGTATAGAAAAGAAAAGAAAAGGGTCGTGGGTTTCTGCAGTAATACTAACCTCTTCTAAATTTTTTTCCTTCTCTTTTTTTTTTTTTTTTTTTTTTTTTTTTTTTTTTTTTGCTTACTTTCTTTTCTATTTCTAATAGGTTTTGGGTTCTACTTAACCTAGTAAACTTAGGAGTTTGTTTTGACCACTTCTAAGACAAAGTCAAATCTAATAATAATAAAAAAAATGTATTTTCAATAAAAGAAATCTGAAATTATTTTCATGAAATAATTTAATATAATTAGTTACTAATTGGGTATAAAAATTACGGAGTGTTACAAAGCTTGTCTTAATTTAGGCACTATGAGCCTGGATTGGAATGTACTTGATCCGTTTTGAGCATTCAGAGTTCTTCACTAGGGATTATTCTTTAGGGAGTTGATATAGGCAAAGTCAGATATCGCAAGAGACTATGGAATTGTTTGAGAGTCCTTCAGGGAAATAGAAAGTTTGGAATAAAAATAGAAAGGTTTATATTTATGACTCATATAGATGTAGGTGGGAAAAGGTTTTGACATGGCTAGATTCAGACTCGAGTATATGTCGAGATCTAGAAAAAATATGCTCCTGAATTCTGAAAAGTCAAATCATTATAATTTGATTAATTTTATTTTATTGAAGTTGTCGAACCTCGAGATGATGATTCCTACGCATCCTTGCGGAATCAAACCATTCATAGTTCTGGATCTGATTTTTTTTGTTCCCTAACTTTTGCCTAGGCTGCCCGTTTGGGTTTTCAACCTAGCGGGCTTGGACATACCTTGGAGAAGGAGTTAGGGTTGAATATGAAGGGTTGAAAGGTTTTAGAATTGAGGTTTAGATGATGAAGGTCTAATTGGATGGGCTAAGGTAAGGATTATGGATTTGGATTATATGGGTTAAGGTTTTGATGGATTGAAAGATTTTAATTGTGGGTAGAACTTGTGTGCAAGCCCCCTAGCTTCACTTTTCTTTTGCCTTTGCCTTTGGCTTTTTCTTTTTGCATTTTTATCTTTTTTGTCCTGTGCGTTTTCTTTTGCTTTTGCTTTTTTTCGCACTTTGGTTTTTTTCACTTTTTTTATTTTGCCTGGCATTGATCCTTTTTTATATGTAGTGAGGCTTGCACACAAGTTTTTTGTGGTTTTACGGTATTGGAAGTTTTGAAGGCTCTTTGTGGAGCTTTGATTTTGAAAGGCTATTTGGATAAGGATCATGGAAATAATGGGATTTTCTACTTAATGCATCATCAGAAGTCGCGAATCATGGTTTCAAAAGAGCACCAATGAAAAGTATTTCTATGGAGAATATGTTATCTTTTTCTGTCAAAATTTTGTGTCTTTTCAAACATTGGTCATCATTTCATCCAAAATTCGACCAATGTGGGGCATTATGTAGACACCAAATTTTGAACCACTGTTGTGGATAAATTTTTTAAATAAAGTTTTCTGAAAAGAAATCAAAATAACGAACCCCTCATGTATCATGGAGAGCGCCCCCCGCCAAAGGCATGTTCCGCCTCGGAGTGTGAGTTTCATTCTATTATATGGATTTCCATTTTGTGCTTTAACCATACGATTTCAGTATAAAAAACGTAATATTTCCATAAGTGGTAGTCAATAACTACAACCATCGATAGGTTTTAATAAAATGATTTGTTGTAGAGTCGTGCCCGTGTTTATTAATTTGACAATTTTTCATTAATTGTTTTAAGTTAGTTTTTCGAAAAACTGAAAAACGAGTCTTGTTTAGGCACCGGAATTTTACTCGTTTCTCAAAAACTGGTGGGAATAAGTTTTCTTGGTGATAAAGTCATTTTCGCTTGTCCACTGGATAAAGAAAAAGAATATATTCTTTAACCACCAATCACATCCTTATATTCATTGGTTAAGGAATAAGAATCATGAAAGGAATAAGAATCAAAATCAAATCTAAGATGTAAGAGCCAAAAGATCCGACTTCCTTCGACAAATCCAGGCTGTGCGCCGAGCGCACGCCTGTGCGTAGCGCACCATGCCCGCGCTCCGTGGAGTTGCCTCTAGTCAGCTTTGCTTTCACGTTTTTCGATGCAATTTCACATTTCATGATATATTTAGGAAGAGAATATTGACTGAAAATCTGATTTTGCTTCATTAGTGTAAAAATCAGAATCAAATCTAAAAATAATAAAAATCTTTGGATTTCCAATAAAGTTGATGATGTAGGAAGATTTGATGATGTAATTAGGATGATGTAGGATGGTAAAAATCAGATTTTTTGGGTGAAAAAATTGATTTTCTACTTCTTTTAAACCCTAATTCCCCACTTTATTTTTCCTATTAATACCCCCCTTTATTTTCATTTCAAGACACAACTTGAATCTCTCCCACAACAACTTTAATACTACTCCCTACAAGGCTACAACAACCTCAATCCCACCCAAAACAACTTGAATTCCACTTCATTCTCCATATTTTCTCCCACTAAAAACCTTATTCAAGAGAGAATAAGAAAGCAAAAGTTAAAATTAGAGAAGTAATTAGTAAGAAGTTCATCAAAGAAAAACACAAAAAAGGGTTTTAGTTAGTAATTACGTGAATTTACAAACTCACTTAGAAATTAAGAAAAATCAAAAAAATTAGAAGCCTTTGCAAAGGGAGTGCGTCATTGAGTTAGTAAGGCAGAACTAAGGTCTTGTTATTTTTCTAATTATCTTCTTAATCACATACTAACTTTCTATTTGTTTTTCTCTTATCAATTTTTTTATTTTTGGAGTGATTTAGGTATGTGGAAGTCCTAATAAGTTTCCAACCTTAAATCACCCCACCTAGAATGGTCAACTCTAATGGCGAGACTCTTAGGAAATATGTGTTTTATGGGATTATTCTTAACCAATTTGTTGCTAATTACCAAAAATATTTTTTGCATAAAAGTTTAAGTAGGATTGTGCTTAAACATCTCCATAGAAAAAGAAAATGCGATGCTGTAATTACAGTCAGTTTCAATTTCATACTTAATCTCATATTTCATGTGTAATATATAAATAGTTTATAGGATGTAATATTTTTACTATGAAGATCAAGACGTGTCCCACAAATGGGCTTTGGGATTGCTAAAACAGAATTTTTTTCAGTGAATTAAAATTCATAAAAAATTGTTGTGAAAAACTGATATTATCGAGTACCATATGAGCTTGCTCTTTCAATAAAATTCAAACTAAAATCATTTTTTACAATTTTATCTCATTTTTATAAAAACGTTCATGCAAATCACCAAATTCCGTAACACTGATTTTCTCTTCAATTAAAGAAATAAATAAATAAAGATCTTAAATATGTCCAATTCAAGTGAAAATTTTCAGTCTAGTCCTTCAAAGTGACTAGAATACTCCTGCCAAAATTCATATCAAACTTAGTTTGTTAAGTTGAGTTTCAGAGAACAAATTGGATAAAGGTCATGTTTTGACCAGATTTAGTATAAAATTCACGATAATTCGAGCTATCACTAAAAGTATATTAACTTTTGATACAACATATAGAACTTACTAACCTATTCATAGGCATATCACATGCGCAATGCCATGCTTTGTACAGAAACTTATGAATTCTGGAAGTCAATAAAAGAATAAAAGTGTAATCTGGAAAGTTGAAATAAAGGCATTAACTCAATTTTCATAAAAAAATGTTTTCTTTTCATAAGAAAATGATAATTAAAAGTCATAAAATTATAAGTTCTTCTTAAACTGTCTCATTTTTATTATGTGAGTAAAAATCAATACAAATCATCATAAAAAAATCAAATTAAAGGGGTTAATTAATCTCTGATTTCCATAAGTTTTCAAATAAACATGCATTGCAAAGCCCAGAAGATGAAGATCAAGGAGCATCATGGTGAAGATCAAGATTGAAGACTTATATAGATCATAGAATTTGTACAATTTTGTTGTAATAATAGTTTCTTTGTAAATAGTTAATACATCACTCAATTAATGAAAAATATGGAGATGTTTATGCATGATTTTCATAAATAATTCAACAATTGTTTTTGAATAAAATGAGCAACTAATGTTATAAATATTGCATGTTGGGCCCAATATGTCATAGTATATGAATTAAATAACCCAAGCTCAATTGAGAGGAAAAATTGCAAATCTAACTAAGTTAAATTGTATGATGATCTATCTTGCATGTTTAAAATTGTTCTCCATCTCCAAATGGATCAATTATATAATTTGACATAATTAGATAGGTAATTATGATCTCCTAATTGATTTCAGGCCATTTCACGTGTCTCACTTTAAATGGCCAAATTCCGTTAAACCAAACACAATCTCCAAATTCCATCTTAAATTGAGCTCTTTGCTAAAAATGATTTAATAATCTTCAAATAAGATTATCTATCATCCATCCCAAAGCCTTTAATTAGGAAGCAAATTTCTTTTTTCTAAGATCTCTTGAAAAATCAAAAATTTAATCACTAATTAAAGTGATTATTTCAATCCTAAAATTTGATCATTAATTAAGGTGATTATTTTCATCATATTTAGTCACTAATTAGGATGATTATCTTAAACCTTGGTTAATCACTAATTAGGGTGATTACCTAAACCTTTCCTATTTAATCACTAATTAGGCGGTAATCTTAAATTGGTTACGGTTTTTTCACCAAATACCCCTGACAAATAAATTTATTCACTAAATACCCCCACTTTTTTCAAAATTCACCAGATACCCCTGACCTTTAAAAAAAATCATCAGATGCCCTTTTGTTGACGGACGTTTGTTATTCGTTAGTATTTATTTACAAGTTTGCCCTATTTTAACCTAATATGCCATACGTCAACCTAAAACCCTAACTAACCCTAAAAAACCTAACTAACCCTAACCCAGTCCCCTCCCTCCCCTAACCCACGACCCCCCAGCCCCCCCGAATAACCCCGCACCACCCCCCCCTCCCACGAAGCCCCCACCAGCCCCCCCTCCCTTCCCCCGCAGCCTCCCCCCCCTCCCACGAAGCCCCACCACCCCCTCCCTTCCCCCGCAGCTCCCCCCCTCCCTCCAATGAAACCCCCACCAGCCCTCCCCGCCCCCTCCTCGCAGCTCCTCCCCCCCCCCTTCGTCACTAGGTCCGCCGAGTTTCCCGACGAGCTTTGTCACTAGATCCCACGGTTTTACGCCCGACGAGTTTTCGCACTAGATCCGAGTCCCCCTCCCTCATCTTCTTCATCCGGGTCTTGTTTTTGTTATGTGGGTGTTGATTTTTTGGATCCGGGTGTGTTAGCGACGCGAAGAGGAGGAGAAGGCGCGGAGAAAAGAGGGAGGTGCGCAGATGTTGGACATTGACGCCGGCGACGGGTGATGATGGTGCGCGGATGCTTGCGGGGAGGGGGGGGAGGTTAGTGTTAGTGGGTGTGGTGGTTGCGTGGATGCTGCGGGGGAGGGGGGAGGGGGGAGAGAGAAAGTTGGGTTGACTTAGGTTAATTGGGTTGACTTAGGATTTTTTAGGATTAATTAGGGTTTTTTTTAGGGTTAATTAGTGTTAATGACTAACGGAGTTAACCGCCGTTAGTCATTAAGGGCATTTTGGGTATTTTTTTTTTAAGGTTAGGGGTATCTGGTGTATTCTTTTAAAGGTCAGGGTTATCTGGTGAATTTGAAAAAAGTGGGGGTATTTGGTGAATAAATTTATTTGTCAGGGGTATTTGGTGAAAAAACCGAATTGGTTAATCATTAGATAGGGTGATTACCTTAATCTTTTATATTTAATCACTAATTAGCACTAGTGGAAAAAACTTCTTGTGCTACTTGTCAAGTGCTCCGGTTGACTAATCAACCCAAGCACTTGTTAAAATTTTAATATAAAAAATTCTCAAGTGCTCCGGTTGAATAGTCAACCGGAGCACTTGACATTAAGTGCTCCGTTGGACTAGTCAACCGGAACACTTGTGAATAAGTGCTCCGGTTACTCAACCCGAGCATATAATTGGACTATCTAATTTTCCCTACCAATAATATATAGTATTAATTTCGACCCTCAGCTCTCTAACTGCGCTCACTTTTCCCTCCCTCCCAATTAATTCCGCACTCTCTCAATAGAACCCTCGCATGCACTTCTCCGTCGAACTCGCTGCATGAAAGTACTCCTTCGCCGCCCCTTCATCCACATACCCTCCCTCCTCTCAATTGGTTCACTTTTCCGTAGAACTTGATGCGTGCAACTAATTCGTCGACTTCGACGCTGTGTTGTCGAGGTCAATTTCAGTCTCTTTCCTCGATTATTTGTCGGTTCAACTGCTACTCCTCCCCCGCCCCTCTGGCCGCTGACCCTCCCTCCGCCGACCGTTCAATCCATCTCTCCTCAAATTTGTTTTCTTTTTTTTGTTTTCTGATTTATTTTGTTCGAAAACTCGAACCCTAGAAATCGAATTAGGCTTTTCGATTTTGCCTCCTTTTTGCTCGAATTTCTTGATTGTTTGCATTTGTTTTTTTTTTTTTTATGTTGATTGTTAGAATTTTCTTAGGAGTTCAGGCGAGGTTCTTTCTTCGCTCTTCATTGTTGTTCTTGTTGTTAATTTTGTTGTTGTTGTTGATTTAGTGTTTTTCATTTATATCATTTTTTTCTTAAATCGAATCCTCTATAGTATTTTGCTTGCTCATAAAATATACTTGGTTGTGAATAAAGTGCCGATGAATATTATTTCTTACTTGTTTCTCCTATCTTGTTCTCGTTTATTCTTTTCGGTTATGGTTTCTTCTTTTTCGTTTTCATATCCAGGCTTGTTTCATTACTTTTTCATGTTGTTCAACACGTAAATACACGCTTTTATATATCAGGATTTCTCTTTGATTTTTTTTCTTTGCTTGTTGACATCGTAAATGGTACAGGTGATGTTTATCTCAGACTATAAGTTTGTGAATTGGGATTTTATTGATGTGGAAGATCTCCAAATTTTTCATGTATTTAAGCAGTATTAGATTGCGGGTAATGCTCATCTTTGTAAGATGTGTTCTTTATATTAGTTAAGTGTAAAAATTTGGTGTATTTGGAATTTGTGGTACTAGTTTCGGACCTCGAGTTAATGGTTTAGATACCATCATCTCTATGTACTGATTGCTGGAAGGCATACACCATTTTATTGAATGTATTGAAGCTAGTGTAGGTTAAAGCTTCTTGTATGTTTTGGGTATGATGGATGATATAACTTGAAGCAATTTGGGTATTTGGAGTAAGATTACTTGTGTGGAAAAGCTACTTGTTTAATTTATCTTGTTAAGCAAAAATATTGTTAGACTTTCTCCTTTGAAAAATCTGTAGTAGCTGTAATATGGTCTTATTAACTTGCTTTTAAATTATTTTTGGGATGAATGGTTTGGTTGGATTGGTTGGACTAAGTGATTTTTCTAGCCATAATACTATGTGAGTTATTTGTGTCTTATAGGTTATGCCAATCCCATGCTTTCTAGCGAGGATGTCTTGGATGCCGACAAGCTTGTTACGGAGATAATATGCTTAAGCTTGGAAGGCGATACAACTGGCATGTATGTGTCAACTATTTGCCATTTTGAATTTATTTCGTAACGGTGGTATCCGATTTTTGACTATCTCAATTAACGGTCTAAATCCCACGAAAATCTCTCATTGGACTTTGAGTTTTAGAAAACTTGGAAGTCACCACCCTATTAATATCTGAATAGGGACAGATTTATATAATGAATCATTTTAAAATTAATTTCAAGAAATATCATTTAAAACGATGATGACTTCATATGGATAAGGCTTTTTTGAAAATTGGTCTTTCATACCATGAGATAGGGTTCGGGGTTTAGGTTAAGAGGTGCGAACGTCTGGAACTCGTCTCCTCTTTCGTTCTAAAGAACGGGCTCTTACTAAATGCGTTATTTTCCATTTTAAAGTAATCATGGCTATTCAAAAGGAAGAAAAATCACATAATTTGCACATATACACATTAACCATATTTATTTAGGACCAATATATCATTTGTACATGTGGGTTTGAGCACTGAAGTTGCACTACGTACCAAACATTGCGGGATCGGAATCCACTCATGGATCAAAACCGTCATAGTTCGAGCATATGTCTCATCCTAAATGGCCAATTCCACTAGGGAAAGAAGACGGGGGAATAGATGAGATGGATGCGGAGGATGGTTTCCTAAAAACATTTGAAATTCTATAGGCCCGTCTTTTGCCTGACATTCAATACTCCACTTATGTTCAATTCTTTCGCCAAAAGGTATCATGAAAGACACCGGGTCAAAATCCCCTTCTCTAGAGGACGCAGAAGCGAAAAACTTCTTAAGGACTCCATGTTCCAGATTATCCACCCAGTCATTTTCTTTTTTCATTTTTTGTTTTTGGACAAACCAACTTTTGATTAAGTCCAAATTCCTAGCCTCATTGAAGAATATCTCAAATCCCGGTAAAATCTTCTGTTCTTTCCTACTAAGCCAAGGTTCTGAAAATTCGTGGTATGGCTCAGTATCTCCTTGCAGGACGAACTGACCATTGAGGGTAAAAGAAGGTTTTTTGGTGTTTTGAGAAGTGTTGCTTGGATCATATCCCAATCCATGTTGGTTCTGCTTGTCTACTACGGGGATTGGTTGTTTCATTCCCCTACCATTATGCCCTAATCCGGCTCCTTGATTATAACCCATCTTCATCATAATTTGAAATCCTTTGGACAGAGATTGCATGGCAATCCCTACAAGCTCTTTGACCGCATTCGTGGGTAGGGCTGAGGTGTTCGTTTTCTAACGGTAATTGGTCATCCTTAGAGAAGGAACAAATTTCTTCTTTTTGGACCTAAAGGTAGAGAAAAAGAATTAAAAAGAAAAGAAAAGAAGGCTACATATTGCAGAATGCATTGCAAAGTAAAGAAAATTTTTGAAAACAACTTTGCCATATTTTGGCTGGAATGGTCCACCTTCGCAATTTTGCTTTTTTTATATTTTTATTTATTTTTTGACTTTATTTTGACCTTTTTTAAATGATTTTACTGTCATTGGCGTTGAAAACAGATTTTGTTTATTCTTCCATTCCCTGCTTAATATTTGAACAAAGACAGAAAATATAGAGATTAGGGCCTGTATCCCCATTGATGAGTCAATTCAGCATTCTGAAAATGCTCCTGTGATGACTGACATCTTGAATTCTGATCATATTGCCTGAAATACAATGGTTAATATATTTGAGTCGAACCCGAAGGTTGCCTACGTATCCCCATTGCTCCAAGTGTATTTTATGGGAAATCAGACTCAACGTAGTTCCTTTTTTTTTATTTTTAGAAAGAACTAAAGTTTTCTATTTAATAAAGCAGCTGCACTCATATTGAGCTACCTACGTACCCCAGGTGTTATATAGGTGGAGTAAACTCGCAGTTTAAGTGTAAGTGATAATGGGGATTCAAGCTGCACGTAGTTCTCTGATACTAACAAGCTCAAAAGAAGTTTTTTTTTTGATGGGCTAACCCCCTACAAAACTTTTACCGAAGACTTTTTCTCTTTCTGGAAGACGATCAAGTAGCTTTGCGGTATACAAGAGCTATGTTGGTGATTTGCTTGATGCGATAGTTGAGAGCATGACATTGGTTTGTGCCGTGACCATGCAACTGATGATAATGGCAGTACTTGAGAAGATCTGACCCGACGGGACTTGCCCCTGGGCGTCTAGAAAGTGGAAGAATCTTACCTTGTTCAACCAGTTTGCGAAAGATATCGACTTGGGATTGCGGTTGTAGACGTGATGCCACCATCTTTGCAGGTATTTCTTTGTGGGTTGGACTAATGATGCCTCGATCTATCAGGCTTTGCACTTTGTAGTAAAGGTCATGGCATCGATCAGTTTCATGCCCAAATTGATGACAATAAGCGCAGAGTTTGCTCATGTCTGTTCTAGGAAAGGGTAAACAGTGCACATGCGCTGGAACTTGAAGTATACCTTGCCTCCGAACACGATCATACACCATACTCAATGGTTCATCCATCTTAGCATATACCCTTGGATTTGTGTTGGGAGTTTCAAGATCTTTCCGAGGTCGTTTTTCTTGCAATTTCAGAGTATCGATGTCGAAAACCATGTTGTTCCATGTGGCTGAGGGAGCTGTATTTGATAGTAACCATGTGACGATAATAGAAATCATTCAGGTTTTGCAGCAATATAAGCATGAATTTCCGATCAGTAACAGGGACACGAAGCTGGGCGCGAATGTAAGCGCATCTTGAACAAAAGTGCGAGAAAGTTTCCAAGTCGTCTTGACGCAAAGTGACTAGCTTGAACTTCTTGACATCAGTTTGTTCATGCTCGAGAGCCCAATTAACAAAGGCTTGGCTAGCATTTTTCCAACTAGCCCTATCTACATAATCTGAAGAATGGTACCAGTCCAAAGCTGGTCCTTCTAAACTCTTGTCAAACAGCATGGGGTAATCATCCTCTGGTATGCCCCGTGGATGCAAGGCATTCACAAATCCCACTAAGTGGACAAAAGGATCACCGTTCCCATCAAATTTTCTGAATTGGGGAAATTCACGATAATGATCTTCATGTTGATATCCTGGAAAGAGAATCAGTGACTCAGTGTGAACCTCTCGAACAGGGCATACTACATTAAAGTCCAGGTCAAAATCGTCGGTCCTAGATCTCTTCTTTGAGTCATGATCATCATTGTCTTGAGGATTGCCGATACAGAATTCCTCTGGTGCTTCAATTGACGTATCATGAGTGTCAATACTTGGAGCTCCCACTTCTTCCTCGTCATCCTCACTATACTCTGGTTTTGTTTCTTCAGCGCTTGCATCTAGTGTGGCAGCTGGGACCTCATTCATCCTGGAATTTTCAGGTGTTGTTAGAATACAGTGGATAGTGTAACTATCCAACCTATTGCCCTCCACTTCTTTCAGATACAATACTGTTTTCCGGCGTTGGAGATGGTCATAATTTCTGGATCACCAGAAATAGTCACAGCACCCTGATCAGTGAGAAGCTTTACCTTTTGATGTAGAGTAGAGGCTACTGCTCTATTTTCATGCAGCCATGGTCTTCCTAACAAGAAGTTAAAACAGGCTTGTATGTCAATGACCATGAATTCCACCTTCCTTGCCACGGGTTCACATTCAATGAGAAGGCTGATCAAACCCAATACTTCTCTCTTAGCATTATCGTATGCTCTAACCACCTAGTTGGATTGTACTAGATCCTCTTTTAAATACCCAAGCCTTGTTAGCACACGCAGAGGGCAAACATTGATGCGGAGCCATTGTCGATCAACACCCTAGGTATCTCCCATCCATTACAGCGTATAGTGATGTGTCATGAATTGTTGTGGTTGATATTGTCAGGGAGATCATTGTCTGTGAACATGAGAGTTCGATCTACCCCATGAATGAGCCCCATTATCTGGTCAGGTGTTATAGAATAGCTTACAGAGGCTTCATTAAGATGCTTTAGAACAGCTGCCCTATGAGGCTGGGAATGCATTAACAATTTCTAGATGAAAACATTAGCATTTACTTCTTCCATGCGCTTGATAGCATCATCTTCCTTGTTACATTCCTCTATCATTGGCCTTTGCCCTTTTCCTTCCTTCTCAAAACCTCCAAAGGATTTTCATCCTCCAAATGGGATGGTTTAAATTGGTGGCATGCTCTAGTTAAATGAGAGATATCCACATACTCTTCATCACTAAGATCATCGAGACAGATGGGGCGCCGATATGTATTTGGAGTGGTGGAATGTCCTCCAGTGTTTTTCTCCACAATTGTTAAGACCGAAGGGGCATCTTCATCAGCATCAGAGTCCAAATTGAAGAAGGCACCATCATAATCCAAAGTTCCACACATGTCATAGAATGGATCTTTGTTGAGAGTGAAGCTGGGGTCTTTACAAGGCATTTTTGACTTTTTCTATCGGCATTTCATACATTTGAGGAACTGTCTTGCGGATTAACTAAACTGGATCGCATCCGTTAGACGCAGCAGAGATGGTATTAATGGCGAATGAGGGTTTATGATTTGGAAGGGTTTTTTTTGTGTGATGTTAGGATGAGAGTCATTTGGTTTATTGGAGATGGATCCCAGAGAAAGTTTCCTCTCATCCACAAGGTTTTGAATTTGATGCTTTAGAGCCGTGCAGTTTTCAGTATTATGCCCCAGGCTCTGATGGTATTCACAGCTTTGATTTGGGTCATAACCAGGGTAAGGATTTTTAGGAGGTGGGCGTGGATTCAAGGGTTGAATGAGATTGGCCTTTTTTAACTTGGAAAGAGCTTGGGAATAAGTCATGTTCAAAGGAGTAAAGTTCCTTTGTGGTCGCAACTAGAATGCAGACGATGCCCCAATGGCATGGATCGCATTAGTTGTCTTAGGAGCTGCTGAATCATTGTTTGGGGCTCTTTTGTTATTTCCAAATTTTGCATTATAAGTAGTACCGCTAATAGGTTCATCTTTCTTGATGTCTCCCCTTTTCACAACATCCTCAACTAAAGTTCCCGTGGCAATCAAAGCTTTGAAAGTCGGGAAATACTGGTATGCCATATGCTTCTGATAGACAGGAAAAAGGTTTTTCACAACCATTTGCAACTGTTCCTCTTCATTAGGCCTACTCATCATTTTGGAAGCCTTGTTTCTCCATCGAGTGATGAATGAAGAAAATATCTCATTGAGGTTTTGAGAAGTGGTCTCCAGATCCCTTCTAGTAACATCAATTTCTTCATTATACTTGTATTGGTTTGAGAGCTCTCTGACTATGTCAACACAAGTGGATTTCTTTGCATTTTCAAGGTTGAGGAACCAATGTGCTGCAGCACCATCTAGATAGTGTTGAAACAGTTGGGCCATCAAGGATTCTTCCACTCCCTAGGGACTCATTACCCCCACATACATTTTCAGGAAATTGGTGGGGCTACCGGTCCCATCAAACCTTGTTAGATTAGGCATTTTGAAACCATGGGGTAATCGTGCCTTCGGGAAAAGAGTTAATCCATGAATATACATCCATGGTTCAGCCTTAGTCATGCCTTTTAAGACTTCTTTAAGCTTGACTACTTCTTCCTCGAGTTTAGTGGGAATTTCTCTCTCATTGTTCAAAGGCTCAAGATGAAAAGGTGAAGCTACTTCCGACGCCGGAGGAGGAGGAGGCATCTGTGCGCTTTGGCGCATTATGCCTAGCACAGTTTTCTCAATATTATCTTGTCGGTCAAGCATGGCCTAGACAAGTCCTCGGAGCTCAGTCATTAGATCAAGTGGAGAGGTAAAGTTCCGTTGGTGTTCGTTGTTCGGAATTTCAGACATGTTGTTGAGACGTGCAGTAGAATACAACTGGCGTAGACAAGGATGACAGTATTACTGGCAGAGAACGTTCACTATGGTCCGAGCTTCGGTGAATCAGCCTAGATCCTGAGCGGGCCCAGGCAGAGTTCGAGGCATGTGTCCTCATTTTGGCAAATTATAATGCCCCATATATCGTTCTTTTATGTAGTGGTCTGCATCTATTGATTGCTTCTAAGTGCTGAAACCACAAAAAAAAAGTATTAAATGCAAAAGGGGCCGCACCCGAAGGTTGCCTATGTATCTCCATAAGTGAATTTGGATTTGGGGAAGAAATTTTTCCGGTGATGATTTTTTTTAATGGAGAATCAGACCCAACGTAGTTCTGATATATGAAATTTTACATGATTTTTTTTTTTGCAGCTGCACTCAAAAAATGAGTTGCCTATGTACCCCTTTTAGTACATTACATAGTAGAGAAAGCTAAGATAGATGCATTACAACATTAAATTTTGTTT
The DNA here is from genome assembly GCA_947646795.1 of Beta lomatogona. Lineage (NCBI taxonomy): Eukaryota > Viridiplantae > Streptophyta > Magnoliopsida > Caryophyllales > Amaranthaceae > Beta > Beta lomatogona. Next base: position 150,343 of record CANSNZ010000681.1, on the reverse strand, counting down.
TTTTTTTTTTTTTTTTTTGGTTTTTTAGAGGATCAAGCCGCACGTAGCTCTTTCTACAAAGTACAATATGAAAAAGCAACTAAATGAATCAGGTACTTCTCAAGCTTTTCATATTTCAGTTTGCCGGGCGCCATGTCATGTATTCTCCTGTTTGAATACGTTTGTTCCACCTCTTAGGATAAGACTAATGTGAAGTACTTGGGCTCTTCTCAACCTTTTCCGAGTTCAGTTTGCTAGGCGCCAGGCCATGTATTCTCCTGTTTGAATACGTCCGTTCCACCTCTTAGGATTAGACTAATTTGAAGTACCTGAAATGTACACACCAACAATGTTAGTCAATGACTGATAAATTTTTCTTTTTATGTGTTTTTAGCAGGAAATGGAAGAATTTTTCCTTTTGTTTTTTTTTGAAATGTGATTATCCCTTTTGATTAGACACATTTTTTTAGTCAATCTTTTTAGACTAGACTTCTCGTGTTTTAGAACCACGTTTTAATTTCTTTCTAATTCCTAAACATGACACGTTTTGAACTCGTGATTATGACTCTTTTCATTTTTCATTTTTCATTTTTTTTTGTTTTGGGATCATATTTTCAAAACAGGATTTTTTTTTCTTTTAAAAATCAATTTTGTTTTTGGTAAAACCAATTTGAATGAAAAAGAATTATGAAGTAAATGTGAGTTTTTTTTTTTTCTTTTGAAAATGAGTGAGCACACACATTTTTTTTACATGACTCTTGTGATAAATAAACAAAAATACTCTTAATATTTCAATAATCATTTCAGCAGCAATTCAGCTATACTTAATGATTACCGAAATATTGACCGACTGAAACGGACACAGGAACTTTTTGAAAGTTTTTTTTTCACATTATTCAATAACTGAAATAAATAAAAGACATATGTGCATTGATCCTTGTGTCCTAGAAGTCAACTAAAAGGTGATTCATTTAGGGAGAGATTATGTTAAAGTGGCCTCGAGTCACTTCCATTGTGTCCATCGAGGGTGGACGCTCCTGATAGAGCCGGTCGCAATAGCTCGCGGATGCAGGTTTTACGCCCTTAATTCATTAATTTGTCATTTTGAAATTCTAACCCTTGCCAATAGACAGAGGTATCAGACCTAATAAGAAAATGGTTAAAAAGAGTGTATGGATCGATAAACTACCAAGAACACGTAATTTTCACATAAGCATGCTATATACAAAATTAAATTGTGAATAACCATGATTAGCTTTTTTATTATATATACATATGGAAAATAACGCATTGTTCAGATTTAAACCTCTTATACTTCAAGTGGAAGTATTCTTTCCCCAGTGAAGTCGCCAGCCTGTGGTATCCGATTTTTGGCTGTCTTAATTAACGGCCTGAATCCCACGAAAGACTCTCATTGGACCTTGAGTTTTAGAAAACTTGGAAGTCGCCACCCTATTAATATCTGAATAGGGACATATTTATTTAATAAATCGTTTTAAAATTAATTTCATGAAAAATTATTTAAAACGATGATGACTTCATATGGATAAGGCTTTTTTGAAAATTGGTCTTTCATACCATGAGATAGGGTTCGGGGTTTAGGTTAAGAGGTGCGAACGTCTGGAACTCGTCTCCTCTTCCGTTCTAAAGAACGGGCTCTTACTAAATGCGTTATTTTCCATTTTAAAGTAATCATGGCTATTCAAAAGAAAGAAAAATCACATAATTTGCACATATACACATTAACCATTTTTATTTAGGACCAATATATCATTTGTACATGGTAGTTTTGAGCACTGAAGTTGCACTACGTACCAATCATTGCGGGATTGGAATCCACTCATTGATCAAAACCGTCGTAGTTCGAGCATATGTCTCACCCTAAATGGCCAATTCCACTGGGGAAAGAAGAGGGGGGAATAGATTATGAATAATTCACTTTTAGAATTAAACAAATCTGTTTAAAATGAAGTAATCACTTCAATTAGTGATTAAATATGAAGGATTAAAATAACCACCTTAATTAGTGATTAATAAGGAAGGAAATAAGTAATCACCCTAATTAGTGATTATTCAAGTAAAGATAATCACCTTGATTAGTGATTAACAATGAAGGTTAGGAAATAATCACCCTAATTGATGATTATTGAGGTTTAAGATAATCACTCTAATTAGTGATTAAATATGATGAAAGGTTAAGCTAATCATCCTAATTGGTGGTTAATCAAGGTTTAAGATAATCACTCTAATTAGTGATTAAATGAGGAAAATAATTGTCCTAATTAATGATTATTAAGGGTTTAAGACAATCACTCTAATCAGTGATTAAATGAGATTGGAGATAATCACCCTAAATAGTGATTAAAGGAAGTTTGAGTTAACCGCTCTAATTAGCAATTAATCGGGGATTGAAATAACCACCATAATAGTGATCACGTTAATGATTTTCGAGAGGTCTTAGAAGGTTTGCTTCCTAATTGAAGGCTTTTGAGAAATAATCTTAATTGAAGATTATTAAGTCATTTGGAGAGAAATGATCAATTTGAGATCGAATTTGGAGATTTGTGTTTGGCTAATTGGAATTTTGCCATTTAAAGTGAGACACGTGAAACGACCTAAAATCAATTAGGATATCATAATTACCAATCTAATTAAGTCAAATTATATGATTAATCCATTTGAATATGGAGAACACATTTTTAAAATGTAAGATGGATCATCATACAATTTTACTTAGTTAGATTTGCAATTTTTCCTGTTAATTGAGATTGGGTCATTTGATTCATATACTATGATATATTGGCCCAACATGCAATATTTGTAACATTGGTTGCTTATTTTATTAAAAAGAGTTGTGGAATTATTTATGAAAATTATGCATAAACATCTCCATGTTTTTTTTATTAATTGAGTGATGTAATAACTATTTACAAAGAAACTATTATTACAACAATATGTACAAAATCTATGATCTATACAAGTCTTCAATCTTGTTATTCACCATGATGCTCCTTGATCTTCACCTCCTTGAATGGGCTTTGGAATTCATGTTTATTTGTAAAATTGTGAAATTTAAAGGTTAATTAACCTCTTTGATTTTGATTTTTTATGACAATTTTTTATTGATTTTTATTTATATGATAAAATGAGTCATTTTAGTATAAACTTAAGGAATTCATGATTCTTTATTCAAATTTTTGTATGCAAAGAAAACATTTTTTTTCCTATGAAAGTTGAGTTAATCACTTTATTTCATTTTCCAGATTGCCTTTTTGTTCTTATACTGACTTACAAAAGTCATAACTTTCTGTACAAAGTGTTAAACTGAGTATATGATATATATATGGATAGATCAGTGAGTTTTTTTTATGTTGTATCAAAATTTCACAAGTTTTTAGTGAACACTTGAATTATAGTGAATTTTATACTCAAATTGGTCAAAACAGGACCTTTATTCAAATTTGTTCTTTGAGATCCGAATTATTGAACTTATTTTGAAGTAAAATTTGGTATGAGCATTCTAGACACTTTGAAAGACTAGACTGAAAATTTTTACTTGAATTGGACATTTGTGAGACCATTTTTATTTATTTTCTTAACTGAAGAGAAAATCAGTATTCCGAAATTTAGTGATTTACATGAATGAATTTGTAAAAATGATGTAAAATTGTATAAAATTCATATGGACATGATTTTTATATTTTTAAAACGCTACTGATGTTTTATTCAAACTTGATGTTTTTAGTTTTATCTAAATTACTTTATTTTTTTATTTTATTGAAAGAACAATCCTAGGTGGTACTGGACAAAATCAGTTTTTCACAACAAAGTTTTATGATTTTTAATTTTTTTTACACAAAATTCGTTTTTTAGAAATTCCAAAGCCCAGTTGCTGGAAACATCTTGCACTTCATAGGAAAAATATTAAAGCCTATGAACTAATTAGTTAATGCAGACCAAAAAAATGAAATAAGATAGGAAAGTAAAACTGACTATAATTACATCATCACATTTTCTTTTTATGGAGATGTTTATGCACAACTTATCTTGAATTTATTTTTTATGAAAACATTTTTGGTTATAAATAACAACTTGATTAAGGAAAATCACATAATCACATTGTTTCCTAAGAGTCACCCCATTAGAGGTGACTATTCTAGGTGGGGTGATTTAAGGTTGGGAACCTATTAGGACTTCCACATACCCAAATCACTCCAAAGATTTAAAAAATGATAAGAAGAAAACAAGGAGAAAGTTAGTAGATGATTAAAAAGATAATAAAAAATAAACAAGAGTTTCCACTTTACCTTGCTAGCTCAATGATGTACTTCCTTTTTGCAAATTTTTCTACCTTTTTTGTGATTTTCTTAATTTCTAAATGAGTTTCTAAATCCACTTAATTACTAACTTAAACTCTTTTTGTGTTTTTTTCTTCTTTTGATGAACTTCTTTTACTTACTTATTAAGACTTTTACTAAGATGGAAAGATTAAGGAGGAGAAGAGTAGTGGAGAAGATGAGAGTGAAGTTGAATTTTAAGTTGAACTCTTTTCAACTTCTTTACTTACTAATTAAGACTTCTGCTTAGATGAAAAGATTAAGGAGGAGAAGAGTAGTAGAGAAGATGAGAGTGAAGCTGAATTGTGTTTTCTTCAACTTGTTTACTTACTAATTAAGACTTTTGCTTAGATGAAAAGTTAAGTAGGAGAAGAGTAGTAGAGAAGATGAGAGTGAAGTTGAATTGTGTTTTTTCAACTTGGTTTTGAAGTGGAATTTAGGAAGGTATTTATAGAGAAATGAAAGAGGTGAACTAGGGTTTCAAAGAGGTAGAAAATCAGATTTTTAACCCAAAAAATCTGATTTTCTTCATCTTTAAAGTCACCCTAATGACATCACTCTAATGACCTCACCCTAATGACATCATCAAATCTCTTTGGAAACACAAATATTCTTATTCTTTTTGGATTTTCTCATAAATGAAGCAAGATCATATTTTCATAAAATATTCTTCCCTAAACATCCTATTACGTAAAAAAAATGCATCGAAAAGCGTGCAAAACAAACTGATTAGGATGTTGCGCCTAGCGCAATGTCCTGCGCTAGACACAGCACCGTGCGCTAGGCGCACATGCCTGTGTATAGCGCATGAGCCTGTTGTGCGCTGGGGGCATGACCGTGCGTCTGGCGGATGGTCATGTGACTGGCGCACAGTTCGAATCTTTCGAAAAAAATTGCATCCTTGGCTCTTACACTTTGGATTTGATTCTTATTCTTATTCTTTTTCATGATTTTTATTCTCTTACTAATGGATAAATGATAGGTTTAGTGGATAAAGAATATATTCTTATTCTTTATCCAATGAACAATGAATTGACCATCAAGAAAACTGATTAATGCCGGTTTTGTGATACGACTAAAATCCCGACGCCTAATCGCGACTCGTTTTTCATTTTTTCGAATAACTGACTGATGACAATTAACGGAAACTCGTCAAATTAATAAAGACGAGCATGATTATACTACGAATCATTTTATTAAAACGATGGTTGTAGTTATTGACTACGACTCACGAAAATTATACTTCTAAGACGAAACTATATGACTGATACGCAAAAATGGAAAATCGTGCGACAGAATGAAACTCGCGCTCCGGGGAGCGTGCTCCACGATGTATGATGATTTTGTTATTTTTATTTTTCAAAATCTTTATTTATCCGAAAAAGGGGTTCGAAATTTGGTGTCTACAGTAACCTGTTTTTTATGACTGGCTATGCTAATAACGACCATGTTGGTACCAAGTGTAAACTTTTTATACAAATAAACTTGATGAGAACTTGAAAGGTGGAGATTACTCCAAATCTATACAACAATAGTACAAGGCTTTATTGTCTAATATGACTTCTAATCGATAACTAAATGCCATTGTTGAGCTTTCCTGATGCCATTCTTGCCTCGCGTTTTCAGGCATTTTGTCTAGTCTATTGAGGCATTGGTCTATTTCTTAGAAGTAAAAAATATGGAATCACTTTTTTCCTTCTATTGTATCATTTCTAGGCAGATTATGTTGTTTGACAGGTCCTTGTGGTACTAAAGTATTGAACATTTTGTTTCAGTGACATTCCATGGATATTAATGAAGCATGTGAAAAACCTGGGTGCTGAAGTTAGTCAGTTCCAGTTTTATCCTCAGCCAAATAAGTTCATCATTTTCATTTCTTTTTTAGTGATGAAAATGATCCGGACAGGGAAAACGATACTTGTATCTCTCCAGCTATTAGTACTGTTGGTATAATTAGGGCTCCGCATGGCGACGGAAAGGAAGCTATTATCCTAGTGACTCCTTATGATGCTATGAAGCGTGATGTTGGTGAAGCTTTATCATTAGGTGTAGCATACTCTGTTTTCTCTTTGCTAACGCAAGTTACTTGGCAGGCAAAGGACATTATTTTGGTTTGTTGCTGATTCTCGGTATGGTGAACGTGAATCAGTTGCTTCCTGGTTGAGGGAATATTATGCTCCAACATTTCATAGCTCAGAAAAATTCCACTCTAATATATGTTATGCGAGCAACCATTTCATAGCATGGGCAATATCAGAATATTTGCAGATTTTGTGGAAATTGGCGATGGTATTCGATTTTCATCTCATTGTTTATTGTCTTCTTTCCCTAACACAATTCACTTGACATACAAGTTTGCAAGGGCTGGTAGTACATAATGTAATTTTATCCAGAGCACTGGTCTGTCTTGAGTTCCTTTTTTCTTATGGTAAAGTTGGCTAGCTATCTTATTTAATGGTGTTGTTTATTACTGATTGGTATTACTAGCATCTAATTCTGAGTTCTTCCTTGCAGCTAATTTGAGACATGTATCCAGCTTTGAAGCCCTTTAATCTGCTATTCTCCTCCTTGTCCATGTCTTATTTAAATTGTACAATTACATGTATCAGTCGAATTCTTGGTTTATGACTGTTCTATAGGAGGCCTTTGACAATCTCAAAGACTCACTGTCTACTTGAGGCATCTTAAATTGCTATCCGCATTGATACTTGGAATTCGTAATTGGAATAGAGACTAAATCCTGACCTTGGAGCTCGAGGAAAATACTAGACTTTTAGGTAGTAAGTAGATGTCCATAAGAAACCATCCTTTGCCTTTTCTTGTGCTACAAGCAGTTAAAAGTTTAATGTGTACTTATGGAATGATGTTGTGTATACTTGTGGAATGTTTTTTTTTTGCCATAACTGCTGGTATCTGCTTGTTTCATCAATGATGCAGCTGTAAATCTTGCTAAGTGGCTATATTATGTTGAAGGCACTGCTACCCTTGCAAGTTCATTGTATGCTCAGGTTACTCCTCTTCCACTACCTTATCTTCATTTTGCTTCTCTCTCTCATATTGCATATTTGCATTGTGTTTCTAGATATGCATATGTTTGCTTGTTTACCTATGTTTTCTAGTTTTGTTAGAATTATCATTTGTCTTTTTATGTTTTGTTTTTCACTAGTCTTGCTACTTACTATTTCTTTCTACTGTCTTTCTTCTAATTAGGCGTTAGGAGTTCCAACTGGTTCCCGTGGTGCTTTTCGTGATTACCATATTAATCTTGTGACATTGGTGATTTCTCCCAAAACCTCACCGTATAACCGTGGCAAGCTAAGTGAATTTATGTTACGCAGTGGGTTGTAATGTGTTTATACAACTTTTCACCTAGTATGATTCTCTTTCTTTTCTTTCTCCACTCTGATTTGGCATGCTTGCCAAGAGATATTATGTTCCTTCTGGACTTGCTCAGCTGCTCCTTCTGTTAGTGAGTGACAGTTGAATTAAAGTGTCAAAGCCCCAATAATTTCGTGTAGTGCAAAATGGATATTATATTCAAATTTGAACTTGTGACTGGTTGATTAGAGACCTTTTATGTAATGAACTTGGCAATGAGGAATTATAATTAACTCACCCCGTTATACTTTACCCCAGTAGCAGTGATTTTTTTTTTTTTTAAAAAAATTAGTCAAGTGCTTCGGTTGATAGGAAAAAACCGGAGCACTTGATTCACAAGTGCTCCGGTTTTTTCCTATCAACCGGAGCCCTTGAATTATTTTGAGCATATAAAATTCACAAGTGCTCCGGTTTTTAATACAACCGGAGCACTTGTGAATAACCGAAGCACTTGATAAATGCTCAAGTGCTCATATAGCGTCTGCTACGGGTCAAATACGGAGCACTTGTACTGTTTTTAACCGGAACACTTGATGTTTCTTCCACTAGTGTAGGGTGATTATCTTAAACCTTGGTTAATCACTAATTAGGGTGATTACCTTAACCTTTCCTATTTAATCACTAATTAGGGTGATCATCTTAAACCATTTTTAATCACTAATCAAGGTGATTATATTTCCTCATAAGTTTAATCACTAATTGAGCTGATTATCTTGACCTTCCTTTTTAATCACTAATTAAGGTGATTATCTTAAACCTTGTTTAATCATTAATTAAGGTGATTATCCCAACCTCCCTTTTTAATCATTAATTAGGGTAATTATCTTAACCTTCATTCTTAATCACCAATTAAGGTGATTATCTTAACCCTCATTTTAATCAGTAATTACGTTGATTATCTTGACTTTAATTTTTAATCACTACTATGAGTGATTATTTTAACCCCATTTCAATCACTAATGAGAGTGATTAACTCATTTCTAATAGATTTGTCTAATTCTAAAGGTGAGTTATTCATAATCTATTTTCCCTTTCTTTCCTTTGCATCCCCAATGGAATTGGTCATTTAGGGTGAGACATAAGATCAAACTACGATGGTTTTGATCCATGAGTGGATTCCAACCCCGCAATGATTAGTACGCAGTGCAACTTCAGTGCTCAAAACCTACCATGTAAAAATGATATATTGGGCTTCTAAAAAATAAATATGATTGATGTGTATATGTGCAAATGATGTGTTTTTCTTTCTTTTGAATAGCCATGATTACTTGAAATGAAAAATAACGCATTTAGTAAGAGTCTGTTCCTCAGAACGGAAGAGGAGATGAGTTCCATACGTTTGTACCTCTTAACCTAAACCTTTTTTTTTTTTAAAAAGCATATCCATATGAAGTCATCATCGTTTTAAATGATATTTTTAAAAATTAATTTTGAAACGATTTATTAAATAAATATGTCCTTATTAAGATATTAATAGGGTGACGACTTCAAAGATTTCTAAAATCATAGTCCAATGAGAGACTTTTGTGGGATTCAGACCGTTAATTAAGATAGTAAAAAATTGGGTACCACAATGTTCAATTACTTTATCGAATTAGTTTCTTTGAATTTTTTAGTGCAATTTTATTTCAATGAATTTACTTTCATTGATATATTTCTTAGGACAATTAGGTCCATTGATTCTTGTGTGTGCAATTAATTTAATTCATTAATTTTTGGTGTAGAAAGACATCATCATCAACCATGCCTCATATCAGCAATTCCACTGTCATTTATTCTAACTTGGTAAGTTTCTCGCTCTTCACCCCTTTCCTTTTATCTCATCTTGTGTTTGGTAATGTCTGTTGGTCTTTCATGTTGGGAATTCGGTTTTTAATTATGCTCATTTTTTTTCTGTAGTATATTTTTTTTGTAGTACATTTTTTTTGTAGTATGCTCGACCTTCATTTCAAGAACTCCATATTATGCTATGTTAAAGTTTCAGGAAAATTGCATATTGGATTTGTAGAGATGTCGTTGAGTTAATTTTTAATTTCTTGTTGGGTAACATATTGGAGAATATTATGTCTAGTTTGTTTAATGGAAAAGTTTGTCTAGGGAAAGTAAACTTCGGTGAACTATCTAAAGTATGATTCAGTATTCAAATTGATACCGATCCCTAATTTAATCAAGTCTCTGTTAATATATGGGCAATTAGCATCGATTCTTTGTTAATGTGAAATAACAAGGGTTATCAAGGAAAATATCTCATTATTTTGTTGATACTTGACTCAGATTAGGCTTTATTATCAATTTGAAGACAAAACTATTATTTTAAGGTATATTTTCGATATTGTCACTTTTGAGTAGTGCAAATTTTCACTAGTTTTATGAACTTCAACTTCCTTTTAGAATTATTCTGTATTTGTTAATGTTGAACCTCTTGAGTTACTATACGCTTGATAAGTGATCGAAATTTTGGTTTTGATTTCTGTGATGTTTAGATTATAATTGGTAAGGTTTATATAGGAACAATGTGCATACTTTACATAGAGAGGAGCAATACCACCATTAAACGTACAATTAATGTATTTTATAAGTAGTAATGTAATCCATGTATGTGATTGGGACACGTGAAGTTTCAATTCTCTAACCATACAAATCTTAGGAACTGTATTATGATGAGAACTTCGCAAACCAAACTTTTCCCATACTCTCTGAAACTTTAAGTTCCTCTGACAACAATAAAGCAAACAAGACCTTTGTAGCTACATCAAGTGCTCCGGTTAAAAACCGTACAAGTGCTCCGTATTTGACCCGTAGCACACGCCATACGAGCACTTGAGAATTTGTCAAGTGCTCCGGTTGAAAACCGGAGCACTTAAATTTACAAGTGCTCCAGTTGTTTTAAAAACCGAAGCACTTGTGAATTTATAAGCTCAAAACACGTCAAGTGCTCCGGTTGTAAAGAAAAAACCGGAGCACTTAATGTAATTTTTTTAAATAAAAAAAATTCTACGCTGAGATCACACTAGCCTGCCTCATGCTATTAGACAAACATCTAATCATTTGCAATGTACACCAACAGTAAATCAAGGGTCAGCTTATTCAAACATATCTATTGTGACAGCAACAAGAAGCTTAAAAGGACTCCAAAGCAACATTGCTCCCTTACGTAAAATAAGGTGGCAACTCATACAACATTATATAACCAACCAACTAAACATATCAGCGACTTTTAAGTCTTAAACAAACAATCTGCTAATCTAACCAACAATTTCTCCCTTTCTTCCCAAAACACATCTTCCTCAACCACTAGGCACCCTTGACAGCAAATGAGAAGTTTCTTACTAAAAGAGCACCCTCGGCAGCCTTCTCAACCACTTGGCACAAGGCTTGAACAATCCTTGCTCCATTACCATGCAATATCCAGATCAGATGCTTGTCCTTCTGCAAGGACTCGACACACCTCAGTGACAACCACAAATGACAACAATTGGGAGTTAATGATGCAAATGTAAAGAAGCAGACTTACGACAAGTAAAAGAGACATAACCAGATGATATGACTACTATCCAATATCCTACAAATAACATAACTAGAGAAAATGTAATCAAAGCATCAATGTCACTGCACAACATCACCAAAACAAGGACAAGTGACAGCAATAACAGTAAACAAGCACAAGATAGAAGGAAGAAAAAGCAGTCGCAGAACATAAACACTGGCAACTGAATAAAAATGAATTACCCCTTAGGGCTCGTTTATCTACATTAGAGAGAGAAAGGAGAGGTAACAAAAAAAACCTCAACCGATTTTGATTGTAATTGCATCATGAATGTACTGACTCTTCGTATCAACTCAGCTAGCCGGCCATCAGCTAGAACTCCAGATTCGCATGATTGCTAAATTAGTGACATCATTAAGGCAGGAACTATATATAGAACCTAAAACAAAACTTATATAACTAGCAATGCTATTGTTTCTAGTAATTAAAATAAATAGGAGATACAAAATTTATAGCATAAATGAGTCTAATAAATAAACAACTGAGATTAAATTACAGATAGAATGGGGTAAGTGTGGTCATTGGCCAATTGGTTAAGTTCTTTTATGCTACCAAGTAAGTGAAGATAATATGTAGAATAAGTGAAGATGTGCAGACTGAACAGAACATAACTCTTATACCTATTGCCGAAAAAGAAAGGAAAAAATAAGTGTGGATTACACAACACCCTCTATAACAGATCACTGAAGTTGATTACAAGTATAGAGAGTTGGTAACCCCTTAGAGATCATAGGGAGAAAAATAAGAGCACAACAAAGATTGTTTTAGTTCTTTCAATGAGTATCATGTGATGATGATATGCCAAGGGAACCTAAGTAACTAATAAAGCTTCACGAAGTATCAAGTTTAAAAACATAGCAGATAAAGTCGCATCACCTCGCCATTAGCCTCAATTATGGTACCCATCGTGATCTCCTATAGCTTTAAACAGCTAACTGTATCATGCGATTCAAAATAGACGAATATTAGCCTGCTCTAATGTTGTCACAAGCAGATTGTATCGACGATGAGGCGTACATAACCTCTAGAAAAGAGGTATGATCATATACCTTGGTAAGCACATGCCATCTGTTATTCAATATCTCATGATGTACAATAGCTGGGATTCTAGGTACCTTAAGCGTTGGCTCCCGGTACACTAGAACCTGGCATGTATAAGTAAAAGAAACCATTGTATTCAGAAAAAGGGTAAGAATTGTATGGATTAATAAAAATGTCTTATATGTAAAAGACAAGGTATAATATAGAACTTAATGCTGATGCGACTAGTTCATAAATTACGATAAACCAGCTAGAGATCCATCATCAAATCAGTAGAGGACAAGCTAGAATGAAATAAAAAGCATCCAAGCTAGCATGGAGAAGTAACTATTGAAAAAATCGACCTCAACTGGCATACTAAGAAAAAATGAAAATCTATCATATGGAAACATGTTCATGAGTCTGATGTCAAACTAGTCTTGGCCATCCAATTGTTCAATTTTTTCAAAACTTAGAAAGGCTGAAACTTAAACTAATCATTAGCTTTAATCATTCAAAATTTTTTAAAAAAAATCCTAACATGATGAGCAATATGGTGAGCATTTGGGTTATTGAGGAGTCTAATGTACCAACCAATATGAAAGCTGACATAGACTTTAATATGGTCATGTAAAGCAGAAGTATGCCTTATTTTTACAGTTCACCAATGAGAAAGAAGTCAAAGCACACTAAACATTTCAATATCGTGCCACAGATCATAACACTACCTCCAATCTGGGAAATAACATATGAAGCCTAAACATGACAGCAAACTCAAAACCCTAATATACACTCCCATTGAGGAAGGCTAAATAGAAAATCACATAACACAAACAATACAAAGTCCATTAAAAACCTAACTTTTTCATTCACTTTTTTTTCAATTAACCAAACAAATTGAAAATTAGGAATTGAGCCGTAAAACAAATAGAAAATTAATATCTTGAAAACCATACATCAAAACAGAAAATGTTCAATCGAAATTACTTGTAAATTGGAGTGATACCTTGGGAGAAGATGACAGACAATGAAGAATAGAGGAAGAGATCCTGCATAAAAGAAAAGGTAAATTCATAACTTGTCTGATACAACAGTGTTCTTTAGTAGCTCGTAAAATCCAACTTCTAATCTTTTAACTTTTGACTTTAATCAAGTCAAAGAGCCGAGGAACCCCCACTGGGGTACTTACTTTTCTCTTCAATTGATTAGCATGTCTTCCTTGTTTTTCCTGCACAAAGGAACAGTAAAGTCATCACTTGTCTGATATGCAATAGACAACTATCCTACATAAACTGAATCCAAACAACATAATTTATGGAAAAACAGGTCGTGCACTGTAAATATGTAAGCCTAGATGTTGTATCACATATATACTATGTGGTGTAAACAACTATGTGTGGCCTTCAATACAAATCTCATTCTAAACAACTTAAAATATATAGACCGACAATCTGGCACTATTTAAAATTTGTTCTACAATATGCATTTCATTCAAGAATAATGACATAGCTTTGTGGTCAGATCACCACATATATCAACGAGTCATACAACTAAGATTAGGCATGACAAAACCATGCATACCATCCTTCAAAAGTATAATCCCAAAGGGGAAATGCTAAGATTAAGTCATCTTGTCCTAACAAATTCATATTAACATGATATACAGTAGGCATGTGAGCAGTAATTGCACAAAGCATAGTTTACATAACCCCCCTTGTTGGAAGGGTTCAGTTCTTGGGAATTCTATGACAAATAATAGGTCGAGGACATGTTAATGATTCAAAAAATTTCTTCTGGACCAACTGTGAAAGAAAATTATTGCCAATCTCCAAAATACGTTATCATGAGTAAGGTTTTAAGTATCCACGAACCAATTAAAAGGAGGATAACAAATCAAAACTTCATCAAATGAAATGAACTAGAGAGAAAAAACACGGTGAGAAATCCAAAGAAAAATGCTGAAATTTAAAACCCTAAATTTAAAAAATTAGGATTTACGTCTTGAACAACATGAGAAATTAATAAAACAAACCTAGATCTGAAAACGGAAAAGAAGAAACAAAAACGAGAAAGAAGAAACGAGAACAAAATAGAAGAAATAAGGAAGAAATTACCAAAAAATTCGAACCTCTGACCTCTTTTGAATGTCGAACAACCTCACCCTCTATTCATCTTCCTCTTGATCTAAACTTCACAAACCCTAATTTCCCAAAATCCTACCGAAATTTTAATTTCAAATAGGAGCATAAAAGTGCCAGGCGAGAGAAAGAGGCGAGAAAGATTAGAGTAGAGACGAGATCTGAGAACAAGAAAGAAAGAAAACAAGAACAGAGAGAGACGTGTATCTCAGCGAGAGTGCGACAGTGAAGTAGTACGACGGAAGCGACGGACGGCAGTGGTAGACTCGTGCACAGCAGATTTGAGTACGTCTTCACCGGACGACAGTGCAGTAGTACAACGGAAGCGACGGACGAGAAGGAGGTACGACGGATGAGAAGGAGGTACGACGGACGAGAAGGAGGTACGACGGATGGGGGTTAATTTCTTGAGGGTTCTTTTGAGCACAGTAGAGACGAGTTTGAACGAGAGGATTCCAAATTAATTGAGGGAAAATTAATAAAGTGGAGCGCGCTACCATCGAAAATAGTTATTAATTTGAAGGAAAACGTGTGCAAGTGCTCGGGTTGACTAAACGGAGCACTTGTTCACAAGTGCTCCGGTTGACTAGTCAAACGGAGCACTTGATATCAAGTGCTCCGGTGGATTTTTCAACCGGAGCACTTGTGAATTTTTAATATTAAAATTTTCACAAGTGCTTGGGTTGATTGTTCAACCGAAGCACTTGACAATTAGCACATGGAGTTTTTTGCACTAGTATATAGTAAAATTATGAGAAACAGATATTTCTCACAAACAGATATTTTTATTCATCACAACTAGGGTACTTCATTTCATACATAAAAGACATAAAGCATTTAGTTCCTGCAAACTTAAAAAAACGAAAAAAACATAATAACATAGAAAATAAATATGATATTCCTCTAAAACTCTCTTCCTCTTCATGGTAGGCTCGTCTGAACCATTGTCTTGACCAATATCAGCCAAAAGCCATTGAAGGTAATCATCATCAATTGCCGGAAAGGGAGGCTCAAGTAGTGCTAATATAATTCGAGCACCCTGCCATATAGTAGGCATTCTTCGAATACAACTCATATCAGCCTCATAAGTAGTACATGTTGGAAGCGTCTGGAGGGCAGTAATGTGATGTTTCTGTAATACTCTGCATTTTTGGGAGTTATTTTGCTATAAATAAGAAAATATAAAGAATAAAGTTGAAAGTGTTTTAATTTAACTATATAACTTACTGTTGTACCTAATTATATTATAATTTGGTTTCGTTTTATTTTCGAAATAAAATAAGAAATTGGAGTTTGAGTTGAAAACAAATCCTATTAAACCAGGGTTTACCGTGCTATAAATAGGAAGAAAAAAAAAGAAATCAAAACCCTAAGTCCTTCAACTCAGTCGTTTCCTCAGCCGTTTCCTCTCCTCTTCCCTCAAAGATTTTCTCTCTCCTCTCTCCTTCTCCCTCGTCACCTGTCCTTCTTCTTCGTCGTCGCACTAATACTCCTCCCTTCCCTTGAGCTTTCGTCGGCCTTTGAGGCGTATGTTGTGTGCGGTGTGCTAGTGTGGTGTGTGCGGTGTGCGATTGTGGTGCGCGAGGGTGTGTCGTGCGAGGCGAGCAAGGGTGTCGAGTCATCGCTGCCCTGAGCTTTCGTCGGTATTCAAGTGGTGTGTGCGAGTCGAGTGTGTTGTGTGAGATTCGAGGGTGCGAGTGTGTGTTGGGATGTGTGTGAGAGTCGGAGTGCGTGGTGCGAAGGTGAGCGGGTTGTGCGTCGAGGCAAGTGCTGGGCGTCGAGGCTCGTGCGGGTTCTGCCGGAGGTCGCGCACGAGGCTTGTGTCTGGGTTCGTTCGCGCTGGTTCGCAGTTGGTGGCTCGAGTGTGAAGGTCGAGTGGGCTGCTCGTCGAGGTTTGCGAGCCGTGCGGTGGTGCTGCACTCCAATCGGCTTCGCGAGTCGCGCGGTGGCTGTGCTGGAGTTCATAGGTTGAGTCGCCGTGGTTGTCGTCGGAGACATCAGGCACTCCGGTATACTTTTATAATAAAAAAAAAAGGATTTCTTTTCTCTTCTACTTTTTATTAAGTTGTGAAATTTGATTTTTGTTGTTCTTATGTATCTTTAATTAAGTTTTGTGATCATAAGTAAAGTATATAATAAGTAAAAGAAATCAGATTTATAATTATGTTGTAGTTCTCATGATGATTCTATTTCTCAAATATGATTTTTATAATACTTATATATTTAATTGTTTAAGTTTTGTTGTTATGAACAAGTATAATAAGTAACTAAAAATCAGATTTGCATATTATTATTAGTTCCTAAATGTGCAAGTTCAATGAGATTTATGAAAGGAAAGTTTAAACAATGAGTTTGATTATTTTTGTTATTCGAAACACCATATATTACATAGTTAGATAATCCGATTTTTATTATCAAAGACTTAGCGCTGAAACATTTTATTATTCGATTAGGTCCCAATTTCATAAGCGGAACGTTTTAAGTAATCAGCAAAGATTCTCCGTTACAAGGTACGTACGCGTACCAGTTCAGTTGCAATTACTAGTATCATGTTAGGTTGTGATTTATTCTATTGGAACCTAGAACCATGATAGGGAACAATTGTGATTGATGAGATTGTTTGGTAACATGATTGTGATTGGAAATCGATATGTAGCATGATTATGCGAAATTCTATCGTATCGTAAGCATGATTATTGGATTTGTGTTCTTTGATCTATGGTGTAACAAGGATGTTACAAGAAGTAAAGATTTGAGTATTGTATCTAAGAAGGAATGTTAAATGATTACATGTTTAATGTGGTATGAATGGACATTACTAAGAAAGGATTTTGGCAATAAACTTATAGTTGGACTCCCTACAAGTGATGAACAATGGGGGGAGTGTGGGACTTGCTCTACACTCCTACGCAGGCCTACTGCGACGACAGTAGTGTCCTTATAAATTTTGGTAACTCAGGTAAGCGGAAGGTTCCGTACAATCTTGGGGGTATGCATACTAAGGTGATGGATGTGGAACGGAACGAAACCGTATTTACATTTCATCTAATCGACCAAGTTGTCTATTAAGGATTAAGTAGCCCGTATGATTCTAGAAAGATGACGGTGCCCGTTCGATGCCAAATAAATTGTATAAACGGAATTTAATATTTTTGTAGAATCATGTTTAGGAATTGTTATTATTATTCTGATTATGTTTAGTGTATTTTGTAACTGATTATGTACGTACTCAGCATAGCTGATTGTTTGTTATTTGTGTTGTTTGTTGACCTGTGATGAACCATTGATATTTCAATGGGGAGCAGATTAGGTATGCTGGTGATGCTGCATGAGTTCGGGCATACGGGGGATACTTTTGATTATAAACTTTTAAAGTGTTTTGGTTGAACATCCTAGAGATTGTTTATAATTTACAGAGTTAATGGTTTTAAATAAAAGGGGTCAATAGTGATTCCCGAGTTGTAGTTAAGTTAGCATTTTATTTCCGCTGCAATTTAGTTTTCATAATAGAGAGTAAGTTAGTGTTTTAAATTCAATAAGCCTTGCGTTTCACCGCGGCGGTAACACTCCCAAAGTCGATGCAACGTAGCTTAGACGTGTATGGAATTTGGGGGTGTTACAAAACTGGACTCAGAGCCAAAAGTTCCTATTTACAAAGATGTTTGAAAAGATTTTTAAAACGGGTAGTATGGGATAAGAGCATATTGATTACTTTTGCGAGCATTAAATCATATGAATGATTTTATTTGTAATGCCTTTCTTGCTTTACTTGTCTGATATGTTTATAGAAAGCATGCAAATACTAATTATATGAAATATAGTGTGGTTTGCTTGATTGAATTGGTGAAAGGTTTCTTTGAAATCTTTGAAATATGAATAGAGTAGGAGGATGTACAAGGATAGGTACGTAGATAGTGGTTAAAAGCACTAAAATTCGATAGTAAAATATTTTATTTCCTAAAATTTCGAATTAATATAATATTCCAAAGATGTGTCAAAAAGGTATTGAACTAAAACCTTGTTTCGAATATTTTAGGAAAGAATTATATAAATGGTTATAAATATTTTGAACTTGGAGTTCTAAAATCAAACATAATCGTTTTACCTCTTATATATGTTTATATGTAATGTATACTTAAAAACCTTAAACTCACAAAACTTAGACTATTTTCTTCTGTTAATTCGCGGATAGCTTACGACCTAGGTCCTTAGGAATACCTGATGAAATACCGAATAATGGAAGGTTGGGACATCTGGGCCTATAAGATTAAAGTTGTTATGAAATATAGAACCTTACATGGAGATACTAGACTAAGGACTGAAATGGAGAAAATATACTTTATGTTGCAGTACGTCCCTAGGGGGGAACCCTACCTTTTCGTACACCGTAGATATGGGGATATATGGTCATAAAATGGAGGTTTTAACAGAGCCAAACACACTTACTGAAACCAATACCTTCCTACTGTAGGGCATTTTATTACTGATCTTAAATACTGTGAAAATGTATGGAGAATCCGTGAGAAAAGAAGTTGGGAGCCCTCTACCTCATCACCTCTAGTTAGAGGAACCTATCATGTGGGGGAAAGCTCGGGAACTAATGTAAATTCTGATAACCCTAGAGTTAAATCTGAGCCGCAAACGTCACCTAGAGCTGCAAAAAGAGCTAGGTACCAAACTTTTGAGGATGAGTTCTTACCCGAGGACTACCATATAGCTTCAAACCTTAGAACTGTTATCTATATTTCCGATGATGAAGGGAATAATAGGACATTCATCACAATGATTGGGGAAGATCACGTTGCACCTATATTTGACTTAGAAAATGAGGAAGAGGAAGATCCTAATGAAAATGAGCCTGCTGAAGGGGATCCAATTGAGGAAAATGATCAAGAAGAAGAAGAACCTATAGAAAAGGAAGAACCCATGATGAAGATGAACCTATATAGGATGATGAGCCTTTTAGGGCAAAGCTGACATGGAAGAAGTAATAGAAAATCCTAACTCAGCTGACGAAGCTCACCATTATAGTCCCTAGTTTCCTTTTGAAAATATAATTAGCATTAGAATATTATTTTATTCGTTTACTCCAGTTTTAATAAGGCTTGCATGCCAATAGCAAATTAATATTCATTTATTCCTTTATTTATTCATATTATGTTTTCCTTGGGAATAATAAATTTTACCCTTTTCAATAATAATACAACATCTTTATTGTTTTATTTGATGTAACGTCTTATTTGAGATGTGTATATTGCAAGTCAATACAGACTTAGTGATTGTTTGCAATAAAAACGTGTTGTATGAACGTGCAAATGTGCTATAGTTAAGTCAATCAACGATTATATGTGTGGCACTGAAACGGTCGTTGTGTCAATTTTCAGCGCAGAATGGTTCGTCAGGGCGGCACGCCTGATACATCTCTAAATATCGAGCAATCGATTCGTGACCTAGTGCAGATTACAGCTAACCTATCCCAAGGTCACAACCGGGATGGGGACTTGTCTGAAAAGGTTGCCCGTAGGAACCCACCAGTACTGAATGGGAAAGGGGGACCCGAAGAATTGGAAAATTGGGTTGGGGAGTTTGATAAGCTTTTCTTTACCCTCACCTGTCCAGATGACAAGACTGTGCCCTTAGCAAGCTATTACCTACAGGGGGATGCCCACTTTTGGTGGACCCAAGCTAAGGACAACCTACTCAATCAACCTGACTTTGGGTGGGAAACCTTCAAGAAAGCCCTGAGGGATAAGTATTACCCACCATACCTCAAAAAGCAGAAAGCCCAAGAGTTTATGATGCTAGAACAAGGGAACCTGTCTGTTGAGGAGTATTACCGCAAATTCATTGAGTTGATGAGATTTGCTCTTGAAATTGCCCCTACTGAGGAAGCTAAGGCCTCACGTTTTGAATTAGGGCTCACCCTTGACCTACAAGGGAGACTAGGGGGAGATACTTTCACCTTATTGGA
Organism: Beta lomatogona; assembly: GCA_947646795.1. NCBI lineage: Eukaryota > Viridiplantae > Streptophyta > Magnoliopsida > Caryophyllales > Amaranthaceae > Beta > Beta lomatogona. The sequence goes on along the minus strand of CANSNZ010000681.1, from coordinate 129,973 downwards.
CCATGTCTTTGGCAAAGCTACCCACCTATATGCAATAAGGAAACGAGAGGAAGGGGGTAAACAAGGTGAGAAACGAAAGGAGAATCCAAATCCCGAGATTCAGAGATTTGAAAAGAAACACCATGGGAATCATATCAATTAAACCTCCCAAAGAAACTTCGACAAGGGACCTAACAATGATAACAATAACCGCAACAATAACACCAACAACCGCAAACCTGAGCGTGTGTACAGGTGTAAGAAGTGTCCATATAATCATCCTGGGAAGGATTGCGAGGGTAATAAGGTGGAGTGTCATGAATGTGGGAAAATGGGGCATAGAGCGTACGTATGCTACTCAAAGAATAAAGTTAACCCCAATGGTCAAGAAAGGGGGAACAATGGAGACAAGCCTAGGATTGAGAATGGGAATAGTGGAAATGCATACAATGGGTCAGAAAACTCTAATTACTCCAAACCACCAACTATTGCGAATAACCAGGCACCATAAGGGAACCATGTGACCAACAACAATGATAATAAGGGCAAAGAGAAGCTGTATATGATGACGGCTAGCGAAGAGGACGCTCGTAGAGATGTTGTCACTGGTATTTTCTCTATCAACTCAATTAGTATTGTTCGATTCTGGAGTATCTTTGTCTTTTGTTGCCCATACAACTGTTAGAACTCTAGCACTGGTTGAGTCCGAGTCAATTTCTATGCCTATAGTTATTCCGTCTGGGGATACTGTTAATTGCTCTAAGAAATTCCTTAATGTCTCACTGAAAATAGGGGAGGGCTTCTTTCCTTCCGATTTAATAAAGTTTAAGATCTGGTTACCATCAATTGAGGATTGTTGATCAAAATATACCTAAAACTATCTTTAGGACTAGGTATGGACACTATGAGTTTACCGTCATGCCTTTTGGATTAACCAATGCACCTGCTGTTTGCATAGACCTCATGAATATGATTTTTCGACCCTACCTCGATAAATTCGTAGTCGTATTCATAGACGATATATTGATATATTCAAGGAGCAAGGAAGAACATGAGGGACATTTGGGGCTTATTTTATAGACACTTAGGGAGAACTAATTGTATGCAAAGTTTTAAACATGTTATTTAATTGCATAAAGTACCCGGAGCCCTTTCAAGGGGTAGGTGAGTTACGGGGACGTAACTTTTCTTTTAAGGGGGGAAGGATGCGATAGAATTTCGCGCTTCTACCCTAAAGTTTCCAAAAGTTTGCTTAAGATTGTTATTTATGTGTATTATTGCTTATGTGACATGCGAAAACTAGAAAACGCTTGTGAAATATTGGGACTTAGAAGTGCAAAAGATCGTCGTTAAGACTGGGTACCTCAAAGTTTCGGGACGAAACTTCCTTTAAGGAGGGAAGCCTGTAATACTCCGCATTTTTGGGAGTTATTTTGCTATAAATAAGAAAATATAAAGAATAAAGTTGAAAGTGTTTTAATTTAACTATATAACTTACTGTTGTACCTAATTATATTATAATTTGGTTTCGTTTTATTTTCGAAATAAAATAAGAAATCGGAGTTTGAGTTGAAAACAAATCCTATTAAACCAGGGTTTACCGTGCTATAAATAGGAAGAAAAAAAAAGAAATCAAAACCCTAAGTCCTTCTACTCAGTTGTTTCCTCAGCCGTTTCCTCTCCTCCTCCCTCAAAGATTTTCTCTCTCCTCTCTCCTTCTCCCTCGTCACCTGTCCTTCTTCTTCGTCGTCGCACTAATACTCCTCCCTTCCCTTGAGCTTTCGTCGGCCTTTGAGGCGTATGTTGTGTGCGATGTGCTAGTGTGGTGTGTGCAGTGTGCGATTGTGGTGCGCGAGGGTGTGTCGTGCGAGGCGAGCATGGGTGTCGAGTCATCGCTGCCCTGAGCTTTCGTCGGTATTCAAGTGGTGTGTGCGAGTCGAGTGTGTTGTGTGAGATTCGAGGGTGCGAGTGTGTGTTGGGATGTGTGTGAGAGTCGGAGTGCGTGGTGCGAAGGTGAGCGGGTTGTGCGTCGAGGCAAGTGCTGGGCGTCGAGGCTCGTGCGGGTGCTGCACTCCAATCGGCTTCGCGAGTCGCGCGGTGGCTGTGCTGGAGTTCATAGGTTGAGTCGCCGTGGTTGTCACCGGAGACATCAGGCACTCCGATATACTTTTATAAAAAAAAAAGGATTTCTTTTCTTTTCTACTTTTTATTAAGTTCTGAAATTTGATTTTTGTTGTTCTTATGTATCTTTAATTAAGTTTTGTGATCATAAGTAAAGTATATAATAAGTAAAAGAAATCAGATTTACAATTATGTTGTAGTTCTCATGATGATTCTATTTCTCAAATATGATTTTTATAATACTTATATATATAATTGTTTAAGTTTTGTTGTTATGAACAAGTATAATAAGTAACTAAAAATCAGATTTACATATTATTATTAGTTCCTAAATGTGCAAGTTCAATGAGATTTATGAAAGGAAAGTTTAAACAATGAGTTTGATTATTTTTGTTATTCGAAACACCATATATTACATAGTTAGATAATCCGATTTTTATTATCAAAGACTTAGCACTGAAACATTTTATTATTGGATTAGGTCCCAATTTCATAAGCGGAACGTTTTAAGTAATCAGCAAAGATTCTCCGTTACAAGGTACGTACGCGTATCAGTTCAGTTGCAATTACTAGTATCATGTTAGGTTGTGATTTATTCTATTGGAACCTAAAACCATGATAGGGAACAATTGTGATTGCTGAGATTGTTTGGTAACATGATTGTGATTGAAAATCGATATGTAGCATGATTATGCGAAATTCTATCGTATCGTAAGCATGATTATTGGATTTGTGTTCTTTGATCTATGGTGTAACAAGGATGCTACAAGAAGTAAAGATTTGAGTATTGTATCTAAGAAGGAATGTTAAATGATTACATGTTTAATGTGGTATGAATGGACATTACTAAGAAAGGATTTTGGCAATAAACTTGTAGTTGGACTCCCTACAAGTGATGAACAATGGGGGGAGTGTGGGACTTGCTCTACACTCCAACGCAGGCCTACTGCGACGACAGTAGTGTCCTTATAAATTTTGGTAACTCAGGTAGGCGGAAGGTTCCGTACAATCTTGGGGGTATGCATACTAAGGTGATGGATGTGGAATAGAACGAAACCGTATTTACATTTCATCTAATAGACCAAGTTGTCTATTAAGGATTAAGTAGCCCGTATGATTCTAGAAAGATGACGGTGCCCGTTCGATGCCAAATAAATTGTAAAAACGGAATTTAATGTTTTTGTAGAATCATGTTTAGGAATTGTTATTATTATTCTGATTATGTTTAGTGTATTATGTAACTGATTATGTACGTACTCAACATAGCTGATTGTTTGTTATTTGTGTTGTTTGTTGACCTGTGATGAACCATTGATATTTCAATGGGGAGCAGATTAGGTATGCTGGTGATGCTGCATGAGTTCGGGCATACGGGGGATACTTTTGATTATAAACTTTTAAAGTGTTTTGGTTGAACATCCTAGAGATTGTTTATAATTTACAGAGTTAATGGTTTTAAATAAAAGGGGTCAATAGTGATTCCCGAGTTGTAGTTAAGTTAGCATTTTATTTCCGCTGCAATTTAGTTTTCATAATAGAGAGTAAGTTAGTGTTTTAAATTCAATAAGCCTTGCGATTCACCGCGGCGGTAACACTACCAAAGTCGATGCAACGTAGCTTAGACGTGTATGGAATTTGGGGGTGTTACATTTCCCCCAACCAATTTGCCTTAGGCACCTCCACGGAAGGTAGAAAGTGACTTGGCAAAGCTCTGGTAATTGTACACCTCTACGACTAGAGTTGAGTACACTATTGCATGCACTAGTGGAAAAAACCCCACCTGATGCGGTCAAAACTGGCCTTTCAGATGCGGTTTTGGTCCGCATCAGGTGGGGACGCAGCAGGTCACTAATCATTTCTGATGCGGTCCAAAACCGCATCAGAAAATGATAATCTGATGCGGTTCAGAGGGAAAACTGCATCAGATTAGGTGATAATCTGATGCGGTTTTCCCTCTGAACCGCATCAGATTGTTAGTGTATATGTACAAAAAAATAGCAGACCTGCAAGCTGCAGGCCTGCAATACAATCTGATTTATTATATTTCACACCTCACCAATTCTAACATATACAAATTATCAGATTCTAAAGAATTCTAACATATATACAAATTCTAATATATTCTAACAATCCAAAATTCTATACAAATTTTTATATATTATAACAAATTCTAGCATACACAAAAATTATCAACTGTAATAAAAAATTTTAACCAAAAAAAAATTGTACTCAAATTTCAATATATATACAAATTTTCATCCATAGAAGCCATTAAACACTTCTAATACTGAAAATAAATAGCAAAAGAACACAGATAACAAAATAACAAAATCTACAGATTACAGAAAACAATATGTGAACGGCCAAACGAAAAGTTCTAAATGAAAAGATAAACCAGATCTAAACGAAAAGATAAACGAAAAATAAATATTTTCGATGATAAACCAGATCTAAACGAAAAATTAACCTCTTAACAATGTAAACGAAAAGATAAACAAATATTTTCGATGACAAATATTTTCGACAAAAAGATAAACGAAAAAACGGAAAAAAAAAAAAAAAACAACCCCCAAAATCAGATCTAAAAATTAAATCCCATAAAAACGCAAACAAACCCAATTTCGAGAATTAGTCGGTGGCTTGAATTCGTCGATGGTGGCAGAATTCCTCGATGGTGGCTTGAATTCGTCAATGGTGGCTTGAATTCGTCGATGGTGGCTTGAATTCGTCGGTGGGATCGAGAAGAGTCGTCGGAAGTGAATTGAAATCGTTGGTGGTGGCGAAGTGAACTCGTTGGTGGTGGCGAAGTGAACTCATCGGTGGTGAGAGGATGAGAGAGGGAAGAGAAACTCGTGGGTTAGAGGATGAGAGAGAGGGATGAGAGAGGGAAGAGGAAACTTGTGGGTGATAGGATGAGAGAGAGGGAAGAGTAAATTTGGGTGACTTAGGGTTTAGTTTGGGCATGCATTATGTGGGTTGGGCCTCAGTTGGAATTGGGCGAGCGAAAATATAACTTATTTTCTGATGCGGTCCAATAAACCGCATCAGATTTTTTAATCTGATGAGGTCCACAAGAGGACCGCATCAGATTTTTCTGCCAATTTTCCCTCTCATATTTTGGTTGCTTTTCGGATGCGGTTTTACAAAAACCGCATCTGTTACTAAGTGACATATAAGGTTTTTTCCACTAGTGATGACATGTATTTAAAGCCCACTTAGTGAGGGTACTTCCTAAAAGAATAAGAATGCAAGCATTTGCTCTAGCAATCTTATAGTTGGCATTATTAGAGACTTGTCAAGTACCAAATGGAAAGGTTAATAATAAATTGAGAAGAAGTACCTCACCATACTGTAGGCAATTACCATGATCAATCAAGAACATTGATACAATCCATTTTTCCAATAATCATCCAAAATAATAATTTTGATCAATCTAGTGATCATCATTTTCCAATAAAGCAGATAAGCATTATACATGAAAAATTCCTTATAGATTTAAAAAAAAAAATCAAAATTTTGCCATATGATGGATGGTCCACCATAATTGGTCTGGATCGGAGGGTAATAACCTTTTGTCAACCCTTTAAGGTGACATGACCTGACAATGCATCACTTTAAGGTGAGATAACCTGACAATGCAGCACTTTAAGGTGACATGACCTGACAATGCCTTATTTTAAGGTCACATGATGGCACATGGGATCATAAAAAGTGAATGATGGTGATTTGACAATTTGTTTGTCATCAAGGCCATGGAGAACTATGATAAAAAAATGAAGTCAATCTGTTAACTATCAAGAGTCTTTCACGTTAACAAAAGATTAATTCATAAGAAAAAATCGCATTTTCATTTTCAGAAAATTAATTGAGATTTTCTATTTAAGACGACAATAAAAGTCGCATCTACAAATCCTAGAGAATTAAGTGGGGTTTTCCATTTAAGATGACCATAAAGTCGCTTTTGCAAATGTTAGAAAATTAATTGAGATTTTCTCTTTTAGACGACGATAAAGTCGCATCTTCAAATTTTAGAAAATTAATTGGGATTTTCAATTTAAGACGACGACGATAAAGTCGCATTTGCAAATTTTAGAAAATTAATTGAGGCATTCTATTTAAGACGACGATAAAGTCGCATCTTCAAAGTTTAGAAAATTAATTGGGATTTTCAATTTAAGACGACGATAAAGTTGCATCTTCAAATTTTCGAAAATTAAGTGGTATTTTCTATTTAAGATGACGATAAAGTCGCATCTTCAATTTCAAAAAATTAATTGGGATTTTCTGTTCAAAGATGATGATACTGTTGCATTTTTAATTGCACAAAATTAATTGGAATTTCTAACAAAGAAGACGATAAAGTCTCATTTTTAATTAGTATTTTCTTTCTAAGACGACGATAAATTCACATTTTAATTTTCAGAAAATTAATTGGGATTTTCTACTTAAGGCATCATCAGAATTCGCGAATCATGATTTCAAAACAGCACCAATGATAAGTATGTTGTATGGAGAATATGTTATCTAAAAAGAAATTTTTCTGTCAAAATTTTGTGCCATTTCAAACATTGGTCATCATTTCGTCCAAAATTCGACCAATGTGGGGCCTTCTGTAGACACCAAATTTTGAACCCCTGTTGTGGATAAATTTTTTAAATAAAGATCTCTGAAAATAAACAAAAATAACGAAATCACCATCTATCATGGAGCGCACCCCGCTAAAAGCATGTTCCGCCTCAAAGCGTTAGTTTCATTTTGTCATATAAAAACGTGATTTTTCCGTAAGTGGTAGTCAATAACTACAACCACTGGTTTTAATAAAATGACTTGTTGTAGAATCGTGCTCGTCTTTACTAATTTGACGAGTTTTCATTAATAATTTGAAGTTAGTTTTTCGAAAAACGAAAAAACGAGTCTTGTTTAGGCACCGAAATTTTACTCGTCTCTCAAAAACTAGCGGGAATCAGTTTTCTTGGTGATAAAGTCATTGCCCACTAGTCACTTTCGTTTGTCCACTGGATAAAGAATAAGAATATATTCTTTAACCACCAATCACATTCTTCTATCCATTGGTTAAGGAATAAGAATCATGAAAAGGAATAAGAATCAGAATCAAATGTAAGATGTAAGAGCCAAAAGATCCGATTTCCTTTGACAAATTCAGGTCGTGTGCCGAGCACATGATCCTATGCCGAGCCCACTCCTGTGCGTCTAGCGCACCCTGCATGCGCTACGGGCAGTTGCCTAGTAAACTTTGCTTTCACATTTTTCAACGCACTTTCACGTTTCATGATGTATTTAGGAAGAGAATATTGATCGAAAACCCGATTTTGCTTTATTAGTGTAAAAATCAAAATCAAATCTAAAAAATATAAGAATCTTTGGATTTCTAATAAATTTGATGATGTCGGAAGATATGATGATGTAATTAGGATGATGTAGGATGGTAAAAATTAGATTTTTTGGGTGAAAAATATGATTTTCTACCTCTTTCAAACCGTAATTCCCCACTTCATTTTTCTTCTAAATGCCCCCCTTTATTTTCATTTCAAGAAACAACTTGAATCTCACCCACAACAACTTTAATACTACTCTACAACAACTTCAATCCCACCCAAAACAACTTGAATTCCACTTCATTCTCCACACTTCCTCCAATAAAAACCTCATTTAAGGGAGAATAAGAAAGCAAAAGTTAAAAATTAGAGAAGCAATTAGTATGTAAGAAGTCCATCAAAGAAAAATAGAAAAAAGGGTTTTAGTTAGTAATTAAGCGAATTCAGTTTCTCACTTAGAAATTAAGAAAAATAAAAATTGTAGAAGCCTTTACAAAGGAAGTGCATCATTGAGTTAAATTAGCAAGGTAAAATTAAGTTCATGTTATTTTACTAATTATCTTCTTAATCACATACTAACTTTCTCTTTGTTTTTTCTCTTATCAATTTTTTAATTTTTGCAGTGGGTATGTGGAAGTCCTAATAGGTTCCCAACCTTAAATCAACCCACCCAGAACGGTATACTCTAATGGCGAGAATCTTAGGAAATATGTGTTTATGTGATTTTTCTTAACCAATTTGTTGTTAATAATCAAAATATATTTTTTGCATTAAAAGTTTATGTATAATTGTGCTTAAACATCTCCATTGAAATAGAAAATATGATGTTGTAATAATTGCAGTCAATTTCAATTTCGTACTAATCTCATTTTTCTTCTATGATATGTAAATAGTTTATAGGATGTAATGAAGATCAAGACATTTTCCGCAAATGGGCTTTGGAATTGCTAAAAATAACGCATTTAGTAAGAGCCTTTTTTTTTAAAAAAAAAAAAGCATTATCCAAATGAAGTCATCATCGTTTTAAATGATATTTTTTTTTAAATTGATTTTGAAACAATTTAATAAATAAATCTGTCTCTATTAAAATATTAATAAAGTGGCGACTTCAAAGATTTCTAAAATCATAGTCCAGTGAGAGACTTTTGTGGGATTCAGACGGTTAATTAAGATCGTCAAAAATCGGGCACCACAATGTTTAATTACTTTTATCCAATTAGTTTCTTTGAAATTTTTGGTGCAATTTTATTTCACCGAACTTACTTCCATTGATATATTTCTTAGGGCAATTAGATCCATTGAAACTTGTGTGTGCAATTATTTTTATTCATTGATTTTTGGTGTCGAAAGACATCATCATCAACCATGCCTCATATCAGCAATTCCACTGTTATTTACTCTAACTTCATAAGTTTCTCGCTCTTCACCTCTTTCCTTTTATCTCATCTTGTGTTTGGTAATGTCTATTCGTCTTTCATGTTGGGAATTTGGTTTTTAATTATGCTCATCTTTTTCTGTAGTATGCTCGACCTTCATTTCAAGAACTTCATAATATGCTATGTTAAAGTTTCAGGGAAATTACATAACTTAAGCTTGAATGTGTAGAGATGTTGCAGAGTTAATTTTTAATTTCTTGTTGGGTAGCATATTGGAGAATGTTATGTCTAGTTTGTTTAATGAAAAAGTTTATCGACGGAAAGTAAACTTCTGTGAACTCTCTAAAGTATGATTCAATATTCAAATTGATACCGATCCCTAATTTAATCAAGTCTCTGTTAATATATGGGCAATTGGCATCGATTATTTGTTAATGTGAAAAAACAAGGGTTATCAAGGAATATATCTCATTATTTTGTTGATACTTGACTTAGATTAGGTTTTGTTATCAATTTGAAGACAAAACTATTATTTTAAGGTATATTTTCGATATTGTCACTTTTGGGTAGTGCAAATTTTCACTAGTTTTATGAATTTCAACTTCCGTCTAGAAGTGTTCAGCATTTGTTGATGTTGAACCTATTGAGTTACTATACGCTTGATAAGTGATCGAAATTTTGGTTTTGGTTTATATGATGTTTAGATTATAATTGGTAAGGTTTATATAGGAACATTGTGCATACTTTATAGAGAGAGGAGCAATACTACCATTAAACATACAATTAATGTATTTTTTTTAAAGTATTAATGTAATCCATTTGTGTGATCAGAACACGTGAAGTTTCAATTTTTTGACCATACAAATATTAGGAACTGTATTATGATGAGAACTTCGCAAACCAAACTTTTCCTATACTCTCCGGAAGTTTAAGTTCCTATGACAACAATTAAGCAAACAAGACCTTAGTAGTAAAATTATGAGATACAGATATTTCTCACAAACAGATATTTTATGCATTCCAACTGGGGTACTGCATTTCATACATGAAAGACATAAAGCCATTAGTTCCTACAAACTTAAAAAAATTAAAAAAAAATGACATAGAAAATAAATATGATATCCCTTTCAATCTCTCTTCCTTTTCATGGTAGGTTAGTGTGAACCCTTGTCTTGACTAATACTAGCCAAAAACCATTAAAGGTAATCATCATCAATTGTCGGAAAGGGAGGCTCTGGTAGTGCTAATATAATTCTAGCACCCTGCCATAGAGTAGGCATTCTTCGAATATTGTTCAGCCTCACAAGTTGTAGATGTTGGAAGAATCTGGAGAGCAGGAATGGGATGTTGCCTACAATTTGCCTTAGGCACCTCCATGGAAGGTAGAAAGTTACTTGGCAAAGCTCTGATGTAGGCATGATTTTATTTCGCCTACGCGGTGTGAGCGCGTATTTGAATACCCCATTGTTAAGATTTTATTAAAATACATTTGGAAGTCGCCAACAAGTCTTTAAAGGAAGACTCATAAACCTAATTGGATATTTGGGAAACCTTAGGGACAACTTTGGGACTTATCCAATGTAGATTTTCCTGTCATGACTCCATAGATGGTCAATGAACCAAAAAGTGAGTTCGGGGATGAGGGTACGAACACGGTCATGAACCATGTTCACCCATTGCTGGCCTCTAGTAAATATCGATTCATAGCAAGTTTCATGCAAAAGAATAACCAAATAACATTTTAAACACCCTAAAAAACATTAGACTAGGTTGGTTCATTAAACACATAAAAAAATTTTTTTTTTAGTTACAAGTTATTTAACAATTATGTTACTGGGTTCCTAGCAGGTTGTCTATGCTATCTGATTTAAGCATTAGAACATTTATTTAGGTGTTGATTAACAATAATATAAAAGGTGATAAATATTACAATCAGGCATAGAATTTAATATTCATGGATAATAAATAAAAATAATATGAGAGTAGAGAGTTAGTATTATATACAATACTTACAGTAATAGGAATATGTTAACAATCTATATCATGAATAGAACGTTAGTAACTTCAAGAAAATAATACAAATAAATAAAGAAGAAAAAGCTTGTTACTTTGACTGACCCTCATAAATTCTACCACCGTCTGGGTCGTTGATTTTTACGGATCTTGGATCGAATTGTTGTACGAGCCTTATAAAGATTGGTGTTTAGTCGATCAAAAGTTGCTTTGTTTGATTTGCATTAGTTGCGTTTATTTGCATATTGATGTGTGTGAGATTAAAGGGTGATGATTTATATAATGAATGATCAGTTCAATCTGTTAACTATCAAGAGTCTTTCACGTTAACAAAAGATTAATTCATAAGAAAAAATCGCATTTTCATTTTCAGAAAATTAATTGAGATTTTCTATTTAAGACGACAATAAAAGTCGCATCTACAAATCCTAGAGAATTAAGTGGGGTTTTCCATTTAAGATGACCATAAAGTCGCTTTTGCAAATGTTAGAAAATTAATTGAGATTTTCTCTTTTAGACGACGATAAAGTCGCATCTTCAAATTTTAGAAAATTAATTGGGATTTTCAATTTAAGACGACGACGATAAAGTCGCATTTGCAAATTTTAGAAAATTAATTGAGGCATTCTATTTAAGACGACGATAAAGTCGCATCTTCAAAGTTTAGAAAATTAATTGGGATTTTCAATTTAAGACGACGATAAAGTTGCATCTTCAAATTTTCGAAAATTAAGTGGTATTTTCTATTTAAGATGACGATAAAGTCGCATCTTCAATTTCAAAAAATTAATTGGGATTTTCTGTTCAAAGATGATGATACTGTTGCATTTTTAATTGCACAAAATTAATTGGAATTTCTAACAAAGAAGACGATAAAGTCTCATTTTTAATTGGAATTTTCTTTCTAAGACGACGATAAATTCACATTTTAATTTTCAAAAAATTAATTGGGATTTTCTACTTAAGGCATCATCAGAATTCGCGAATCATGATTTCAAAACAGCACCAATGATAAGTATGTTGTATGGAGAATATGTTATCTAAAAAGAAATTTTTCTGTCAAAATTTTGTGCCATTTCAAACATTGGTCATCATTTCGTCCAAAATTCGACCAATGTGGGGCCTTCTGTAGACACCAAATTTTGAACCCCTGTTGTGGATAAATTTTTTAAATAAAGATCTCTGAAAATAAACAAAAATAACGAAATCACCATCTATCATGGAGCGCACCCCGCTAAAAGCATGTTCCGCCTCAAAGCGTTAGTTTCATTTTGTCATATAAAAACGTGATTTTTCCGTAAGTGGTAGTCAATAACTACAACCACTGGTTTTAATAAAATGACTTGTTGTAGAATCGTGCTCGTCTTTAATAATTTGACGAGTTTTCATTAATAATTTGAAGTTAGTTTTTTGAAAAACGAAAAAACGAGTCTTGTTTAGGCACCGAAATTTTACTCGTCTCTCAAAAACTAGCGGGAATCAGTTTTCTTGGTGATAAAGTCATTGCCCACTAGTCACTTTCGTTTGTCCACTGGATAAAGAATAAGAATATATTCTTTAACCACCAATCACATTCTTCTATCCATTGGTTAAGGAATAAGAATCATGAAAAGGAATAAGAATCAGAATCAAATGTAAGATGTAAGAGCCAAAAGATCCGATTTCCTTTGACAAATTCAGGTCGTGTGCCGAGCACATGATCCTATGCCGAGCCCACTCCTGTGCGTCTAGCGCACCCTGCATGCGCTACGGGCAGTTGCCTAGTAAACTTTGCTTTCACATTTTTCAACGCACTTTCACGTTTCATGATGTATTTAGGAAGAGAATATTGACTGAAAACCTGATTTTGCTTTATTAGTGTAAAAATCAAAATCAAATCTAAAAAATATAAGAATCTTTGGATTTCTAATAAATTTGATGATGTCGGAAGATATGATGATGTAATTAGGATGATGTAGGATGGTAAAAATTAGATTTTTTGGGTGAAAAATATGATTTTCTACCTCTTTCAAACCGTAATTCCCCACTTCATTTTTCTTCTAAATGCCCCCCTTTATTTTCATTTCAAGAAACAACTTGAATCTCACCCACAACAACTTTAATACTACTCTACAACAACTTCAATCCCACCCAAAACAACTTGAATTCCACTTCATTCTCCACACTTCCTCCAATAAAAACCTCATTTAAGGGAGAATAAGAAAGCAAAAGTTAAAAATTAGAGAAGCAATTAGTATGTAAGAAGTCCATCAAAGAAAAATAGAAAAAAGGGTTTTAGTTAGTAATTAAGCGAATTCAGTTTCTCACTTAGAAATTAAGAAAAATAAAAATTGTAGAAGCCTTTACAAAGGAAGTGCATCATTGAGTTAAATTAGCAAGGTAAAATTAAGTTCATGTTATTTTACTAATTATCTTCTTAATCACATACTAACTTTCTCTTTGTTTTTTCTCTTATCAATTTTTTAATTTTTGCAGTGGGTATGTGGAAGTCCTAATAGGTTCCCAACCTTAAATCAACCCACCCAGAACGGTATACTCTAATGGCGAGAATCTTAGGAAATATGTGTTTATGTGATTTTTCTTAACCAATTTGTTGTTAATAATCAAAATATATTTTTTGCATTAAAAGTTTATGTATAATTGTGCTTAAACATCTCCATTGAAATAGAAAATATGATGTTGTAATAATTGCAGTCAATTTCAATTTCGTACTAATCTCATTTTTCTTCTATGATATGTAAATAGTTTATAGGATGTAATGAAGATCAAGACATTTTCCGCAAATGGGCTTTGGAATTGCTAAAAATAACGCATTTAGTAAGAGCCTTTTTTTTAAAAAAAAAAAAGCATTATCCAAATGAAGTCATCATCGTTTTAAATGATATTTTTTTTAAAATTGATTTTGAAACAATTTAATAAATAAATCTGTCTCTATTAAAATATTAATAAAGTGGCGACTTCAAAGATTTCTAAAATCATAGTCCAGTGAGAGACTTTTGTGGGATTCAGACGGTTAATTAAGATCGTCAAAAATCGGGCACCACAATGTTTAATTACTTTTATCCAATTAGTTTCTTTGAAATTTTTGGTGCAATTTTATTTCACCGAACTTACTTCCATTGATATATTTCTTAGGGCAATTAGATCCATTGAAACTTGTGTGTGCAATTATTTTTATTCATTGATTTTTGGTGTCGAAAGACATCATCATCAACCATGCCTCATATCAGCAATTCCACTGTTATTTACTCTAACTTCATAAGTTTCTCGCTCTTCACCTCTTTCCTTTTATCTCATCTTGTGTTTGGTAATGTCTATTCGTCTTTCATGTTGGGAATTTGGTTTTTAATTATGCTCATCTTTTTCTGTAGTATGCTCGACCTTCATTTCAAGAACTTCATAATATGCTATGTTAAAGTTTCAGGGAAATTACATAACTTAAGCTTGAATGTGTAGAGATGTTGCAGAGTTAATTTTTAATTTCTTGTTGGGTAGCATATTGGAGAATGTTATGTCTAGTTTGTTTAATGAAAAAGTTTATCGACGGAAAGTAAACTTCTGTGAACTCTCTAAAGTATGATTCAATATTCAAATTGATACCGATCCCTAATTTAATCAAGTCTCTGTTAATATATGGGCAATTGGCATCGATTATTTGTTAATGTGAAAAAACAAGGGTTATCAAGGAATATATCTCATTATTTTGTTGATACTTGACTTAGATTAGGTTTTGTTATCAATTTGAAGACAAAACTATTATTTTAAGGTATATTTTCGATATTGTCACTTTTGGGTAGTGCAAATTTTCACTAGTTTTATGAATTTCAACTTCCGTCTAGAAGTGTTCAGCATTTGTTGATGTTGAACCTATTGAGTTACTATACGCTTGATAAGTGATCGAAATTTTGGTTTTGGTTTATATGATGTTTAGATTATAATTGGTAAGGTTTATATAGGAACATTGTGCATACTTTATAGAGAGAGGAGCAATACTACCATTAAACATACAATTAATGTATTTTTTTTAAAGTATTAATGTAATCCATTTGTGTGATCAGAACACGTGAAGTTTCAATTTTTTGACCATACAAATATTAGGAACTGTATTATGATGAGAACTTCGCAAACCAAACTTTTCCCATACTCTCCGGAAGTTTAAGTTCCTATGACAACAATTAAGCAAACAAGACCTTAGTAGTAAAATTATGAGATACAGATATTTCTCACAAACAGATATTTTATGCATTCCAACTGGGGTACTGCATTTCATACATGAAAGACATAAAGCCATTAGTTCCTACAAACTTAAAAAAATTAAAAAAAAAAATGACATAGAAAATAAATATGATATCCCTTTCAATCTCTCTTCCTTTTCATGGTAGGTTAGTGTGAACCCTTGTCTTGACTAATACTAGCCAAAAACCATTAAAGGTAATCATCATCAATTGTCGGAAAGGGAGGCTCTGGTAGTGCTAATATAATTCTAGCACCCTGCCATAGAGTAGGCATTCTTCGAATACTGTTCAGCCTCACAAGTAGTAGATGTTGGAAGAATCTGGAGAGCAGGAATGGGATGTTGCCTACAATTTGCCTTAGGCACCTCCATGGAAGGTAGAAAGTTACTTGGCAAAGCTCTGATGTAGGCATGATTTTATTTCGCCTACGCGGTGTGAGCGCGTATTTGAATACCCCATTGTTAAGATTTTATTAAAATACATTTGGAAGTCGCCAACAAGTCTTTAAAGGAAGACTCATAAACCTAATTGGATATTTGGAAAACCTTAGGGACAACTTTGGGACTTATCCAATGTAGATTTTCCTGTCATGACTCCATAGATGGTCAATGAACCAAAAAGTGAGTTCGGGGGATGAGGGTACGAACACGGTCATGAACCATGTTCACCCATTGCTGGCCTCTAGTAAATATCGATTCATAGCAAGTTTCATGCAAAAGAATAACCAAATAACATTTTAAACACCCTAAAAAACATTAGACTAGGTTGGTTCATTAAACACATAAAAAAAATTTTTTTTTTAGTTACAAGTTATTTAACAATTATGTTACTGGGTTCCTAGCAGGTTGTCTATGCTATCTGATTTAAGCATTAGAACATTTATTTAGGTGTTGATTAACAATAATATAAAAGGTGATAAATATTACAATCAGGCATAGAATTTAATATTCATGGATAATAAATAAAAATAATATGAGAGTAGAGAGTTAGTATTATATACAATACTTACAGTAATAGGAATATGTTAACAATCTATATCATGAATAGAACGTTAGTAACTTCAAGAAAATAATACAAATAAATAAAGAAGAAAAAGCTTGTTACTTTGACTGACCCTCATAAATTCTACCACCGTCTGGGTCGTTGATTTTTACGGATCTTGGATCGAATTGTTGTACGAGCCTTATAAAGATTGGTGTTTAGTCGATCAAAAGTTGCTTTGTTTGATTTGCATTAGTTGCGTTTATTTGCATATTGATGTGTGTGAGATTAAAGGGTGATGATTTATATAATGAATGATCAGTTCAAGCATGAATGCGATTTTTTAGAGTATTAGGTAAGTAGGTGAGGTAGAATTTAGTATTAGGTATTAGGCGCAGAGTGTTGGTGAGGATTATTATGGCGTTGAATGATTATGATGAGTATTAGATGATGAATGGCCAGGAGGAGATCAGGTAAATGGCATGAGAATTAGAGTTTTTTACGAGGGAATTGTGAGGTTTACATAATTATGAGTGCCGTGAGATTATGAGAGGTGCCGAGAATTGTTAGCCGTCGGATAGTAGGTTGTAGGCCGCGGGTTTTGTGTGAGATTTAGGGCGTGGTGAATATTAAGTTATGTCAATTGTGGGAGGAAGTGAGGATTATATATAGGTTTATGTACTTGGGGAGCCGTAGGTAGGAATGGCAATCACATCCGGATCCGATCCGAATCCGACAAGATCCGAAATAAAAAAATCCGATTCAAATCCGTAAAAAGAATGTCCGAGTCCGAAATCGAGAAAAAAATCTGAGTCCAAATGGGAGGTGGGTCGGACTTAGTTCGTGATTAGGGTCCGAAAAATCCGACCGGAGTCCGCTTCATAATGGTTTCGTGGATATTGCATTTCAGGAATTAAGAAACTATAGCTTGTGAAGCCCAAATTAAAGAGGCCCAAGTGATCACTTATATGCAGACACGCAGTTGGTCGACTCAGGAAGAACCAAAGCCTAAAAATTATTTTGCTTAAAGCGGCATCTCTCATCAGTCATCATCCCAATTTTTACCCCTCTCTCTCCTCCCTCCATGTGCCTCTTTTTCACTCTTTTTTCGATCTCCATTCTGCCATGTACACTCAACACTCTCCTCCTAACTTCTCGACTCAATCTCTCTCATCATCCTCTTGCAAAGATTAGAGATCCGAAGTATGAAATATAATTCAAAGACTACAACATCATGTAAATCTACTTAATTCAAAGACAATAAGTTCAAAACTTGGAATTTGTCTCAACTCTCAAGACAAGAAGTCCATATAGTGCTCGTTATGCTAGTAAACCACCAGTCCTTCCTTTCTTTCTCTATGTGAACAGTGAATTAGTGGTGGTTCTTTTGGCTAATATTTTTAAGCACCTACTAGATCATGTAATTTTATACTCCATTTGTTTGATATTGGATACATTTAACATCGTTTTAATTTGCATTCATTAATTTAGTCGTCTTTGGATTCGAATGGGAAAAATGAAATACCGGAGAATCGGGTCGGATGATGGGTCGGAGGTTTCAGAGTCCGTCGGACTAGGAGTTGGATCTGGGATTCCGGAGTCGGATTCAGACTTGGAGGCAGTTTATAGGTCCGATTAGTATATCGGGTCAGATTCAGATCTTGCATGGTTCAAGTCCGACCCATTGTCATTCCTAGTATTAGGTAACCGAAAACTAGTACGTTTATAAAAGATTTTTGATGAAAATAGTTAGAAAAGATTTTAAATAAAGATATTTAAAAAATACTTTGGAGAAAGATGATTTTTTTTATAAAAGATATTTTTATTAATAAACTAATTAGTGTATTTAATTAATTCTATTAATTAAATTAGGCTAGAAAAGCAATTTTAGAAATTGGGTTTTCATAAAAACTTTTTTGAAAAGGTTTTTCAAACATGGGCTTAGTAAAACTATTTATAAAAAAAGTTTTAAAAAATGGGTTAATAAAAAGAGTTAGAATAATTTAGGCTTAAAATATGTTATTTTATACTTATTTTTTATTCTTTCTTCGATCTGGACCAATTAGAGCGGGGTACAGTTATTATAGGGTGCTCAAATGGGAAGACACGATTATGTGTCTACAGAAGCCCTCATTTTGACCGATGTTTGTAAAACTGAAGTTCAAAGTATACATGTCGGGAGGGAGAATAATTCTAGATGCTCTGCAATCTAAAATCACTCTTTTAACATCGGCACGTACAAAACAAGCAAAAGTTTGCAGAAACAAATATATATATGGAGCTACATCTTGCTCTATGGGTATACTTAGCTGAACATTAGTGCTTGACTTGACCGTTGTTGTCTTGATACCTGTAGAATGCAACGAACACAAACATGCAAATAGAAAGAAGTAACTTCCGAAAAGTTCATTCGGTTAAAAGCGAGAAAGAAAAGCATAACTTACGAAAAGTTCATTTGCTTAAAAGCAAGGAAGAAAAGAATAACTTACAAAAAATTTATTCACATGAAAGGGATGATTCGAGGTAGATTGATTTGGGTTAAAAGCAATTGGAATAGGAATAACTTGCAAAAAGTTCCTTCGCTCAAAGCGAGAAGGAATAACATGCGAAAAGTTCATTCCCTCAACAACGAGAAATATAACTCACGAAAAGTTCATTCACTAAAAAGCGAGACATATAACTTACGAAAAGTTCATTCGCTAAAAAGCGAGAAGGGATAAGACATACTGATGACCTAAACTATGAAGATATAGTGTAAGTGTGCAACTGTGTGAAACTAGACTGCATAATGTGTATAAGATGTGTATTAGATGCGTGTGTATGTGTAAGATGTGACACTAGACTTGAAAACCATTGTGTGCGTATATGTAAATATGGATGTGTGACTCCATGACTGATGCTAGGATCATATGACTAAATGAAGGATGCTGGCAGTGCTTGACACAATGTTTGTATAATGCGAAATGCAGCTACGTAATGTAAATGCAGAGATATGACACTAATGCAGAGATATGATATGATGCTTTGTTGTTCCTCTAGAAGCTCAATTTTTCGTTTAGAAAATTGTTTTTGAAAGAAGAGAAATGGGTAGCCCTCAAGGATGATCCATTCAGTTAATAGATTATATTGGATTCAAGTGTAGAACGAGTCTTCGTAATGATTGAGTTGTATATGCTTCAAGTTTTATATGCCAAGGGCCTAAGTGATCCCATAAATAGATGCGATCTTGTATCCGTGTGGCTTTAAAATCCAAGATTTCATGTATGGACTTGTAATGAAGTATTTAGCAAGGTGCGCTTGGAGACTATGACTTTCTATGCGAAATTGTGGCGAAGCCCCCAGAAAGATGGAGTTGATGTAGTATCGGACTTAATTACTTGTATTTGAAAATATCTCGTCAGGCTTAGTGGAAGTTTCAACTAAAGATTCCATATAGGGTTCCTAAGGTGAAAAAGATAAGAAAGGCCAAAGATAGGAACACTCGAAGAATGAGGCACGGTTATAACGCTGAGTGTTGAAAGGTTATGCTAAGGTTGGCTTAGAAGGTGATAATATAGTTCAGAAAACCGCAAGGGATAAGAATAAGAAAAAGGCGGAGCTATAATGAATTGAATCATGCAATGAGGTAGGCTAATTATGCAGGTTCAAATCCTAGTCTAGCTCTAAGGATGAGCATTAGAAATTCATGATTTGCCGATCGCCTTTTCCACATGGGCCTAGGTGAACCTTAAATTTTTTTTTTTGAATTAAAAATAATGACCGGGTGTCAAAAGAGGTTGCCAACGTATGCATGATGGAATCAGGTTAATTGTAACTCTTAACACTTTAATTGGTGGCCGAGCATTTTGTTTGAAGCCAGGCATTGATTTGGAAGAGGTTTTTGGCAAGGGTGGATATGATGCAGGTTTAGTTTGGTTTGAGGCAGCCGGACCTCATGGTGAGGTTTCCTACGTATTTTTAGTAGAATCTTTAGTAGAATCAGACCATTCGTAGTTCAGGCTAAGAAATGAAAAGATGCTCTGGCTTTTACCTAAGCCGCCCTTATGGGTTTTCAACCTAGTGGGCTTTGACCTGTCTTTTATGGCTTATTGGGATGTGAGTTGTTTGAGAAGGTTTATTACAGAGGTATGATTTGACTTGTAATGGATTTTGGTTATGGAGGTCAGGGCCTATGGTTAAAGTTGGAGTTTTGAGTTGAAGGTTAAAGGTTTTGAAAAAGCTATTGATGGGCTTATTTGCAACACTTCTTTTTATTTTTTCGATATATTACATCATTTTTTTTGCTTTTGCTTTAATTTTTTTGTTCCTTTTTTTTCTTGCTTTTTAATTTTTGCTTTGATTGCTCTCTCTCTGTTTTTTTTTTAGCTTGGCCTTTACATTGAATGGTTGTTAAATGTACTTTCCATGAGGTAGGTTACAGGGAGAGGGATGCTATGTATTTAGGTTGAAGTGGATGATAAGGATTGGAGAAAGGAAGGGATGTCTCTTTTATGCCAATTATGTTCATTACCTTTATTAGAAAAGTCATGAGAATTAGAAATTTATTTTCTTTTAAGGCAACAATCATGATTTCCATTGATGCTCATTAATGTAAGGTTAGAAAATAACTAAATTCTCATTTATTGATTGAAAATTATGAGTACATGCAATAAGAGGGAAAATCCTATATTAGACAGAGAAGATAAGAGAAATAAAACAGAAAATGAAATCCCAAGTCTAGACTCCTACATCACGTGACGAGACAACTTCGTTGTTTCGGTCTTCATGAGGTCTCTTTCTGAATGAAAAGAGAAGTAGTGTATTTTTTCCGTGCTGAATGGACCTAATGAGCGATTGGGCTCGAAGACATGTCTACTTCTATGGCATTGAGGTCATTGTCTTCGGCATTTTTCAGCAAATCATTCTCAATCTAGATACCCACATCATATATTCTTGTGAAGCTATCAAGACCCAAATATTTGAGGTGTTTTTTGTATTTAGGGAGGAGGTTAGAAACGAATATTCGTACCAAGTCTTTTTCTACAGGCCTTGATACCATATAGGTTGATTTCTCTCTCCATCTGTTCAAATAAGTGGTAAAGCCTTCATTTTCACTTTGTTTAAGAACCTCGATTCTCTAAGGGAGGTTTGCTGTTGTGCGTTCGATCCATATTGTTTCATGAAAGCAACAGTAATGTCTCTCAAAGTTTCGGTTTGCTTGGGATCTAAGGAATAGAACCAATTTTGGGAGATTGGGTCCAACAACATCGAGAATACCATTTGGTACAGTTCAGGGTCAACAGATTTGATGATCATTGTTGCACGAAAGTTTCTTAAATGGTATTTTGGATTATCATTTGTTTTGAATTTAGGGATATCAGTTGTAGAGAATCTATCATGAAGTTTTCCCTTTAGTTTGGTGTTATCAATGGCTCAAAATATGAATTTATATTGGTTACCTTGTGAACAAAACTTTCCAATATCTTGTTGAATCCAGGAGATTCACTAGTCTCGACCTTCTCAAGTCTTATAGCTACTTCTTCCATCATACTAGAAAGCTTGGCTAAAGTTCTAGCCATTTCAGCGAATTAGTGCTCAGTATTCGATGGGTTACCCATGTCAATGTCTCTTGAATTCTGCATGGATTATCAATGAAGACTTTTATAGAAAGAAGAGGCAAATTGAATGTAGATTTTTAAAAAGTTTGAGCTTCTAGGAGCACACAGAACCTATTCCTATATGAATGCATGATTTTTTTTTGGATGCACCTAGACCTAATGCATGTATGCATGAGTTTTTTGGATGCACCTAGGCCTAATGCATGACTTTTATTTTTGGATGCACCTAGACCTAATGCATGACTTAATCTATGCGTTCGAACCTGTAAAGGCTGCCTACATATCCCAAAAGAAGGAATTAGATCGCTTGTAGTTCAGGGCTACTAAATGTGGAATGCATGAAGATTGAATGAGGAGTATGGATGCAATGAGACTCCTAAACGCCTATGAATTCTAGTTATGCATAAAGTGTATGAACGATGGACTATGCAGTGCAAAGAGATTCTAGTATGAATGCAATCCTAATAGATATGAAATACTACTAACTTTAGAATCCTAGACTTGATAAACTTCTTATGACCCTAGAACTCTAAACTTAATAGACTTTTAAGGATGTCAGACTGCTAATATGCATGAGACTCTGGTGAACCTAAACTCCTAAAATGGAAGGAATTCTAATGAATTTAGACACTTATTATGCGTGGATTTATATGGATTTTAGACTCCTAAAATGAAAGGAACTCTAACGAACTTTGACTCCTACTATGCATGGATTTATATGGATATTAGACTCTTAAAATGGTAAGAACTCTAACCACCCTAGACTTCTTAGATGGGTGAACCTAGACTGGACTAAGACTCCTAACATGAATAGAGTTAGACGGGGTTAAGAACTCTAAATGGAATGAAACTGAATGAACCTAGACATATGGGTTAGATAGACTTCTAATGGAGTTAGAATTCTTAAGTGGATGAGACTTTTACAACAAGATGGACACTAAAAGGAACCCTAAATGACGTGCACATGAAAAGATGAGATATACTTAGAAGAAAAGAAGAGATGGATGACCCTAAATTATATGATCGTTCATCTAAATGAGACTCGATAGTGATGGGACTAAAAAAGAAGAAAATGATTGATTTTTATCTTTATAATAAGGTCAGATTCATTTTAAACCAAAAGGATTCCTAGAACGAACGATCATGACTCTATGCGAATGCAAACGGGAAAAAACACATAATCGACCACCACGACGACTAAATCGGCAAAGAAAACACGAGATGCACAGGATGCGTGCCACACAGCAAAGGTGCGCGTGGCACAGAGCCTGTGCGTCCGGCGTAAGAGCTGTGCGACATGCACAACTTAATGCGTTGGGCGCACTGCTCCCGACATGTTTTTTGGCTTTTTAGGCGAGGCTTTGGCTAATTCCGCATAATTTTGGGAAACGACGACAAACATGACATAATGACACATTTTTATTAATAGAACTTTTAGGACTTTAAACGATAGCCGAATTGGTAATAGCATGAAAAGTATAGGCTGTGCGCAATACAACAGAATGTGCGCGGCGCGAAGCCTATTCGTCCGGCACAAGAGTTGTGCGCCATGCGCACCTAGATGCATTTAGCGCACCGCCCTCTAGCATGCATTTTGTCAATTCGGCCAAAGCCTGGACCATTTTGACGATCTTTTTAGAATGGGCAAAAATCGCAATCACAAGCAAATGCCACATAGCATGGATGCAAAAAGTTCTCAACCTAAAGTCCGATTCTACGTTTCAAACTACGGTCAGGTTTAGGTTAAGGCTGAAAAAGGGTCCATGACTAAGAGATTGATCCCATGCTTCGTACTTTACTTATGAAGGTGGCCACGTGTAAGAGTCACTCTAGTTCTCAAGTCAGGAACAACAGAACAATGCCATGTTGGGTAGGTTTGCTTATGACTGAGATCCAACACTATCGCTCAAGAAGCTTTCGCAAGGACAAAGCGCAAACCCCCTGGTGTGGTCTCACGCATAGAACACGCGCTAATGAGGCAAGAAAGATTGTCCTTATGGTAGCTTAAACAATAGCCATGCATATGCAAAACAGTATGTTATTCAAAGGCATAAAAAAAGAATGAATAGTATTTTTCAAGTTTCACCTACTAATTTAAAAAAATTAAATTTTTTAAAATCCTCCCTAGTGAAGTCACCAATGTAACACCTTGATAATTCTCTCTTTTCTAAAATACGTTTTTACTAATAAACATAGAGAATTATCAAAGTATTATCGCCCGTGTGAAAACGTATCGGCTTATTCAGAATTTTGCAGCGGAAAACAATAATAATAAACTTATAAATAACTTAGTCAACAATAAAGTCAACTCCAAACCAATCGACAACCAAAGTCAACCTTAAAACCAAATTTAACCAACTATAAAATGTATAACTCAAAAGTACAGAATAAAATCTACACAAGCTCTCCACAATCCCGATCCCAATGATGCATCATCTTCGAACCTGTTAGATGGACTATGCACTATTGATCTCTAGAGACTGCTCACCAAAATGGGTCATCACAGGATCAATAAGGCAAAACCATGATCAACATACACAACAAAAGCACATAATCAGTAAAGCTGAGTACTACATACTAAACAAGTAAATAATCCTAACATGATACTAATAAATAATAGGCAAGAATAAATAATAACATAATAACTTGCAGATAACTTTTACTGAACTAAACTTAAACAACATTCTTATTACTTTAAGTGGAATAGACAATGGACCGAGTTGTCTCATCTAAAACAGCCTTCCCCTAGGAAGACGAAATACTGGCGCGACTCCGTATTCTAAAATGACCTACGATATCGAGGAACCTTTTAATAAAACAGGAACGGTGATCAACCCGAAACCCAGAAAAAGCCATGGGCTACCACCATGTACTCCAACTCCTAACTGTCCATACTTCAAACGTGCACCAGTCTAAAGTTATTGCTATCCAGTTTCACTTTACATGATTTACCAATTATTACTTGTTATGACTCACAAGCAATACAAATAATAAAATCATCAAACAACCACAATTCTCTTTTTATCTTAGGATTAGATAAGTGATCACACAATTTAACAATCCAAGATTACTTTCAACTTTAATCCAAAGTTTCTTATTTGTTGAACCTAGCCAACAACCAAATTACCTTTCATAGGTAGAAAATATCAACTTACTAAATAAGGCCCTAGGTCCTTATAAAGCAGTGAGATACTAAAAGGGAACAATGATCAATCATGATCCAATACTAATAAATATATTAATTCCCCCATGTAAATTAATAACAATTAAGTTCCCAACCAACATGCTTGCATCAATCTTCCATACAAACATGATATATAAATCTCAGAATATAATCTCATAATCCACATGTTTACACCACAACATAAAACATGCAAAATCCAACATAATAAATATCACATATGAATTCAACACAGTTCCTATACATGATACTATATAAATTCCTTCCTTAAATCATGATACTATCTCAATCAACAAACAGGTATGTACGTACCTTGTGTAGACAAACTGGAATGCCACTTTAACCAACTTAAAAGTCGCCTAGAGAGAATTCTCCGCCTATAATAACCAATAGAATTCATAATCAATACTCCAAATAAATTCCAGCAACTTTAAAATACTTTAAATCCCCTTGAAAAATATTTAAAGTTTGTTTTTAATATTAAAATTTCAAGTACTAATACTTCCTAGCATAGTACTACTATACTAGTCACTAAAATCCTTAAAATTCCATTAATAACAACCCTTCTAAAATTCAAGCAGCATATAATTATGTAAAACTCACTTTAAACATACTTAAACATGCTTAAATTCATAATTTAAATCAATTTCATATTTTATAACATGCTACTATGATTTTCCAATCTCTTAAACTCTAAAATCCCATGCTTTGGATAATTAAAACTCAATCTAAACATAATAACCAAATCTGAAATTTTATTCTTTCAATACATAATTTATATAATCATAGATTCACCATTAAAACAGTAAATTAAAGCCTCTAATCATAATTAGTACCAAAACAAAACATAAAAACATAATCTTTAATCAAAACTTAAGGAGGAAGAAAAGAAAAGAAAGAAAAGAGTGCGGGAGCCGAAAATTTGGAGGAAAGAGGAGAGAGAAATAATGTGTGGGGAAATATTTGGGGTTTATGGGATTATTTATAGTTTCTCCTTTGTGGGCTTAGGAAAAAGGTAATTGGGCTTCAAATAGAGTTTGGTGATGAATAAGAATAATATGAACTCCTAACATCACTAGGATTAGTATTTGGGTTCCTCAAGCCCATTTAAACTCTTTTTTCAAATCCACTAAGTGTTTCAAACAATTTCAAGTACTTTCAAAGCATGACTTTAATAATTATTTGACTTGAATAAATTAGTAAAACAATTCCTTTGACTTTCAAATAGTCGACCTTTGATTATGAAATCATTAAAATGCTAATATATATTAAAATATAAATAACTATATATTAAAATATATTTATAAAATTCATAAAAATACGGGGGATTACATTCTACCCCTCTTAAAAGAAGTTTCGTCCCGAAACTTGACACGAAAACTCACACCTTTTCAAAAGTTTTTCAACTCAACTCCTATTGGAGAAATACTTGTGCCACCCATGTGCACTCTTTTGCCAACTTAAAGTCACTTGTGTTACTAATGAACACCCTTTTCTTGTGCGGAGAATCGATTTATTTTGCATTAAACATGTGCAAATCGCCAAAACAAGCATAAAATGCATAGAAATACCACGAAAATAGGTAAAAAGCGCGAAATTCTATCGCATTATAACCCCCATAAAGAAAACGAGTTACGCCCTCGTAACTCACCTCAAGGAATAAATCTGGATACTTCTTCTTCATTTCAGCTTTAGCTTCCCACGTTGCCTCTTCGGATTCAAGGTTCGACCAAAGCACTTTCATGATATTGACATCCTTATTACGTGTACTACGCACCTTCTTATCAATTATTTTCACAAGCCTTTCCTCATATGTGAGGCTACTATCAATCTGGATCCTCTCAGGCTCCAAGACATGACGCTCATCAGGGATATAACGCTTGAGTTGGGAAATATGAAATACATCGTGCATCTTTTCGAACTCCATTGGCAAAGCCAACCTATAAGCTACCTTCCCAATTCTTTGTAGAATCTCATATTGGCCTACATATTTGACACTTAATTTTCCCTTTTTCCCAAATCTCATCACACCCTTAGTTGGTGATACTTTCAGAAACACTTTATCACCTACTTCGAACTCATCTTCCCTTCGCTTTAAGTTGGCATAACTCTTTTGCCTATCTTGAGCAGCTTGAATTCTAGCCTGAATCAGTTTCACATTCTTGACAGTCTCCTCAATGAACTCTGTCTCCAATACTATGTTCTCACTAAAATCATTCCAGCAAATGGGACATCTACACTTTCTTCCATATAATGCCTCAAAAGGTGCCATCTTAATACTCGCATGATAACTCTTTTTGTATGAAAACTCAATCAAATCTAATTGGTCTTCCCAACTACCCTGAAAATCAATAGCACAAGCTCTCAACATATCCTCTCAGTCTGACCATCAGTCGCAGGGTGAAAGGCAGTTTTCATTTCAATGTTGACCCAAGATTTAACTTGACTTTTTGCTAAAATTTTGAGAGGAATCTTGAATCACGATCTGAAATAATATCAGTTGGAACCCCATGCAATCTCACTACATGCTTAACATACGTCTTCGCAAGTTGCTTCTTCTTCCATGTCTCTTTGATTGGAATGAACAAGCCGACTTCGTCAAACGGTCCACAATAACCCAAATAGTATCTTGCCATTCCTTGTTCTAGGCAAAGCAGTCACAAAATCCATCGATATGGAATCCCACTTCCACCCGAAACCTCTAAGGATTGAACTTTCCCCATGGGTCGCTTATGATCTATTTTGACTTTCTGACAGGTTAGGCACTTAGACACGAACTCGGCAACCTCACGCTTCATGTTTGGCCACCAATAGATCTGCCTAAGGTCCTTATACATCTTGTCACCCCCAGGGTGCACAGAGTATGGTGTATTATGGCCCTCATCCATAAGACGTCTCTTAAGCTCATCACATTTATGTGGTACACACCACCTCCCCTTGAACCTCAGACTACCATCATCATGGATCTTAAAATCCACTTCCTTTCCTTGGCCCATCTTTTCCTTAATCTTTTCTAGGTGCTCATCCCCAACTTGACCATATTTGATCTCGTCGAAAATTGACAACCCCAACGATAAAGCACTCAATCTTGCCTCGATCTTCCCAGGATTCAAGATTTCTTGGCTAAGTCTCTGCATATCTCGACATAACTCCTCAGGAACTACCAAGGCATTCATGTTATGGCTCGACTTTCTACTCAATGCATCCACAACTACATTTGCTTTCCCCTCATGATATTGGATGTCTAAGTCATAATCCTTTATCAACTCAAACCATCTTCTCTGCCTCATATTGAGGTCTTTCTGGGTGAAGATATACTTCAAACTTTTATGGTCGGTAAAGATCTTACAGGTTACCCCATACAGGTAGTGTCTCCAAATCTTCAAGGCGAACACGATAGCAGCTAGCTCTAGGTCATAGGTAGGGTAATTAGCTTCATAAGGTTTTAAATGACGCGACGCATACGCGATCACCTTCCCATTCTGCTGTAACACACATCCCTAACCATTCTTTAAACCATCACTATACACCTCAAATCCCTCATTCCCATCAGGCAGGGTCAAACCAGGTGCGGAGGTCAAACATTCTTTTAAAATTTGAAAAGCTTCCTCACACTTCTCACTCCACTCGAATTTTAACTCCTTTTTCATCAAATTGGTCATTGGCGGCGCTATCTTCGAGAAATCTCTCACAAATATTCTATAATAGCCAGCTAGGCCTAGGAAACTTTGAATATCAGACACATTCTTTGGGGTTGGCCACTCACTCACAGCTTGGATCTTAGCAGGGTCTACAAAGACTCCTTCCTTAGATACATAGTGACTTAAGAATGCTACTTTGTCCAAACGAAACTCACACTTAGAGAACTTGGTATACAATTGATTTTTCCTAAGCGTCTCCAATATGATCCTCAAGTGCCCATCATGCTCTTTTTCATTCATCGAATAGATCAGAATATCATCAATGAATACAACAACGAACTTAGCTAGGAACTCATGGAAAATTCTATTTATCAAGTCCATAAATATGGCAGGTGCATTGGTTAACCCAAAAGGCATTACAGTGAACTCATATTGACCATAACGAGTCTTAAATGCAGTCTTAGGTAAATCCTTATCAGCTACTCTTAACTGGTGATACCCTGAACGCAAATCAATCTTTGAGAACACGCTCGCTCCATTCAATTGATCGAATAGGTCATCTATCCTAGGCAAAGGATACTTGTTCTTGATGGTTACATTATTCAATTCTCTATAATCGATACACAACCTCATACTTCCATCTTTCTTCTTAACAAACAATACAGGAGCTCCCCAAGGTGATGCACTAGGCCTAATATAACCCTTATCGAACAATTCTTGCAACTGCGTCTTCAACTCACTCATCTCCGGAGGTGCCATTCTATAGGGTGCTTTAGATATAGGTGCAGTTCCAGGAACTAAGTCTATGGTGAATTCAACAGCTCTAACAGGCGGCATACCCGAAATCTCACTCGGAAACACATCCATAAACTCATTCACAATTGGAACATCCTCAATATTTACCCCACTTTCTTTACTCACATCTTGCACACTACAGAAAAATAACTCACACCCCTTCTATATCAACTTCTTTACTTGCATTGCAGAAATAACCCCAAAGTCCTTGGCTTTTCCAAAACGTCTATACGAGGTCAACTTACCCCAAGGATTTCTTAAAACTACTTTCTGAACTTCACAGTCTATTTTGGCCTTGTATAAACTTAGCCAATCCATCCCCAGAATTACATCTAGGTCTCCCAGATTAAAATTCTATCAAATCAGAAGGAAAAACACAGTCTCCTATCTTCAGAGGCAAATTTCTGAAAAACTTGGTACACCTTATGGTCTCACTAGTAGGTATACTAACAGGCAAATCAATCACCTCAAAATCTACTAACCCCAGACTTTTAATAACAGACGACGAAACAAAAGAATAAGTCGCCCCCGAATCAAATAATGCTTTGACTAGCACGGAGTTAATAGAAAAAGTACCAGACACTACGTCGGCAGATCGTTCAGCTTCATTGCGACTCATCACAAACAGTTTGCTCGGAGCCTTGTTTTGGTTGTTCCTCTCACTAGCAGGCTTGTTATAGCTCCCTTGATTGTTCTGTGCCCCTATAGGCTTCGAACCCTGATTTCCTGACTAGTTAAATCCAGACCTCACTTGTTACTACCCCCATTGCCATTTTGCTCTTTCTTTTTCTTAGCAAAGCACTCATACTCCCTATGGCCCTTCTTCTAGCAGTAGCTACAGGTTACTAATTCTCCTTTGCAGTCTTTACCTGGATGGTTATTACTGGTACACTCTCTCAGATTGACCCTTATTATTGTAACCCTGGTTATTTCTCCCTTGGAAATTTCCATTCCCATTTCTACTCTTCTTGAAGTTACCTTGATTTCCCATAGCATTGAGATCATTCCTTTTCTCACCCACTACAACATTTCTCTTATCCCGCCTCGACTGAAGATAATAAATGTGGGCAGCTCTCCCATACACAATATCTAGGGATGAAAAATTTTCACCACCTAACCCCAACCAGAATTTCATCAGTCAACCCTTGCTCAAACCTTAGAGCCCATAACTCCTCGGTGGCTACTACCTCAGGTGCAAACCTCGACAATGCTATGAATTTGCTATAATACTCAGAAATGGTCATAGTCCCCATCCTCGAGGTTAATAAACTCATGGGCTTTCTGTTTCCTCATAAAGGCAGGGTAAAACTTCCCTCTCAAGGTAGTAACAAAAGAATCCCAATTAAAACCTTCAACAGTGCGCAGTCTAACCCCATTTTCTCTCCACCACAAATCAGCCTCAACCTTTAAATATAGCACAGCCTGACCTACTCTCATATTCTCAGGACAGTTCACAGCCCCAAAGATTTTCTCAAACGCCCTAATCCAATTCTCCAAGAAAGTAGGATTAGCTTGCCCCTTATAATATGGTGGTTTAATTTTGGCTAACCTCTCAAACATTTCTCCAGCAGAATCGGGACGCTTAGCTCTCTCTTGAGTCAGTTTCTTCGCCAAAAGGCGAATAGCAGCAGCTAGTTCATTATTGATGTTAAGCATTCTAGAGCGAGACCTGAAATTAACGTACTCTACTTTACGTTCGATACATAATTACATGTCATTTTCTACGAAGGCAACATTTGATTATTTGACCATAAAGATCGCATCAACAAACAATTTCTCATGAAGTTACAACAATATTCCAGAATAATCATCATCAATCACCCATGAAGAATATTCACATTAAGAACACATAGTCTAGGAATCATGAAAAAAATTTAACCATAACAAATAAATAAAAATATTCCCATTTGTGGCCCAGAATAAATTCTTGCTCATTTGGATAACAAAATATTTAACTTTTATTCCTCAAGGATATTAATAACAATTTTTCCTAATCCGTAATGCTGTACTTCTGCTAAAAAAAAATAAAATAAAGGTACCATAAATTTAAATCACTGTTGGACGAATTATCCAACATTATTCTTTAAAGCATAAATGAATAAATATATAAACTAAGGGGAAACATTATCATTCTTATCCTCCGATTTCCCTGTAGTTTTCTGGAGTGAAAAGCTCATCTACAAACTCATCAATGTCCTCAGTATTATAGTAAACATATCTTCTAAATCTCGTAGATCTCTGTTCAGGTTGAGGCTCATCCTCCTCTGGCTTAGAATCAGACATATATCTAAAAGAAGCATGGTAGTTATGTCTCCTGGTCTGTCCGCTAGCACGGTCAAACTCATGAAGAATATCATCATCACTATCATGCATGTCTGCTCTTAATATATTACAAATAATGAACTCTATTTCGGTGAGGCTATTATCATCAGACTCATATCCTTCATCACATCATCACTCAGCACGATAGGGTTGTAATAGCTCCCTAATCTAATATCTTCTCTTTCTGACATGGCTAGGAATCTATAACAATAAATATAACTTCTATAAGCAATTGGTACTCTCACTTAACGTTTAATCCCAACAATCAACAATAAGCAAGAATAACATAAAGTATATAAACAACATAAACAGTTCGAAAGGAAGAAAAATATAATCATGCTGAACTAACTATTTAATGCAGACATATAATATTTCTATCCTATATGCCCTTTTTATACTACCCATCTCTCACAAAATAATAAAATGAACTAGAGTATTGAGAGTAATTTAAATAAATAAATTTTTTTTTCGAATTGGAAGAAACCGAAAAAACTTTTGTGGTTCGGAAAGTACATAATAAAATCTACACAAGCTCTCCACAATCCCGATCCCAATGATGCATCATCTTCGAACCTGTTAGATGGACTATCTACTATTGATCCCTAGAGACTGCTCACCAAAATGGGTCATCACAGGATCAATAAGGCAAAGCCATGATCAACATACACAACAAAAGCACCTAATCAGCAAAGCTGAGTACTACATACTAAACAAGTAAATAATCCTAACATGATACTAATAAATAATTGGCAAGAATAGATAATAACATAATAACATGCAGGTTACTTTTACTGAACTAAACTTAAACAACATTTTAATTACTTTAAGTGGAATAGACAATGGACCGAGTTGTCTCATCTAAAGAAGCCTTCCCCTAGGAAGACGAAATACGGGCGCGACTCCGTATTCCAAAATGACCTACGATATCGATGGACCTTTTAATAAAATAGGAACGGTGATCAACCCGAAACCAGAAAAAGCCATGGGCTACCACCATGTACTCCAACTCCTAATTGTCCATACTTCAGACGTGCACTAGTCTAAAGTTATTGCTATCCAGTTTCACTTTACATGATTTACCAATTATTACTTGTTATGACTTACAAGCAACACAAATAATAAAATCATCAAACAACCACAATTGTCTTTTCATCTTAGGACTAGATAAGTGATCATACAACTTAACTATCCAAGATTACTTTCAACTTTAATCGAAACTTTCTTATTTGTTGAACCTAGCCAACAACAAAATTACCTTTCATAGGTAGAAAATATCAACTTACCAAATAAGACCCTAGGTCCTTATAAAGCAGTGAGATAATAAAAGGGAACAATGATCAATCATGATCCAATACTAATAAATATATTAATTCCCCCATGTGAATTAATAACAATAAAGTTCCCAACCAACATGCTTGCATCAATCTTCCATACCAACATGATATATAAATCTCATAATATAATGTCATAATCCACATGTTTACACCACATCATAAAACATGCAAAATCCAACATAATAAATATCACATATGAACTCAACATAGTTCCTATACATGATACTACATAAATTCCTTCCTTAAATCATGATACTATCTCAATCAACACATAGGTATGTACGTACCTTGTGTAGACAAACTGGAATGCCACTTTAACCAACATAAAAGTCGCCTAGAGAGAATTCTCTGCCTAAAATAACCAATAGAATTCATAATCAATACTCCAAATAAATTCCAGCAACTTTAAAATACTTTAAATCCCCTTGAAAAATATTTAAAGTTTATTTTTAACATTAAAACTTCAAGTACTAATACTTCCTAGCATAGTACTACTATACTAGTCATTAAAATCCTTGAAACTCCATTAATAACAACCCTTCTAAAATTTCAGCAGCATATAATTATGTAAAACTCCCTTTAAACATACTCAAACATGCTTAAATTCATAATTTGAATCAATTTCATAGTTTATAACATGCTACTATGATTTTCCAATCTCTTTAACCCTAAAAATCCATGCTTTGGATAATTAAAACTCAATCTAAATTTAATAATCAAATCTGAAATTTTATTCTTTCAATACATAATTTATATAATCATAGATTCACCATTAAAACAGTAAATTAAAGCCTCTTATCATAATTAGTACTAAAACAAAACATAAAAACATAATCTTTAATCAAAACATGAGAAGGAAGAAAAGAACAAACCAAAGCAAGAAGAGGAGTAAGGAAGAAAAGAAAAGAAAGAAAAGAGTGTGGAAGCCGAAAATTTGGAGGAAAGAGGAGAGAGAAATAATGTGTGGAGAAATATTTGGGGTTTATGGGATTATTTATAGTTTCTCCTTTGTGGGGTTAGGAAAAAGGTAATTAGGCTTCAAATAGAGTTTGGTGATGAATAAGAATAATATGAACTCCTAACATCACTAGGATTAGTATTTGGGTTCCTCAAGCCCATTTAAACTCTTTTTTCAAATCCACTAACTGTTTCAAACAATTTCAAGTACTTTCAAAGCATGACTTTAATAATTATTTGACTTGAATAAATTAGTAAAACAATTCCTTTGACTTTCAAATAGTCGACCTTTGAAATATGAAATCATTAAAATGCTAATATATATTAAAATATAAATAACTATATATTAAAATATATTTATAAAATTCATAAAAATACGGGGGATTACAGTCTACCCCTCTTAAAAGAAGTTTCGTCCCGAAACTTGTCACGAAAACTCACACCTTTTCAAAAGTTTTTCAACTCAACTCCTATTGGAGAAATACTTGTGCCACCCATGTGCACTCTTTTGCCAGCTTAAAGTCACTTGTGTTACGAATGAACACCCTTTTCTTATGCGGAGAATCGATTTATTTTGCACTAAACATGTGCAAATCGCCAAAATAAGCAGAAAATGCATAGAAATACCATGAAAATAGGTAAAAAGTGTGAAATTCTATCGCATTCTACCCACCTTAAAGAAAACTAGTTACGCCCTCGTAACTCACCTCAAGGAATAAATCTGGATACTTCTTCATTTCAACTTCAGCTTCCCACGTTGCCTCTTCGGACTCATGGTTCAACCAAAGCACTTTCACGATATTGACATACTTATTGCGTGTACTGCGCACCTTCTTATCAATAATTTTCACATGCCTTTCCTCATATGTGAGGCTACTATCAATCTAGATCCTCTTAGGCTCCAAGACATGACGCTCATCAGGGATATAACACTTGAGTTAAGAAATATGAAATACATTGTGCATCTTTTCGAACTCCATTGGCAAAGCCAACCTATAAGCTACCTTCCCAATTCTTTGTAGAATCTCATATGGACCTACATATTTGGCACTTAATTTGCCCTTTTTTCCAAATCTCATCACACCCTTAGTTGGTGATACTTTAAGAAACACTTTATCACCTACTTCAAACTCATCTTCCCTTCGCTTCAAGTCGGCATAACTCTTTTGCCTATCTTGAGCAGCTTGAATTCTAGCCTGAATCAGCTTCACATTCTTGACAATCTCCTCAATGAACTATGTCCCCAATACTATGTTCTCACTAAAATCATTCCAGCAAATGGGACTTCTATACTTTCTTCCATATAATGCCTCAAAAGGTGTCATCTTAATACTCGCATGATAACTATTGTTGGATGAAAACTCAATCAAATCTAATTGGTCTTCCCAACTACCCTAGAAATCAATAGCACAGGCTCTCAACATATCTTCCATAGTTTGGTTAGTCCTCTTAGTCTGATCATCAGTCGCAGGGTGAAAGGCAGTTTTCATTTTCAATGTTGTCCCAAGATTTAACTGGACTTTTTGCTAAAATTTTGAGAGGAATCTCGAATCACGATCTGAAATAATATCAGTTGGAACCCCATGCAATCGCACTACATGCTTAACATACGTCTTCGCAAGTTGCTTCTTCTTCCATGTCTCTTTGATTGGAATGAACACGGCCGACTTTGTCAAACGGTCCACAATAACCCAAATAGTATCATTGCCATTCCTTGTTCTAGGCAAAGCAGTCACAAAATCCATCGATATGGAATTCCACTTCCATCCGGGAACCTCTAAGGATTGAACTTTCCCCATGGGTCGCTTATGATCTATTTTGACTTTCTGACAGGTTAGACACTTAGACACGAACTCGACAACCTCAGGCTTCATGTTTGGCCACCAATAGATCTGCTTAAGGTCCTCATACAGCTTGTCACCTCCAGGGTGCACAGAGTATGGTGTATTATGGCCCTCATCCATAAGACGTCTCTTAAGCTCATCACATTTCTATGGTACACACCACCTCCCCTTGAACCTCATACTACCATAATCATGGATCTTAAAATCAACTTCCTTTCCTTGGCCCATCTTTTCCTTAATCTTTTCTAGGTGCTCATCCCCAACTTGACCATCTTTGATCTCATCGAAAATTGACAACCCCAACGATAAAGCACTCAATCTTGCCTCGATCTCCCAAGGATTCAAGATTTCTAGGCTAAGTCTCTGCATATCTCGACATAACTCCTCAGGAACTACCAAGGCATTCATGCTATGGTTCGACTTTCTACTCAATGCATCCGCAATTACATTTGCTTTCCCCTCATGATATTGGATGTCTAAGTCATAATCCTTTATCAACTCTAACCATCTTCTCTGCCTCATATGGAGGTCTTTCTGGGTGAAGATATACTTCAAACTTTTATGGTCGGTAAAGATCTTACAGGTTACCCCATACAGGTAGTGTCTCCAAATCTTCAAGGTGAACACGATAGCAGCTAGCTCTAGGTCATGGGTAGGGTAATTAGCCTCATAAGGTTTTAACCGACGCGACGCATACGCGATCACCGTCCCATTTTGCTGTAACACACATCCCAAACCATTCTTTGAAGCATCACTATACACCTCAAATCCCTCATTCCCATCAGGCGGGGTCAAAACAGGTGCGGAGGACAAACGTTCTTTTAAAATTTGAAAAGCTTCGTCACACTTCTCACTCCATTCGAATTTTGACTCCTTTTTCATCAAATTGGTCATTGGCCTCGCTATCCTCGAGAAATCTCTCACAAATCTTCTATAATAGCCAGCTAGGCCTAGGAAACTTTGAATATCAGACACATTCTTCGGGGTTGGCCACTCACTCACAGCTTGGATCTTAGCAGGGTCTACAGAGACTCCTTCCTTAGATACATAGTGACTCAAGAATGCTACTTTGTCCAAACGAAACTCACACTTAGAGAACTTGGTATACAATTGATTTTTCCTAAGCGTCTCCAATATGATCCTCAAGTGCCCATCATGCTCTTTTTCATTCATCGAATAGATCAGAATATCATCAATGAATACAACAACAAACTTAGCTAGGAACTCATGGAAAATTCTATTTATCAAGTCCAGAAATATGGCAGGCGCATTGGTTAACCCAAAAGGCATTACAGTGAACTCATAGTGACCATAAAGAGTCTTAAATGCAGTCTTAGGTAAATCCTTATCAGGTACTCTTAACTGGTGATACCCTGAACGCAAATCAATCTTTGAGAACACGCTCGCTCCATTCAATTGATCGAATAGGTCATCTATCCTAGGCAAAGGATACTTGTTCTTGATGGTTACATTATTCAATTCTCTATAATCAATACACAACCTCATACTTCCATCTTTCTTCTTAACAAACAATACAGGAGCTCCCCAAGGTGATGCACTAGGCCTAATATAGCC
Organism: Beta lomatogona; assembly: GCA_947646795.1. Taxonomy (NCBI): domain Eukaryota; kingdom Viridiplantae; phylum Streptophyta; class Magnoliopsida; order Caryophyllales; family Amaranthaceae; genus Beta; species Beta lomatogona. Next base: position 92,686 of record CANSNZ010000681.1, on the reverse strand, counting down.
CTTATCGAACAATTCTTGCAACTGCGTTTTCAACTCACTCATCTCCGGAGGTGCCATTATATAGGGTGCTTTAGATATAGGTGCAGTTTTAGGAACTAAGTTTATGGTGAACTCAACAGCTCTAACAGGCGGCATACCCGAATCTCACTCGGAAACACATCCATAAACTCATTCACAATTGGAACATCCTCAATATTTACCCCACTTTCTTTACTCACATCTTGCACACTACAGAAAAATAACTCACACCCCTTCTATATCAACTTCTTTACTTGCATTGCAGAAATAACCCCAAAGTCCTTGGCTTTTCCAAAACGTCTATACGAGGTCAAGTTACCCCAAGGATTTCTTAAAACTACTTTCTGAACTTCACAGTCTATTTTGGCCTTGTATAAACTTAACCAATCCATCCCCAGAATTACATCTAGGTCTCCCAGATTAAACTCTATCAAATCAGAAGGAAAAACACAGTCTCCTATCTTCAGAGGCAAATTTCTGAAAAACTTGGTACACCTTATGGTCTCACTAGTAGGTATACTAACAGGCAAATCAATCACCTCAAAATCTACTAACCCCAGACTTTTAATAACAGACAACGAAACAAAAGAATAAGTCGCCCCGGAATCAAATAATGCTTTGACTAGCATGGAGTTAATAGAAAAAGTACCAGACACAACGTCGGCAGATCGTTCAGCTTCATTGCGACTCATCACAAACAGTTTGCCCGGAGCCTTGTTTTGGTTGTTCCTCTCACTAGCAGGCTTGTTATAGCTCCCTTGATTGTTCTGTGCCCCTATAGGCTTCGAACCCTGATTTCCTGACTAGTTAAATCCAGACCTCACTTGTTACTATCCCCATTGCCATTTTGCTCTTTCTTTTTCTTAGCAAAGCACTCATACTCCCTATGGCCCTTCTTCTGGCAGTAGTTACAGGTTACTAATTCTCCTTTGCAGTCTTTACCTGGATGATTATTACTGGTACACTCTCTCAGATTGACCCTTATTATTGTAACCCTGGTTATTTCTCCCTTGGAAATTTCTATTCCCATTTCTACTCTTCTTGAAGTTACTCCTTTTCTCACCCACTACAGGATTTCTCTTATCCCGCCTCGACTGAAGACCATAAATGTGGGCGGCTCTCCCATACACAATATCTTGGGATGAAAAAGTTTCACCACCTAACCCCAGCTGTATTTCATCAGTCAACCCTTGCTCAAACCTTTAACTCCTCGGTGGCTACTACCTCAGGTGCAAACCTCGACGTTGCTATGAATTTGCTATAATACTCAGAAGTGGTCATAGTCCCCATCCTTAGGTTAATAAACTCCTGGGCTTTCTGTTTCCTCATAAAGGCAGGGTAAAACTTCCCTCTCAAGGTAGTAACAAAAGAATCCCAATTAAAACCTTCAAAAGCGCTCAGTCTAACCCCATTTTCTCTCCACCACAAATCAGCCTCATCCTTTAAATATAGCACAGCCTGACCTACTCTCATATTCTCAGGACAGTTCATAGCCCCAAAGATTTTCTCAAACTCCCTAATCCAGTTCTCCAAGAAGGTAGGATCAGCTTGCCCCTTATAATATGGTGGTTTAATTTTGGCTAACCTCTCAAACATGTCCCTAGCAGAATCGAGACGCTCAGCTCTCTCTTGAGTCAGTTTCTCCGCCAAAAGGCGAATAGCAGCAGCTAGTTCATTATTGTTGTTAGCCATTCTAGAGCGGGACCTGAAATTAACGTACTCTACTTTAGGTTTGATACATAATTACATGTCATTTTCTACGAAGGCAACATTTGATTTGACCATAAAGATCGCATCAACAAACAATTTTTCATGAGATTACAACAATATTACAGAATAATCATCATCAATCATCCATGTAGAATGTTCACATCAAGAACACATAGTCTAGGAATCATGAAAAAAATTCAATCATAACAAATAAATAAAAATATTCTCATTCGTGGCCCAAAATAAATTCTTGCTCATTTGGATAACTAAATATTTAACTTTTATTCCTCAAGGATATTAATAACAAATTTTCCTTATCCGTAATGTTGTACTTCTGCTAAAAAAAATAAAAATAAAGGTACTATAAATTTAAATCACTATTGGACGAATTATCCAACATTATTCTTTAAAGCATAAATGAATAAATAAATAAACTAAGGTTAAACATTATCATTCTTATCCTCCAATTCCCTGTAGTTTTCTGGAGTGAAAAGCTCATCTACAAACTCATCAATGTCCTCAGTATTATAGTAAACATATCTTCTAAATCTCGTAGATCTCCGTTCAGATTGAGGCTCATCCTCCTCTGGCTCAGAATCAGACATATATCTAAAAGAAGCTTGGTAGATATCACTCATGGTCTGTCCTCTAGCACGGTCAAACTCATGAATAATCTCATCATCACTATCATGCATGCCTGCTCTTAATATATTATGCATAATGAACTCTATTTCGGTGAGGCTATTATCATCAGACTCATATCCTTCATCACATCATCACTCAGCACGATAGGGTTGTAATAGCTCCCTAATCTAATATCTTCTCTTTCCGACATGTCACTTTTTCTGTTTACAAACTACCATAGAAAATTGCACCAGATTAAACATAGTACTTCTTCAGGGTGTCTGAACATAGTACTTCTTCAGGGTGTCTGAGTTGCAGGTTCGTTGTAGCCTGTATGGGTCGTCCATCTAGATTTTGAAGACAGAATGTTCCACCTCTTACTTCTTCCACAACCAGGTAAGGTCCATCCCAGTTTGCGGTCAGCTTGCCCAGTTCCTTGGCCCATACAACAACTTCTTTTTCAGGACCAAATCTCCCACTTTCAACGGTTATCTGGTGACTATTTCGTTAAATTCACGAGCCATTCGAAGCTTGTACAATTGCATTCTTAAAAATGCGTTGCCCATTTCCTCTGGTAGCTGGTCCAAGGCAGTGCGCATGGCGTCCTAGTTAGCCTCTTCTATTTACAACATTACTCTTAGGGTGGGCTCTTCAATCTCAATGGTAGCACAACCTCAGTGCCATAGACTAGCATGAAAGATGTTTCTGTAACACCCCGACACTTCTCTCTTTTCTAAGATATCTTTTCAATATAAAACTTAGAGAATCATCAAAGTATTATCGCCCGTTGAAAACGTATCGGCTTATTCAGAATTTTGCAGCGGAAAACATAATAACAAACTTTATAACTAAAACTTAGTCAACTACAAAGTCAACTTCAAAAGTCAAACTTAAAACCAAAACCAACTATAAAAAGTATAACTCAAAGTATGATGAATAGACTACACAAGCTCTCCAATTCCGAACCCAATGATGCATCATCTTCAAACCTGTAGATGGACAATGCACTATTGATCCCTAGAGACTGCTCACCAAAATGGGTTATCACAGGATCAATAAGGCATAGCCATGATCAACATACACAACAAAAGCACGTAATCAGCAAAGCTGAGTACTACATACTAAATACATAAACAACCTAACATGATACTAATAAGTAATAAGCAAGAATAAATAATAACATAACAACTTGCAGATAACTTTTACTCAACTAAACTTCACAATAACATCTTTATTACTTTAGATGGAATAGTCAATGGACCGAGTTGTCTAACCAAAACCACCCTTCCCTTTGGAAGACGAAATACGGGCGCGACTCCGTATTCCCATGACCTACGATATCAAGGAACCTTTTAAATAAAAATAGGACACGGTGATCAATCCGGCCCCAGAAAAAACCATGGGATACCACCATGTACTCCAACTCCTAATTGTCCAACACTTTAGACGTGCACCAGTCTAAAGCTATTGCTATCTGTTATTTCTATAGGAACACTACAATAGGGGGTGAATTGTATGTGTGAGAACTAAACATAACTTTTTGCAGAATTATAAAACAATGAAAGGAACAAGAGAAAGACACAAGAGATTTTACGACGAAAAACTTCTTGGGCCCTACAAGAAAAAACAACCTCGACCACTAGGGATTTTAAACTCAGCTCTTTCACTATAATAGGCCAAAAAACCTTTGTTACAAACCTATTATCTTTCGGGCCACTCCTTGAGTTCCTCTACAAACTCAAGTCACATCAACAGTTCCCTCTAACTGTTATTCCTCTCGAACTTCACTCGAAGTTCCTTTCTCTTTCTTTGCTTCACTCAAAGACTCACACTTTACAGGATTTCACTTAAACCCCTTCCCCAAACTCAAACTATAAGAGTTCTTCTCAACTTGAAATACAAAATAGTAGAATGATAGAAAGTACTAATGAAACAATGAACTCATATGGCAATGAAACTTGAAACTTGGAACTTTGAACTTTGGTGGTACTGACTCAATAAAAGTGATACTCAAATTAATACCTTTGTAGATTAATTATCACTTTGTCAGACACACATTGAACTCAGTTAAGTGCTTGTCTTAAATAGCAGTAAGTTAAATGAACGTGGTTTAGATCATGTGTTAGTGGGTAAAAACATTTTCCTATGATGTTCCTTAACCAGAGGAACACGTTCCTTTTGACACCCATGATCTCCACGATCTACGTTAAACGTGTGTTATGGAAATTCTACTGCTTCCTTAATTATAGCAACTACTTATGCAGTAAGCTAAAAACCTGATTTAATTAAAAAGTATTTTAATTAATAAAACCAAAATTAAATCCTTTTATCAAAATAATATTTTTTAAAATATTTTATCTAAAAACCGAAAAAGATTTTATTTTCAATAAAGATAAAATCTTTCCTTTAAAAATATTTTCCTTAAAATCAGATTTTAACAAACACAAAACAGTTTCCTAAATTTTAGCCTTTAACAATTCAACTGACACATTATAACCGTTGCACCATATAATACTTGTCTAGTTTCTTTAATTTCGTTAGTTCCTTAACAGTACCAGTTCATCAGTTCCTTACAAAGGAACTGATAAACACTATCTTATAATTTTAGTCAGTTCATCATTTTAGACACATGTTTTCTATACTAGTTCCACTAACATAGTTCCATAGGAACAATTCCTTTATTCACAGCATAGTTCCAATTCATTACCTTATGAAGATCTTTGTTTCTTACATAAGAAACCTAATTACACCCTTATGTAACTAAGCTCTTCTTCTCTTGGAGTTCCAACACAGGAACTTCATTCTTCTCTTGGAGTTCCAACTCAGGAACTTCACTTATTATCTTTATAAAGCACCATTGTTAATTCATGAACCTTGCACACATAAAACTTGTAAACCTTGTTAGTTATTACTTTAGTTTGTCATCATCAAAACCATATTGGCTCAACAATTTCCTCCTTTTTGGTGATGACAAACCAAGGCAAAGTAATATAAAAACTAACACAAATAAAACATAATATAACAATGCAAGATCATGTTAAGTAGAGAATGAACCAGAATAAGAACAATAAATAAGCTACTTTGCCATTATCTTCCCCCTTTTGACATCATCAAAAAGCGTATTGTTTTTCAAGAATTTATGATCAATCTTCCAAACTTATAGTGACACTACACCACCATAAATATATAATTAATGGTCAAACATGAGTTTAAATTTTTCAATTTGCTCAAATATCAATTAGTAATAATAGCCATCCTCATGCACATGTTAATCAATTAGTTAAAGAAGCAAAAGCATACTAAACATAAACCACCACTGTACCAAAGTGCAATCCATAGAGTAGAAAACAAATAGAATGTCCAATAAAATTCAAAGAGAAGATCAAAGGCTCATTTCTATGAAGGAATGATTGGAATAGGCCAAGTCAATATATATATATATATATATATATATATATATATATATATATATATATATATATATATATTGGTCACTTGTTCCTCCACCATTACCTTTCCTAAACTTGTAGTTTACTTTGTGATTTGCCTTTGAAAATACACGTCATTTCCTTTTAAATAACATGTAGTTCCTTACTTCTTTTTCGATATTTTGAATGGAAATCCGCTGTTTGTTCCGTGCTTTAAGCTTCAAGGAACTAATTAATTCCTTTTGTTTACTTCAAATTTGATATAAAAGGAACATACATAGGACAAATAGAACCCATAGATTTTATGACATCTTTGAAGAAGTAGGAACTTAAATAACTTATAGAATGTTGAATCTCTTCTCTCTCTCCCTCTTACACATCTCTCCTTTTTCATCTCCATATCAACTTATTCTCCCTCAAACTTTTGTTTTTCTTTCCTTAGTTCCCCCCTCAAACATTGCTTCATCATCAATATTTAAAGTTATAGTGGAGGAACACAAATTGAAGAATTTGGATATATAGTGAACTGAGTAGAAAGAAAATGGTATGTAAATGTGATATGAAAGTATTGGAGGATTTTTGAGATCTTTAAAAATAAATGATGGAATAAGAGGTTTGATAATCTAGAGAATGATATTGCTCGTTTATACTCATAATTTGGACATTCACATGTAATGCACTCAGTGTGGGTGGAATGTATAATAAATGAGTTCCTTGAATGAAAGGAACTACACTTTTTACTTCCTCTTCCTTTTGACTAACAATTAGTAATATGGACAGTAAGGGTAATATTACAAAGAAATCAGTGAGTCGGCTATTAAGTTTAACTCATGACTATGCATAAAACATAGAAACAATTATGGTGACACACATTCATATGGAAGACAATCACAAAAACTCTACATATGCACGCTAGATGAATTTGCCATTTAGAGAAAAACAAGACATCATAACTTACTTAACAAAATCATCTCTATAATTTTTATATACCTTTTGAGTGAGAGAAATTTAAATACTTCACTAGATAAACGCAAGGAACAACATGTGCCATGTATTGTTCCCCCTCACTAAGGCATTCATAACGTCTAATTGTTAGAATTAAGAACCCACATTTTCTTGAGTTCCTTTCTTGAACATACATTAGACTTATTAATACATAACTCAGTTTCAGACTTAAAGTTAGATATGGCCATTAGACATAACTCAGCAGTTGCTTTGTCCCAAAGTTCCTCTTCGGCTTCAGATTCTTGTTCCCAAGAGGGACACTCTTTAATATAGTGATCTAAGCTACCATATTTATAGCAACCAGATTCAAATTTTGAATTAGAAGACTTTTTACCTTTGGTTTTGTTCGATTTCAGATTTTTGTACATCCTCTTGAATTTTCGGACAAGCTTCATAGTTTCTTCTACATCAAAGTCTTCCTCTTCTTCTTCCTCTTTATCAGCCTTTAGAACAAGTGCCCGATTTGTGGAACTTTCACCATATTGAGTCCCTAACTGGAGTTCATGGGTCAACAATGAACCAGCTAGCTGCTCTAGATTGAACTTGGTGAAATCTTTGGTTTCTTGGAGAGCTACTTTGGCCATCCATTTCTCCTTTGGCAAGCTCCTTAGAATTTTGCGAACCTGTTCCTCAGATGAAATATACTTTCCAAGAGACTCTAACTCATTAACAATGTTAGAAAATCGATTAAGCATATCACGAATTTCCTCATATGGTTTCATTGCAAAGAGTTCATATTTATTCATTAGTAAATCAATTTTAGACCTTTTAACCTCACTAGTTCCTTCATGGGTGACTATAAGTAAATCCCATATTTGTTTTTGCGATTTTGCACCCCATGACACGATTGTATTCATGAGGCCCAAGACCACAATATAATAGCTAGATAGCTTTAGCATTAATTTCCAATTTCTTATAGTCAATTGAATCAAAATCACAGATGGGTTTAGAAACTACCTCGTTCCTTTCATTTTTGGTTGTGACTTTGAAATCTCCAACCTCTATGACTCTCCATACCTGATAGTTTTGTGCCTTGATGAAGATTTCCATCTGATTCTTCTAGTATGTGATTCTCGTTGAACATTGGACGTCGTAATGTTGAGTAAGCTTCTTCGAATTTCTCGGTAGAATTCATGTTCCTTGGATCTTTTTCTCAATAGGGTTTCCTACTTTTCGTGAGATCTAGCTCTTATACCAATTGTTATTTCTATAGGAACACTACAAGAGGGGGTGAATTGTATGTGTGAGAAATAAACGTAACTTTTTGCGAAATTATAAAACAATGAAAGGAACAAGAGAAAGACACAAGAGATTATACGAGGAAAAACTTCTTGGGCTCTACAAGAAGAAACAACCTCAACCACTAGGGATTTTAAACTCAACTCTTTCACTATAATAGGCCAAAACACCTTTGTTACAAACCTATTATCTCTCGGGCCACTCCTTGAGTTCCTCTACAAACTCAAGTCCCAACAACAGTTCCCTCTAACTGTTGTTCCTCTCGAACTTCACTCGAAGTTCCTTTCTCTTTCTTTGCTTCACTCAAAGCCTCACACTTTACAGGATTTCACTCAAACCCCTTCCCCAAACTCAAACTATAAGAGTTCTTCTCAACTCTTTTCTCAACTTGAAATACAGAATAGTAGAATGATAGAAAGTACTAATGAAACAATGAACTCATATGGCAATGAAACTTGGAACTTTGAACTTTGAACTTTGAACTTTGGTTGTACTGACTCAATAAAAGTGATACTCAAATTAATACCTTTGTAGATTAATTATCACTTTGTTAGACACACATTGAACTCAGTTAAGTGCTTGTCTTAAATTGCAGTAAGTTTAATGAACGTGGTTTAGATCATGTATTAGTGGGTAAAAACATTTTCCCATGATGTTGCTTAACCAGAGGAACACGTTCCTTTTGACACCCATGATCTCCACGATCTACGTTAAACGTGTGTTATGGAAATTCTACTGCTTCCTTAATTATAGCAACCACTTATGCAGTAAGCTAAAAATATGATTTAATTAAAAAGTATTTTAATTAATAAAACCAAAATTATATCCTTTTATCAAAATATTATCTTTTAAAATATTTTATCTAAAAACCGAAAAAGATTTTATTTTCAATAAAGATAAAATCTTTCCTTTAAAAATATTTTCCTTAAAATCAGATTTTAACAAACACAAAAACAGTTTCCTAAATTTTAGCCTTTTCCAACTGACACATTATAACCGTTTCACCATATAATAAATGTCTAGTTTCTTTAATTTCGTTAGTTCCTTAACAGTGCCAGTTCATCAGTTCCTTACAAAGGAACTGATAAACACAATCTTATAATTTTAGTCAGTTCATCGTTTTAGATACATGTTTCCTATACTAGTTCCACTAACATAGTTCCATAGGAACAGTTCCTTTATTCACAAGAACAGCTCCATAGTTCCAATTCATTACCTTATGAAGATCTTTGTTTCTTATATAAGAAACCTAATTACACCCTTATGTAACTAAGCTCTTCTTCTCTTGGAGCTCCAACACAGGAACTTCATTCTTCTCTTGGAGTTCCAACTCAGGAACTTCACTTATTATCTTTATAAAGCACCATTGTTAATTCATGAACCTTGCACACATAAAACTTGTAAACCTTGTTAGTTAATACTTTAATTTGTCATCATCAAAACCATATTGGCTCAACACTATCCAAGTTTCACTTTACATGATTAACCAGTTATTACTTGTTATGACACACAAGTAAACACAAACATTATAATCACTCAAAAATCATAACTTCCATTTTATCTTAGGATTAGATAAGTGATCACACAACTTAACGACCCAAGATTAATTCCAACTTTAATCCAAACTTCCTTTATTTGTTGAACCTAGTCAACAACTAAACTACCTTTCATAGGTATAAAATATCAACTTACCAAATAAGACCATCGGTCCTTATAAAGTAGTGAAATACTTAAAAGGGAACAACATGATCAATCATGATCCAAAACAATTAAAAACCTGTCCCATAATAAAACTTGATTATTAAGCATCCTAGTATAGTACTACTACACTAGTTGCTAAAAACTCTCAAAACTCATGCTTTAAAACCATAAAACTCCATAGCAATACTCCCTTTAAATTTCCAGCAATATATTATATATTAAAACTCTCTTAAAACATATTTAAACATAGTTATAATCATAAAAACAACCAATTTCATAAACTATAATAGTCTACTATGATTTCCAACCTTTAAAACCATAAAATTCATGCTTTGATAATTAAAAATCCAATTCAAACCTAATATGCAAATCTGAATTTTTATTTCTTCAATACATAAATTATATAAACTTAGATTCATAAATAAATCATCAAACTAAAGCTTTTAAACATAATCATACTAAAAACAAATCATAAAAACATAAACTTTGAATAAAAACTTGAAGAGGAAGAAAATTAATCAAGCCGAAGCAAAGGAAAGAGGAGGAAGAAACGCCGACGGAAATCAGCAACGGCTGGCAACGACTGCTTCAGGCGGTTGGTGATGGTCGACGGGGCGGCAGACCGGCGAAGCAAAGAAGTGAAGGCCGAAAGAGAGCTAGGACGAAAACCGAAGAGAGAGAAAGAAATAGGAAAATCGAAATTGTGGGAGGAAGGAGGAGAGAGAAAATAATTGTGTGGGGAAAATTTGGGGTTTATGGTGGTTATATAGGCTCCCCTTGTGGGCTTAGGAAAACGTAATTGGGCTCAAACTATAAATCCTTTTTCCAATTTTAGAAGTGTTTGAGTTCCTCAAGCCCATTTAGGAGTCCTTTTCCAAATCCAAAAACGTTTCAAACATTTCAAATATTTTTCAAAGCATGACTTAATAAAATATTTGACTTCTTTAAATCATTAAAATAATTACTTTGACTTTCAAATAGTCAACTTTTAAAGAATAAATCATTTAAAATACTAAAATGTACTTAAATATAAATAACTATACATTAAAATATATTTATAAAATTCATAAATTTACGGGGGATTACAGTCTACCCCTCTTAAAAGAAGTTTCGTCCCAAAACTTGACACGAAAACTCACACATTTTCAAAAGTTTTTAACTAAACTCTCATTTGAGAAATACTTGTGCCACTCATGTGCACACTTTTACCAACTTTTATATCACTTGTGTTACTCATGAACACATTTTCCATGCGGAGAATTTTTTTTATTTTGCACTAACATGTGCAAATCGCCAAAATAAGCATAAAAATGCATAAAAATACCATAAAAATAGGTAAAAAGCGCGAAATTCTATCGCATTCTACCCCCCTTAAAGAAAACGAGTTACGCCCACGTAACTCACCTCAGGGAATAAATCCGGATACTTCTTCTTCATTTCATCTTCAGCTTCCCACGTTGCCTATTCAGACTCATGGAGACCAAAGTACTTTCACGATATCGACATCCTTATTGCGTGTACTACGCACCTTCTTACCAAGAATTCTCACAGGCCTTTCCTCATATGTGAGGCTACTATCGATTTGGATTCTTTTAGGCTCCAAAACATGACTCTCATCAGGAATATATCTCTTGAGTTGGGAAATATGAAACACATCATGCATTTTCTCAAATTCCATTGGCAATGCCAACTTATAAGCTACCTTCCCAATTCTTTGCAAAATCTCATATGGGCCAACATATTTAGCACTCAATTTACCCTTTTTCCCAAACCTCATCACGCCCTTAGTTGGTGATACTTTCAGGAATACTTTATCACCTACTGCAAACTCATCTTCTCTTCGCTTTAAATCGGCATCTCTCTTTTGCCTATCTTGAGCAGTCGGAAACAACTTGACATTCTTAACAGTCTCCTCAATAAATTCTGCCCTAATACTATATTCTTACTAAAGTCATTCCAGCAAACGGGACTTCTAAACTTTCTTCCATACAATGCCTCAAAATGAGCTATTATAATGCTCGCATGATAATTATTGTTATATTTACTCTAAGGATTGAACTTTCCCAATTGGTCTCTTATGATCTATATATCTTCACTTTCTGACAGGCTAGACATTTTGACACGAATTCAGTGACCTCACGCTTCATATTCGGCCATTAATAGCTTTCCTTAAGATCCTTATACAACTCATCACCCCTAGGGTGTACAAAAATATGGAGTATTATGCCCCTCATCCATAACACGCCTCTTAAGCTCATCACATTTATGTGGTACACACCACTTTCCCTTGAACCTCAGACTACCATCATCATGGATCTTAAAATCAACTTCATTGCCTTGCCTAATCTTTTCCTTAATCTTCTCTAGGTGCTCGTCTCTCTTTGATCTCATCGAAAACTGACAGCCCCAACGACAAAGTACTCAATCTTGCCTCGATCACCCCAGGATTTAAGATTTATAGGCTAAGTCTTTGCATATCTCGACACAATTCCTCAGGAACTACCAAGGCACTCATGCTATGGCTCAACTTCCTACTCAAAGCATCGGCAACTACATTCGCCTTCCCTTCATGATATTGGATGTCTAAATCATAATCCTTAATCAACTCTAACCATCTTCTCTGCCTCATATTAAAGTCTTTTTGGGTGAAAATGTACTTCAAACTCTTATGGTCAGTAAAGATCTTACAGGTTGTCCCAAAAAGGTAATGTCTCCAAATTTCCAAGGCAAACACGATCCCAACTAACACTAGATCATGGGTAGGGTAATTAGCCTCATAAGGTTTCAACTGACTCGACGCATACACGATCACCTTCCCTTTCTGTTGTAACACACATCCCAAATCATTCTTTGAAGCATCACTATACACCTCAAATCCCTCATTCCCATCAGGCAAGGTCAAAACAGGTGCGGAGGTCAAACGCTCTTTTAAAATCTGAAAAGCTTCCTCACACTTCTCACTCCACTCGAATTTTGACTCCTTCTTCATCAAATTGGTCATTGGCCTCACTATCTTTGAGAAATCTCTCACAAATCTCCTATAATAGCCAACTAGACTTAGGAAACTTCGGATATCAGACACATTCTTTGAGGTAGGCCACTCACTCATAGCTTGAATCTTAGGAGGATCTACAGAGACTCCTTCCTTAGACACACAATGACCCAAAAATGCTACTTTCTCCAAACGAAACTCACACTTAGAGAACTTGGCATACAATTGATTTTTCCTAAGCGTCTCCAATAAAACTCAAGTGTTCATCATGCTCTTTTTCACTCTTTGAATAAATCAGGATATCATCAATGAATACCACAACAAACTTATCTAAGAACTCATGGAAAATCCTATTCATTAAGTCCATAAATATGGCAGGTGCATTGATTAACCCAAACGACATTACTGTAAACTCATAATGACCATAACGAGTCCTAAACGCAGTCTTAGGTATATCCTTATCAGCTACCCTCAACTGGTGATACCCTGAACGCAAATCAATCTTCGAGAACACGCTCGCTCTATTCAATTGGTCGAATAGGTCATCTATTCTAGGCAAAGGATACTTGTTCATGATGGTTACGTTATTCAACTCCCTATAATCAATACACAACCTCATACTCCCATCTTTCTTCTAAAAACAACACAGGAGCTCCCCACGGTGATGCACTAGGCCTAATATAACCCTTATCGAACAGCTCTTGCAACTGCGTCTTCAACTCACTCATCTCATGAGGTGCCATTCTATAGGGTGCTTTAGATATAGGTGCAGTGCTAGGAACTAAGTTTATGGTGAACTCAACAGCTCTTTCTGGTGGCACAACAGAAATCTCACTTGGAAACACATCCAGAAACTCATTCACAATTGGTACATCCTCAATCTTCAATCCAACCTCTTTACTATTGAGCTGCTAGCTAATCACACTTAACATTCGTAAACCTCAATTTACACTTAATAAACCTGCTCCACATCCATTTGCTGTTGATGATCCAACTACCATGCGAGTCCAAAAATATTATGCCTTCCGCTAGATTAACTATCAGATCAATAGTTGGCCGAGTAAGCTCAACTATGAAATCAGCTAAGGCCTGTCCTTTAATAGCTTTCCTTGGCTCGAAACTTATGTTGAACATGTTCAACTCGACGGCCCACTTTAACATTCTTCCAGCAGCCTCCATCTTTTGCAACACTTGCTTTAAAGGCTGATTAGTGTAGGCCAATATGCTATGAGCTTGAAAATAAGGTCTTACCTTTCGGCTGGCCATGACAAGTGCCAATCCAAATTTCTCGACGGGCGTATATATCGAGATTTGTATCAATTCACGGTCGGCGAACAAAACATCGCTTACAGCTTGAAGAGACACTGCTCGGTATACAAATAATTTTCCGCCCTCGGGTGGACTGACCAGCCTAGGTAATTGACGAAGATGATCTTTAACTTGTTGTAATGCCTGCTCTGCCTCAGCTGTCCATTCAAACTTAGCTATTTTCTTGATTGTAGGAAAAAACTGATGACATTTGTCTGCTGACTTGGATAGAAACCGTCCAAGAGCCGCGAGGCATCTAGTCAAGCACTGCACTTCCTTGATCTTAGTCGGGGACTTCATATCTAGAATGGCTTAGATTTTCTCAGGATTAGCTTCAAATCCTCTCTAGTCTACTAAAGAACCCAAGAACTTCCCAACCATGATTCCAAAAACACACTTTTTGGGATTCAATTTTTGCTTTTACTTGCTGAGAGTCTCAAATGTCTCTCGCAAATCACTGATATGGTCTTTTTCTTGCTGACTCTTCACTATCATATCATCTATGTATGCTTCCATGTTTCTACCCAGCTGTGGCTGAAAAATTGTATTGATCAGTCTTTGAAAGGTGGCCGACGCATTTCTGAGCCCAAAGGGCATCATCAACCAACCATATAATCCCTTCTCGGTTATGAAATATGTGTTATCCTGGTCGTCTGGCCACATTGGAATTTGGTAAAAACCGGAATAGGCATCCATGGAGCTCAATAAAGCATGACCGGCTGTGGAATCAACCAGCCGATCCAATTTTGGCAAGGGAAAACTGTCCTTTAGACAAGCTTTGTTAAGATCAGTGTAGTCCACACACATCCTCCATGTGCCATTGGGCTTTGGCACATGACCACATAAGCTATCCAACCTGGATAATAAGTTTCTCTGATGAAACAAGCCTCGAGCAACCTTTGCACCTCCCTATCCACTGCTTGATTTCTGGCCGGTCCCTGGTGCCTTTTCTTCTGACACTGGCTTCATACTTGGATCAACATTCAGTCGGTGAACAACTATCTCTGGATCAATTCATGGCATCTCTTCAACACTATAAGAAAACACATCCTGAAACTCCTTGAGCAATATTATTAAAGTTTACCGCAACTCAGGGGAAAGAGAAGGTCCAATCTTGAGGGTCCTTTCTGGACGAGTAGCATCAAAACATATATCTTTTGTGACTTTGATAGGTTATGGACGCTCAAGTGGCAAACCCATGATAGTCATAACTTCTTCAGATTAGTGAGGATATTCCTTCACTGGAACATACTTCCTCTTCTTGCTGGGGAGAGTTTCGACCGCCTTCCTTGGGAAGCAACCTGCGTCTGAGAATTTTCAATTGTCTTTCTTAGAGAGGCTGTTTGTGCTAGGATGATGTTGGCCACTTTCCCTTCACAAACAACCTTCATCTGGCCCTTCTCCTTGGCCTTCTAAGGCGATGGCTTTAGCGTGGTTAAATAACATTCTCTAATTGCATGCTGATCTCCATACAACGTCCCTATCTGTCCTCTGTCACACTCGAACTTCATGATCATAAGATGAGTAACGATAACTGCTTTAACATGATTTAGAGTTGGCCGTCCAAGAATGACATTATAGGCCATCAAGTCTCTGACAACCAAGAACTTAATGAATTAAGTTTGCGAACTATCCTTCTCTCCTACCCAGACATGCAAAGTGACCGTCCCCATAGGATGAATAATTCCTCCCCATAACCCGATGATCGGGTGATGGACCGGGACCAAGTTTTTCTCATCAAACTTCAGTCTGGACAAACAATCTGCACTGATTATATCCGTCAAGCTCCCTATGTCGATTAGAATTCTTCACTTTTTGATTGGCTATCTTCATTTCCACAATTAGAGGATCATCATGGGGAGTCCTCAAATTTCCTCGATCTTGCTCGCTGACTACCACTTTTGGGAAAGGCTCAACCTTTGTCTTGTCAGTCAAAAGGACTTGGCCAAGCTCCCGAAGGTAGTTTTTGTGTCCTCGGTTGGTAGGTCCGCCATCTGCAAACCCACCTTAAATGACTAAGACTACATCTTCGTTTGTACTTTCACTTTCCTTCTTTTTTCCTTGACGGCCATCTTTCTTTTGAAACTTCCTTCCCCCCTCGGGGTAAATACAGTTCATCTTTCCGTGCCGAGCTAAGTCCTCTAGTACCTTCTTAAGGTGCTTACATTCGTTATGTTTTATGTCCACAGTCCTTGTGGAACTGACAATACTTGCTTCGATCCCTGTTTCTATATGGAGTCTTCATCTCAGCTGGGGCTTAGGGCAAGTAAAGGGTCGAATCCAAAAGGACTAAGGGAAGCATCAATAAGTATCGATTTATGATAAACTAAGCAAAGTCTATGTTTTTGAAGATTTATAGATGAAAAGACAATAAGAAAAATGACTTTGGGAAGGGATATCCACCAATCAACTCATTCACAAACCAAGCAATCACAATGGGAATCAACAATAGGGATCAATTGAGGAGAATTGTTCATCCATTGGTACTCGAACCACTCTCTCGAGCTAGCTAGATTGGCCTAGTCTCTTACCGAAGACCTATTCTCATGGCTAAGGCATTCAACCAAGCATATCCATAAACATGATTAACTTAATCAAGCAAACTAAGTCCCCTAGGCTAGGTAGTCCCTATTATCATGGTCCTTCAAGCCTAATAATCGATTTGAGGCAACCCCTTAACTTCATCTCTTGATCCTTCACTAAGGGTACCTAAATTATGCTCCTATGATGGCCAACCACACAAACATTCATGAAAATGCCAAATCAATGAACCAAAATTATCCGAAGTCAAAACCCAATGTTGGATTTAGAGGTACATGAACTCATTAATGGCTTCAAACCCTTCCTACAGAAATAGCTACTCACAAATCATAATAAATTATAAATTATAAACTAAAAGACATTAACAACTATTAACATGAACTAAAACACTAATCTAGGATGAACAAGTAAATAGAGTGAGAATGACATGAAAATAAGACAATAAAGCAACAAAATATGAGAGAGAGTAAGAAATTCTCATTAAAGTTGCAAAGGGTCTCCAAATCTTCAAGTTTCCTTTTTAGATTCGTCAAATTCCAAGCTTTCAACAAGTTTCTCTCACTTCTTTCGCTAGAAGATGAGATTTTCTCTCTCCTAGGGTTCTAAGAATTTCAAATCTCACTTTATTAAAATATAATGTAAATTAGCTTCCTCTAAAATGAGAGGAGTTTGCCTTATATAGTCCTAAAATAAACTAGGCATAATTACAAATTAACCCCCATTCAAAAAGAGGATTTAAAAAAAAAAAATTCCGGAAAAACCCGACCCGGGCGCTCGGGTTGAGGTTGACCCGGGCGGGTCGGACCAACAGGATTGAAATTTGAGTTTTCCGCAGATTGACCAGGGCAGGTCAGTTGACCCGAGCGCTCGGGTCAGTTTTCAGTTTCGTCAATTCATTTTCAAATGGCCATATCTCACTCTTTTTATATCGGAATTGAGCTTCTGACCACTTGTTGGAAAGCTATTGAGCCAAACTTTCATTTCCAACTTGAATCGCTCAAAAATGTTTTGTGTGCTGAAAATTATGGCCATTTCAAGTTGACCCTTGTGCGCAAACCCTTCCAAAACTTCTTATATTTCTCCCCATGAACTCGCTTTTGCTTCCTTGAAGCTTCCTTGACCTTCCTCTTCGATCTTAATATCCGGGGTTGTGCAGGTATCCTCCAAGCATGCTCCTAAGTCTTGAAATGAAACAAAGCACCCAAAGAAAGTGCATACGAGGAGGAAAATTGCACAAATTAAGGAAATAGCTAACAAACTAACCTAAACTAACTCAAAAACAACTATAATACCAACTAAAAGCGGTCAAAAAGTAAAGCAATAAACAAGACATCAGTCATTTATCTCCATAAGAATAGAGTACTGATCTTTGTTGAATTCAATTGAATCGGCCAAAGCCTCCTGTTCTTTTCTTTTTCCTCTCTTGGACGAGGTGGTGGTGGAGGTTACTACCCAGGTCTCATCCTTTTTTGGGTTGTTCTTTTTTTATGGAACAACCTCCTCAGGCTTCTTGGACTCTGGGTGTTTGGCCTCAGCACAGACTTCTGTGGCATATATGAATGCTTCAGCCTCCTTTAAGGCTTCTAAAAGGCTGATGATCTTCTTTTTGACGAGATCAAACCTAAAACTTCCCGACCGTAGTCCTCTTATAAAAGCATCAAAGGCTACTCCGGCATTAAGGTCTTGGATTTGTAAAACCTCTAGGTTGAATCTCTTAACAAAACTCAGAAGCCTCTTTCGGACCCTGGTTGACTTTCCCTAGATACATGCTGGTCTTCTGTTCTTGCCGATTGGCCACGAAGTGACTTGTGAATAAGTAGTTGAGCTCAGTGAAGTTCTTTACTGAGTTGGGAGGAAGATTGTTAAATCATTTATGGGCTAGCCTTTCAGAGTAGTCGGAAAATTCTTACACCAAGATTGTTCCACTGCCTGAACATACATTTGATGTTTGTAGGTAGAAAGATGATCATCAGGATCGGTCGTTCCATTGAACGGCTCGATTGTAGGGAGTTTAACCTTTGGGTAAGGGGGAGCCTCCATTATCATGGCCGAGAAAGGAGTTGGCCAATTGATACGAAGGGCCCCAGTTGCCCTTCAATGGGTATGAACTTCTTACGATACTCCTTAAAAAGGGGGTTGGATGAGGTATTTGCTGGGGCCGCTCATCTATAAACCATCGGCTGAATCATTGTTTTCTCTTGATGTGGATGAAGGAGAGAAGGACCCGGACGTCTACCTTCTGTCCGAGAGTATATCTTCAAAGGTGGATCCCTCAAATATGGAGTAGACCTAGTGGCTGATCGTTGTAATGCAGCAGCTTTCTTTGCTTACAAATAATCCCGAGCATCTGTTTTCATCCGATGTCCATTTGGACGCCTATCATCTTGAGATTTCACAACCAGATTTCAGTCTAGCCTCCTAAGCTGTTCACTACGCACAAGTTGTTTTTCTTTGGCTTCCCTTCTAGAAACTTCTGGACGAGATGGTGGACTTGGTCCTGGAACATTGCCTTCAGAGCCTTCTCGAAGAGGAGCTGGATTGGGAACAGCATGGAGGCATGGACGCCTATCACCTGAAAAAACAGCATGTTGCTCTTGATCAGCTCCTGGACAATGTCATCTTTGTCTGAAAGTCATTCAGCACATTTTCCAGATGAGCAGCAGTTTGTTCAAGATTTTCGTCGAGGATAGCCTCTCGACGTACATCAGGGACATTGGATGGAGGCATATCCTTTCCTCGAGGTAGACGAGCATCATCCAAGGTATCCTCTACCATATCTGATAACTCCTATTTCGAGCTATGTTGGACGAGTGACAGTCAGTCATCGTTGCGTCTCCCCACATACGACACCAAATGTTACGTGCTTATAAAGTCAAGCTGCTTCTTCTTCTCAACTTCTCTTGGAGACTTGTGCTAATGATGCCTTGATCTTCGCACCGAACCTGCAACAAAGGAAACCAACCCTGGAGGTTTGGGTGGTGGTTCCCCCTCCGAAGCTTAAGTCAGTTCAGGTAAGGAATTAGGTTTAGTGATAGAGAGAGAAAGAATGTATATTTTAACAGAGTAATGGCACAAAATTCTATGTGATTTACATTTTACCTGATTTTGAGGGGACTATTTGTAGTATTTGGGATCTGAAAGTTGCCATTTGATGTCACCCTAGATTGGGAGCATTTGACTCGCTAAGCAATCAAAATTCGCCACATGGCAAACAATGATTGGGTGTATTAATTTAGCCAATCATACGCAGCCGTTTTTTGGGATTTCGGCTTGATTATCCCTTCTTTCCTGAAATGGGCATAAAATGTCGGGGGGAATAATTCCTTTCAAAATGTCATATTTCCTTCCATTTTTAATGGCACGTGGAGGTCTCTGATTAGTCCACGTATAATCTAATTAGCCTTCTTTTTAGGCTACAACAATATGAATCTAAGTATACTCACTTATTACAATTGACAGCTTTTATACCAATGCATCAAACAATTATTTAGTTTTATATCAATTTGTTATTTGGTCAATGTCTCTTATACAAAATGCTATCCTCGCTTAATTTCTGCTCAATTCTTTATGCCCTTTTTAACCATCAATGTTTTTAATGACGAATAAAATACAATAAGGAAAAGTTGACATTTAAAAAGTACATATTGAGGGTACATTCTATTCGACTTATTTGACTTATCTCAACTTATTTTATTTATCTGAACTTATTGAAACTTATACTATAATATATTAGAACTTATTGGAACTATACTTATTTAAATTAACAAGATTCCACATGACTATAATTTTTCTTATATATAAATGAAAATATAAGGAGAAAGGTTTGACTCGATTATCAAGACAATCCGAATACGAAGAACAAAATGAAACACATGGAGTATTACAGAATTGTATCCTTGAAAAAAAACATGTTTATTTTGAACGTAGTTTAGTATTTGAATAAAACAAAAGGAAATACATAGTTATAGACTTACCAAGTATAAATACAACCTTTAGGAATTGGAATTGACTCAAGTTGTGAGCTTTTTCATCTTTCCTAGCGAAGTCTAAGGTTTAATCTCTACCCCTAGCATTTGCTTTGGATTTAATGAGGGTGGAGGGTGTATGGTTGTTATGGGCCTCTGGGTGAGGGCCCTGTGTTAGGATAGCCTCGAGAATTTCTTCTTATCTATTGTTTTAAAGTACAAATACATCCCAAGTACGCGTGCTTAAATCATTTCCAAGTCACTATAAAGTCGAATAGTCGCATATTTTATGCACAGATGAAGTATATCCAACCAAATGCACTCAGAAAATAAAACCGAATTACTTCCTTTGGAAAGAATAAGGACACCATTTTTTCATGCCACAGAAAATATATAGGCACTGCTAGCACAGCTGAAAGTAATGAGAGCAGAACTGAAGCAATCACTGGGAAGCAACAAGATCTTCAGGCAAGGAAGTTGGTGACAATAGTGAACCCTGGGTCCATCTCTTCAGCATTTCTAAGGCTGCCTTCGGCTGATCCATGGGAACCATATGTCCAGCATCATGAACCTATTTATATGCAACATACACATAAGCTCTGTCGAACAACTTTCAGGCATCAAAGAATCATTTAACCAAATAGAATTGAGAAATCGCTCCAATTTCAAATTAATATCAAATGATTCTGAAGAAACTGTTTTGGATCTGAAATTATTATTCGGAGAATAGCATACCTTGAGGAAACTTAGAGGGCCATGGCTCTTCAATATTCCTGCCTCAGAGCCATCCACTTCAAATGGAACCTCAGGTGATGCAACAAAATTATTCTGCTCACTCCATTCCATAGCGTGAACCCATCTCGAGTTACCTAGGTGTACAAATTTACAACCCAATATTAAGCAACAATATAAATGGATATCTACTGATTGTGTCGGAGTCAGTAGATCATGTAGGGACACAATGTCAATTCTTTTCTTTTGTAGAATTTTACCAAGCCAATTGCAGATGAGATCATATTCTCCAGCATATACAAGCAACTGAATTCCATCCTCAAGAAGTGCTGGGATGCCAACCTCAAGATTTCTCATCCAATCGGTGAGCAACGCCTGATACACAGTGGGGCTGCAGGACACAAAATCAATATCCCCAACACCCAGAGATGTCCTAACAGATTCTTGGTTTAAGAACTTCTCCATGTTTGAGAAGTCATAGCAGAGTTTACCCTCACACTTCTTCCTGATATCATAATACTGCAAAATCCAAAAAGTTCCAGAATTCATCAATTTCATGAAAACTACATATGCATTATAGCTATTCCAGAGAAAGACTAAAGAAGCATCATTTAAAGACGGGGTAATCTGATGGAAACATTTATCGAGTTCAATATGATCCAAATCCAAGTCCCCTTAAGCTTTCATTGGCTCATAAACCCCAAACACTTGTGTTAGAAGCAATTGAGTTCTTTCCTTATGCTTTTAAGTCCGAGTTCATGATGGGTTAATAACTAAAGCCCGTTGAAGCTGCTGCATGAAGAAGAGGAATATGATTTGGAGGAGGTAAGACGTGAGCCTGAGTCTTGTTTCAGGCCCCGTTTTATAAAAGCTTTATTGTGTATATTGTAGCTTGGTCCATATAATACTTTGGGATTGAGTTTCATTTTCTTAAGTGTGCTTTAATTTCAATTGTAATAAGTTAGAGCTGGGGTTTGTCAAAGCTCTAGGATAGGCGTGCAATTAGAAGTGGTTGAAGCTCATTCCTTGTTGCTTGAAACGGCTCATTAATGGACGGTTACAAAGGAGTAATGGGTCGAGTGATTTAAGGAGCTCTAGGAGTTTGTAACCTCCCTCATTTGGACGGTATTAAGGAGAGTTTGTAGCTGGTGACTTATCATTACCTAGATGTTTGTATTCCTATAAATATAAGCTAATGAGAAGAGTATAAACAGATTTGTGTGATTAATAAAAAACCTTGTGTGAAAGCATTTTAACTCTGAGTTTTTCTCAAGTTTGAGTGTACCCGTATCACTTTGATTGAGTTCTTGAGTAGTAAGCTTAGGGGAGATTGAGTGAGTTTTATCTCTGGCCCAAAACCCCAAAACTATGAGTGTATTCTTTAGTTTTGGTTTCTATCCGTGTTTTGTGAGTTTCTAACGAAGAGTGAGTATTCTAGTTCCTTTAAGTTTAAGATCATCATCCATACTATGGAGGGCGGTTTTACACTTACATCACAATGTACGCTCTTTTTAGTTTAGTTCTGGCCCAAAACGAGTTTCAATAGTAGAATTTAGATTCGAACAATAAGGAAGATGCATGTTCATACATTAGTATCACCAGTTAGCAGTTTGATGCTTGCAAATATAGTGTTGCATAGGACATATGATGTCATGCAGGAGATTGTACCCTTTGTACCTGAAACAGTAGACCAAAGCATTGCTTAGAAGACGATAATAGTAGATCTGAAGGTGACATCGAAAGCTTTCTGTTCTTTTACTGACCCTTAAAATCTCCACAAGTAATTGAGTTAAATGCGTTTAACGTTTCCCCTCTCACCTTAATTCTTCCCCACATGTGTGTAGTTATGCCATCGTATTAGCAAGATAAGAGAAAAATGCAACAAAGAACCAGAAACAATTACCACAGAGTTTTATTGCTATTTCACACACAGGAACAATCTTGTTGATCACGTCGTAGGATGACTTCTTGATCAACCCCATCTCCAGTGCATAATCAGGATAAGCTTTATATTGCACTGCAGGATCAGTCAGCCCGTTCCCAATTGCAAAACCCTATTCAATGAGATCAGATACTTTATGGGCCTTATGGCTGGTAAAAGTTTGCATCCTGGATAAAAACCATCTGTATATCCTATCAAATAAAAAATTAATACAAAAAAAACCATCTGTATGCAGACCTTGAGGTTTATATGGATTCCTTTCTTAGCTTTGTTATTAATATGAACACAAGAAGCAAAGGCAGGAATGTAGTGGCCAGCATACGATTCTCCAGTGATGTAGAAGTCATTTTTTGCAAAATCTGGGTGCTCAGTAAAAAATGCCTAACATTTGAAAGGAAATTCACCAAGTCAGAACATCGATAATAAATTAATGGGGTAATATGCAAATGACAGGGACTAAAAGTGTAAATTTGAACTATATCAGGAGGCAAAGCATGGAGAAAATATCACATGAGAATTCCCGCAAAATATATGAGAAAATGAAACACTTGCATGACAAGTTCCTAAACTATAGAACTCAAACTGCCACTCAAGTAACAAAAGCAAATAGGAGAAAATGAGCAGATCAACAAGGTTCACCTTCTCAGTCCATCTACATCAACAACCATCTTAGGAAGCATCTGCAATAAGACAATAATACATTTTCCGAGGCTATTTCTATAAAAATGACTACCATCAGTAGACATGGTAACACTGCTTTACTAGTATCAGAAAGCATTCCAGGAAAATTGCTCTCCAAACTTTTATCATAGCAAAGCAGAGATCAACACAGTTTGATATAACTTAAAAGTAAGAGACACTAGTACATGGGAAACACAAAAATTATACAGTTTGCTACTTCTACTGAAGTCTCAATAAGTCAAGACGACACAACGTAGATAGTGCAGGCTGGCAGGCAAGCCACTGTCTCCCTTCCTTAGGTCTTACACACTTACACTAGTCCTTCCATTATCCATACAGGGATTGAAATTAAGGCCCATCTTTTGTTTTCTAAATGCTTGGTATCCTGCCCAATTGAAAAGAGGTTTGAAACGGGTAGCCCATCACAGCCGACTCTTGAGGAGAAGGTAGGACCCAGAGTTGGTATGGTCAAAGAATCCAAACTCTAGACAAGATGAAAAAGATCGACCTGTGAATCCTACTCTCATTTAGGTTTCGCAGAGATGTAAGACAACCTTGAGGGAGAGACTCATCCTAGTCTCATTAATACAGGTCACTTTCAGGGAAATTCCTAACCACCCACTTGACTAACACCAGTTTCAATAGACCAGCTGGAGATCTTAGCTTAACTTGCCAAGGACTGAACTTGAATCTGAGACCACAATGAAAAAAAGGCCCCGCCCCTTAAGACTCATGGGGTTAATGAGTTTGATTGGCATAAGGAGTAGTTTGTTAGGTCTAGTCATGACTCTGATTCTCACCTGAACTCTTGTCATGAACCTGAACTCTTGACTGGAGCCAAGGATCAGAGCCTTTATCTAAAGGTTACAAATGAGCCAAGACTTGTTAGGTTGCATTTGGAAACAAACAATTCATTTCAAATGATAAATTTCAATTTCAGAATTCAATTCCAAACGGTGTTTGGGAAATTACAGAATTTCAGATTCAACATGATGTTTGGAGGTGAGTAGAATTGGTAAGGATAGAATTGTAAATTTTAATGTCCGTAGTCTCACTAATGAAGGACTTCCTCCACCAATCATTTTATTCATCAGTGGTGGATAATCAATTAAAGGAAACAAATAAAAGAAATAAAAAATCAGCTTAACTTAACATCAACCTCTGATTTAATTTGGGAAAAAATTAACCCCCAACTTAAGAATTTACTCATTGGAAAAAAAATAAAAAATAAAAACCCCTAAATCTTAGCCTAAAATTGAACCTTTTAGAGATTGAAGATTTCGAATTTGTAGCACCAAAATTTCAGTTCTTGAGCCATGCGAACTGTTCAAAAATAATGGAACAAGCAAAGACAGATCAATTCTTTAATAAAAAGAAAAAAAAAATCAGTTTTATGCTATTATATCTGAAATAGTGTTCCATATTGATTCAAATTGCAATTTTATTGTTGTTTTGTGGATAATTTAAAAGTCTTTACTTGAAATTATAAACCCTAGTTTTTCCCCCAAATTTATTATTTGGGTGAAAACTAATAATTTTAGATTCCAAATTGACAAAGTAGTTTAATTGAGATGAAACCAAAGCTTTAAAACTTAAAATTCACCACAAATCGAATAAAAAAAACTTGAAATTTACCTCAAATCGAATAAAATAGCTTATAACATCAAATATTTGTTTTCAAAATTGTTAAAAATAGACGTTTTTGCGGAAAATTTAGTGAGGACTCGTGACCTTAACAATTGCCGGGGATGGTCGCGAGCCGACGATGTTGGAAGAGGAGGGAGAATTGCAGTGACAAGGCGGCGGCAGTTATGGAGGAGAGAGAGTTGTGGTGGTTGGGCCTAGGGTAGTGATAGAGGAGAGAGAAACAATGAATGAGGAAATTAATAGAGAAAGAAATTGAAATGACGTTAATTGAGTTGGAATTTGGAATTCATTAACATGGAGTAATGTCATTAATGGCTTGGATTTGGGCCAAATACAAATCCAAATTCTTGAAAAACTCAAAATAACACATTTGGTCCAATTCCAAAATTTCAAATGAAATCCATGATTCCACACACCATTAAGGGATTCAAATTTCACTTGTTTCCTGCAGCTTAGTCTCACTAAAGGCTTAGTTCAGCGCTTTATTTTGGTAGCAGGTCAATTCTTTGTTGGTTCCAGCAGACTAGAAGCTTATTATGAACGAACACGAAGCAATTTGACTTTAGCTTGTATTAAGAGTCAAATCAATAGAGAGAGAGGAGCAATAAGATTCATGGGAAGTTGACGCAAAATCAGAATTCAGGAAGAAAAAAAGATGCCAAGTATGGATTTAATGTTTTGCGTTCAGAATATAGATATTCTCCATTCCATTATTATTGCAACATCACCCCTTGGCACCTTTTAAAGAAAGCCATGTGAAGAGGAGAGAGATAGATATAGATAAAAAGTGGGTTCCATGTGATAGGAGAGAGATAGAAAGAAAATATTACCACACCAAACAAGAAAACGTTGCAATTTATATGAACCTTCCAAACAAGGGAAATGTTGCGTATATATACAAATCGAAAAAAGCAACCACTACATTACTAGAATTTACAATAACCAATAGTCCAATACTAATATATCCAAACTCTCGTGAAAATCAATGTAAAAGATATGTACAATGCATATGTAATTAAAGAAGGGAGTCCTTATAGCAGGAAAGTTAGTATGAAGAGCTCATTATACAAGGATTTGTGCCAATCTGAGCCTTCACATTAGTTTCTGATGTTTCATTGAGCATGCTAGGAACTCCGGGTAACAAATCAATTAGGAATAATATGAAGAGAGTAAACACATAGATATTGTATTGGTTTAACACAGAAGAAAACCAAATACAATCACACTCATTCGAAAGGAACGTGAGCTCTCCTAAGTCTACCTTTCATTACAAATTTCTAGATAAATCTCTTCTCTCACTTCTACCCTTATTTATAGATTCTAGAGTGTCGCTACATTCCCTTGGTTAGTCATTTTCTAAAAAACATCCCTAATTTCAGCATTCGCTAATATATCAGTAACTAACTTTTAGTGCCAGCTCATACTAGAATCGGTTACTCCTCCCCTTAGATCTCCTGGTGTATGTGAACTTGATAGGTGGCCTAGCACGTGATGTAGCATTACCCCCCTCCCAGACTGCCACCTTGTCCTCAAGGTGGAAAGAGGGAAACAGAGTGAGGAAGGAGTTGCAATCCTCCCAAGTAGCTTCAACATCAGGTAGAGCCTTCCATTTGATCAAGACTTCAATGTCAGACACGGGTGCCAAGGAACTGGGTCTCACTCCCTGCTTCAGCGCACAGAGTTGTGGAGAGATGGAAAGTGGTGGAATGCTGGTACCCGCTGCTGGTTTCAAGAGTGAAATGTGAAAAACATTATGTATCTTGGAGGATGGAGGTAGGTGCAGCATGTAGGCAACCTTCCCAACTCTTTGTATAACTTCATAAGGACCATAATATCTAGGGGAGAGTTTCTCATAGAGCCTTCTAGCCAGGGACCCTTGTGTGTATGGTTGAAGTTTTAAGTAAACAAAATCTAACCTGAAATTCCAGTTCTCTTCTATGGGAGTTCTCCTAGTCATCCTTTGCTGATCATTGAGGTGGCAGCATGTAGGCAACCTTCCCAACTCTTTGTATAACTTCATAAGGACCAAAATATCTAGGGGAGAGTTTCTCATAGAGCCTCCTAGCCAGGGACCCTTGTGTGTATGGTTGAAGTTTTAAGTAAACAAAATCTAACCTGAAATTCCAGTTCTCTTCTATGGGAGTTCTCCTAGTCATCCTTTGCTGATCATGTGGCTTTTCAGGTCATCCAAGATGGCATCCTTTTCAAGGAGTGCTTCTTCCAATGACTCCACAACACTACGATGCTTTTCATACTTCAAAAGTTGTGGAGGGTCCCTGCCATAAAGGGCCTTAAAAGGGGTACAATTGGTGGATGACTGAGTAGAGGTGTTGTACCAATAGTCAGACAAGGAAGCCAAGTGGCCCAGCTGCTAGGAGTGCCCTCAATAAAGCATCTCAGGTAGGTTTACAGGCATTTGTTCACAACCTCTGACTATCAGATTGGGGATGATAGGCTATGCAAGGAAGTGCTATGGAGTTTGAATAATTCTTTCCAAAATAAGCTCATAAATATCCTGTCTCTATCAGCGACAATGGTGGTGGGGAATCCATGCAATCTCACTATCTCCTTCATGAAAACCAGAGCCACAGAGTATGTTGTATAGGGGTGTTTTAGGCCAATAAATGATTGTATTTAGTCAATTTGTCCACCATCACCAGAATTGAGTTTACCCCCTTACACATGGGAAGCCCTAATAGGAAATCCATGGAAAGGTCATCCCAAACCAAGGTAGGAATGGGAAGAGGCTAAAGTAGGCCTCCAGGTTCAAGGTGAGGTGATTTAGTTGTTGACAGATTGCTTGATCGTAGGAAGTAATGGTCTTTCTCATTCCCCTCCAATACATTCCTCAGGCAACCTTTTATAGGTTTTAAACTCCCCCAAGTGTCCCCCCATAGGAGAAGCATGATATTCCTTTAAAAGAGTAGGAATGAATGTGAAGTTGCCAGGGATTACAAGTCTTCCCTTGTACTTCCGTTGGCCTTAATATCATGAAATTAAAACTCTCTCGTTCCGTTACACAACGGTCGTCCTGTAACGGATTTTGGATTTGCCATTCCGCGAAATCCCGTTACGGAACGCCATAATAAAAATCACATACTTCTCACCGCGTTGTCCGTTCCGTAACACGAACTCGTCGCGTTAGAACGCTTTTATCCCCGTTACATCTGTTCTTTTCAAATATTGGCCAAAAATATTTTACGATTTAATTATAAAGCTAATGAAACATGATATTCTGATAGATTTGATTATATTATGTTGTAATAATGCTTCATGAACTAAAACAAAGCAAATAAGGTTAGAATATATTTATGTGAATTTTTAAAAAAAAATTCACGCCGCGTCGGCCTCGAAACGTTCTATTTCCCTGTTACAAGCCGTTCCCGCGAACGCGGCCGCTTTCTTTTTTCCCTGCTTAATATCCCTTTGGAACTGATTTTTGAGCCTGCAAGTCCTTCGTAAGCTGTATTACGAAGGCATCACTCTACATTTCTATCTCTTGAAAAAGTTTCTCCCACTAGACAGCACAAGTTGAAATTCTTGGACAGGGAATGTGCGACCTTGTTAGAGTTGCGTGTATGAAATGTCAAATTCATAGCCCAGTAGTTTGCTAACCCATTTGTGGTATTCAGAGCCAACCTTTCTCTGCTCCATGAGGAATTTTAATCTTTGTTCATCAGTTTTCACCAAGAATTTCCTACCCAATAAATGGTGCCTCCATTTCACTACTACTAGTACCATGGCCATGACCTCTTTTTCATAAATGGACTTTAGCCTGGCTCTTGCCCCAAGGATTTTACTGAAAAAAGCAATAGGATGCCCAGCTTGACTAAGTACAGCTCCAAGTCCATGCCCTAATGCATCTGTCTCAACTTTAAAAACCTTGGTGAAATCTGGCATATCAAAAATTGGGGCATATGTCATGGCTTGTTTCAAAAGTATTGAAGGCTGCTGTAGCTTCCACCTATACCTATCTTTTTTCAACTGCAAAGTAAGTGGGTGGGTTATATGAGCATAGCCTTGAATGATTTTTCTATAATACCTGGTAAGACATAGAAAACCCCTTAACTCACGTATGGGCCATTTGAGCATATCTGATACTCCCGAGCTAGAAATCGCATGACCAAGGTAGGCTACTTCCCTTTACCGAAAAGCACATTCATTTCCATTAGCATACAATTTGTGTTGAGCTAATGTTCCCAAAACCTGTCTCAAATGGTGTACATATGCCTTTGGATCTTTGCTTACACCAAGATATCATCAGAAAACACCAAAACAAATTTCCTAAGAAAAGGCCTCAAAACATCATTCATTAAAGCTTGGAGGCTTAGGCCAAAAGGCATGACTAACCATTCATAGTGACCCTCATAGGTCCTAAAGGTTGTTTTAGGAATGTATCCTAATTTGATGATATCCGGATTCAAGATCCAATTCAATGAATTGTGGCCCCATGCAATTCATCAAGCAATTCATCAATAATAGGAATAGGATATTTGTTAGGGACAAGGGCGGATCTAGGATTTTGAATTTGGGGGGTCCTAAGCCTCCTAACTAAACAAGCAAATAGAAAAATGATCACAATACATAAATGAGAAGTTCAGTTTTAACGATAAGAAAACTAACCTTTATATTATTTGAGTTATTTATTAGATACACCTTCATTATATCGATATTTCAACACTATCTCCATTTATGGTAAATTCAACAGATTGACTTTTACACTCATCAACAGATATGACTCTTACCTTTAATATCTTCAATTATTTGTTCCTAAAGTTTTTAAGAAGATATAAATTTACTAAACGTAAATAGAGACAAATCGAAAATTTTACATAGTAAAATTATTTTTAAGTATTTGCAAAAATAATCTTGGTCATACTTAATATGACTATAGTGTACAAAATAAAAAAAGATTGGTTAAAGTTAGAGCTAAAAAGATCCAAAGGGGAAAAAGAAAAATTGTAAAAGAGAAAAGTGAAAAAAAAATTCCTAAAGTTTTTAAGAAGATATAAATTTACTAAACGTAAATAGAGACAAATAAAAAAATTTTACATAGTAAAATTATTTTTAAGTATTTGCAAAAAAAATCTTGGTCATACTTAATATAACAATAGTGTACAAAATAAAAAAAGATTGGTTAAAGTTAGAGCTAAAAAGATCCAAAAGGGGAAAAAGAAAAATTGTAAAAGAGAAAAGAGAAAAAAAAATTCCTAAAGTTTTTAAGATGATATAAATTTACTAAACGTAAATAGAGACAAATAAAAAGTTTTACATAGTAAAATTATTTTTAAGTATTTGCAAAAAAAATCTTGGTCATACTTAATATAACAATAGTGTACAAAATAAAAAAAGATTGGTTAAAGTTAGAGCTAAAAAGATCCAAAGGGGAAAAAGAAAAATTGTAAAAGAGAAAAGAGAAAAAAAAAAAAGAAGTTGGGAGGGATTCGAACCCGTGATATAAAAGCACCGCATGCAATAAGTTGGTAGAGATTTTACCATTGGAGCAAGTTGGATTCTGTCAACTTATGGCGCGCGGATATTGTATTTATTTGACTATAAAATATGCCTGACGTTAAAAAAAAAAAAAAATTTTTTTTATGGGGCTTGTGTGACCCAGGACCCCTAATAGATCCGCCCCTGGTTAGGGACTGTTACCTTGTTTATAGCTCTGTAGTCGACACAAAACCTCCATGAACCATCCCTTTTTTTCACCCAAAGAATTGGGCAAGAGAAAGGGTTGTGAGATGGTTGAATAATCTGAGCTTGTAACATATCCCTGATTAATCTCTCCACTTCATCCTTTTGTGCTTGTGGGAAACGATAAGGCCGAATGTTAACCCGATTAGCACCTTCCTTCTGAGTAATGGAATGTTCACGACCTCTCTCGGAGGTGACCCTTCAGACATGAAAAAAAACCGGATGATAATTGTTGCATACATCCTTCAAGAAATCAGGGATATACATCATATATTCCTCCTCTTTTTTAGTTGCCCTCTTGCATTCCACTAACACCCCTTCTTTCTCCTTTTAAAGGGTTCTTATCATGGCTTTTAGAGAGATCTTGCTCCTTCCTAAGCTAGGTTCCCCATTCAGTATGATAGTCTTGCCACCTCTGTTACCTGGACTCGGCAATTTTTGCCAAATACCCGGGTCGGTACGACACGGCACCGACTCGGGTATGAAATACGTGTCGGATCCTTCAAATGGCAGTCGGACGCGGCGCTGAACCCTATTTGCTAGATCTGAAAATTTGATGTTGATTCATGAGAAAATGGTGAATTATGTTAGGGCTTTTTGCGTCCCTAGTGAGGCGACTCCATTGGTGTTGTTTTCTGCCATTTTCGATGGTTGTTGATGGTAGGAGGAAGAAGTTGCAGAGAAGACAGAGGTTGGAGGTGAATCGTCGAAGACTTGAAGTGAAGAGGAAAAAGATGAACAGGTGGTGGGCCAAGAGTTGTGTTTTTTAATTATAAAAAACGTGGGCCAAGAGTTGTTCAGTATTTTATATTCTTTTCAAATATTATAAAAAAAGGGGAGTGTACTATGTTGTCTATGTAGTCACGTGGAGGAAGCTTCAACTTTTTACTTTTTGACTTTTCTTTTCTCCTCTCTCTCTCCCTTCTTTATCTTTTCTCTTTTTTTTTTTAGTGTGAGTAATAGATAAGTGTACGCTTATCCTTTCTTTCTCTTTTCTTTTTTACTATGTAGATTTAATTTATTATATATTATAAACTATTAATTTCGCGTACCCGTACCCGTGTCCAAATTTCGGACAGAGTCCCCGTGTCCTGATTTTTTGGAAGTGCCGCACCCGACACTCGGATCCGTACCCATATCCGACACTCCTAGACGAGTCCAGGTAACATAGCTTGCCACCCACTTAGAACTTCAACGTTTGTGTTTTCTAGTTGGTGGTCATGGTTCCTAGCTTTCCCATGTGAATTTCCAAGTTCCAAAGGCAAAAACTCCTCCACCACTGTGATTCCTCGTACTTTTATCAACACACCCCTACACTCTCCTTGGCTTCCATGTACTTTTATCAACACACCCCTACACTCTCCTTGGCCCTGAACCGCTTCTCCAATACCTAACGCCACCCCAAAAGTTTTTGTTAGAGTGAGAGGGATTTTTAGCTCCACCACTGTAGAGGTGGAAATAAAATTATGGGCGGCCCCTGAGTCCACCATAATTACCATCTCATGCCCCCTAATGGTGCCCAAAATCTTGAATGTCCTTGGGCTAGTGATGCCCATGAGTAAACTAAGGGAAATTTCAAGATGAACCTCTCGGATCTCCATCTCTCCTTGTTCAATAGAATTACGCTCCACCGCCATCTCCATCATAATGTCATCCTCTTCATCGGCAATTAGCAGAACACCCAACTCTCTTTTTTTCCACCTGTGCCCAGGATTCCATTGTCATCACAACGGTAACATAGCCCCTTTTCTTTTTAGGCTTGTAACTCCTCACTTAATCTTTGAATTTCTGAAATGGGCTTTGCAATGGGAATGGAGTACTGAGTTTTTGGGCTTGTAGCTGAAAAACTCCTCTTGTAAGAGTTGGAATTGCCCCTTGTGCTCAGCCCACCAACCACCTTCTAAAAGGGAAGGATTCTATACTCCCTTCGTAGAAGGACCGGGTTGGCCCAACTTGCTAGAGCTTAGCCCATTTAACTTTGTCTTCCACTTTAAGAACAACTAGGTCCATGGCAATGATTTAGGCCCATGTAACCTAACCTCAGCCCTAACATCCGATTTGAGCCCTTTAATGAAATTTCCTTTTGTTATTTCCTGAGGCACCCTCACTAATGGAGCGATCAGTTCGATAAATCGCCGGCGATAATCTTGGACCGTCCCTTCCTACGTGAGATCCAGCCAGTGCTCGTATAGGTTTCAAGCGGCAGTCGACGGGAATTACCAGAGAGAAGCATTCCCTTCACTTTATTCCAATGAGTCATTGGCATCCTCGAACTCTCCCATTGAAACCACAACAATGCGTCTCCCTAAAGCGCCACCAGAACCGCCTCTACTTAATCTTCTTCATCAAGGGGGTGGAACTTAAAGTAGCGTTTAGCATGCAAAATCCATCCATCAGGGTTTGTCCCATTAAACATGGGTAAGTCCAACTTCATGAAAGGGGGTGCGACTAATATGAAAAGATGGGCCAAAGGTGGGATTATTCCTACCTATTTTTCCTATTTCTTTTAGGCGTGTGATCTTAATGTTGTTTAGAAAAGTTTCTCAATCTCTTTCTTTTGTAATGCCTATACAAAGGGCCCTTTTATGAATAAAAAAAGTTTGGAGTTGCAATTTTTCGCCATAGTGTCATCTTAAGTATTGGCGTATTTTCCAAGACTATCATTGCTTTTAAAGAGTGAATCTAAAAACAAAAACCTACAATTAAACAAGTGAAGTTTAGTATAAGAGAGATTAGGTTAATTAGTAAGTGAAGCTAATTTAAACCTATTCTCAAACCCTCCTAAATCGAATTAAAAGTGAGTGAAGCCTCTAAATTGGTTAATAACTCTTATTCGAACTTTATCTAGTGAAGATTTCCGTCCACGAAATCAAATCAATTGGTATCACAGATATCATACACTTGTTTCTCCACATATAATTGTCAAATCATTGTTTGCTTTAAAGAACACAAAAGTTGATCGAGAGCATGAAGAAAAAGCTGGAATTTTCATCATTGATGATTGAGGAAGATAGAACTTTCATTCCTTCCAATTACGAGAAAGATAAAATAGGGATTCCTTCCATTAGTGAGAAAGATGAGAAATTTCGTGATTCTGTTGTTGTAGATCTCAACCGCAAAAATTTAGTCAAAGATTTTGATACTATTTTTTATCCCACGCCAAATTGGATCCTTAATACTTTTGGGGATGGAGAATATAATGAAAATCTTACTTCTCATAGTGAAGAAGTGCACAAGGAATATGATTATTACAGGTCTTGGTTTATTTGTGATAAGTATTTGGTCTTTTCAAAACGAGGGTCGCAAAAAGAAGAAAGTTTCCATATTGTTGTTCGCGAATTGATCTCCGGAATTGGCAAAATTCGTGGTCGATTTTTTTTTTCAAAGGAGTGTATGATACAAATCTGTTCATGGAATCTCACTTAGAAGATTACTTGGAAAACAAGCAAGACAAAGAAGACAAAAAGAAGCTTACTTGGATGGCAAGTAAGATCAAACTATTTTTGGCCGAGCATTTTGGCTGAACTTGGGTAGCAAGTTTAAATAATTCTAATTTATATTAATTAGGAAATTTCTTGTTGTTAGAGTTAAAGCTTAACAATTTTAGGTAAGTTTTCGTGTGTATACAGTTGTTTCTTGTTTTATTTTAGGTGTTAAAATATGGTTATCTTAGGACAATCTTTCCATATTTCTTTTAGGCGTGTGATCTTAATGTTGTTTAGAGAAGTTTCTCAATCTCTTTCTTTTGTAATGCCTATATAAAGGGTCCCTTGTTTCATGAATAAAAAACAAGTTTGGAGAGTGAATCTAAATACAAAAACATAAAATGAAACGAGTGAAGTTTAGTTTAAAAGAGTTCGGGTTAATTAGTAAGTGAAGCTAATTTAAATCTATTCTCAAACCCTCCTAAATCGAATTAAGC
Organism: Beta lomatogona; assembly: GCA_947646795.1. Taxonomy (NCBI): domain Eukaryota; kingdom Viridiplantae; phylum Streptophyta; class Magnoliopsida; order Caryophyllales; family Amaranthaceae; genus Beta; species Beta lomatogona. The sequence goes on along the minus strand of CANSNZ010000681.1, from coordinate 57,534 downwards.
CTCTAAATTGGCTTAGAACCCTTAGTGGAACTTTATCGAGTGAAGATTTAGGAAAACTAAGTTAGATTCCGTTCACGGAATCATATCACTTTCTTAAAAACTGCGCACTTATTCTATGTAACAAGTATTTTGAACCGGAGGAAGTACAACACAAAAGATTTCTATCTCGAAAAAGACCCCGAGAATGAGACCAAAAATTAACATAGTATAAAACATACCTACCTGTAAAAAGTCATACAAATCATTGCTGACTCCTCTCTCATCATGTCGTATGTCACGCTTGTCAGTAGAGTAGCTGAATCCAGTCCCAATAGGCTGGTCAACAAAGATGAGGTTGGCAGCCTGCAGAATCACATATCATAATGAATTATGTCATTACACAACATTTTCAACAAGGACAAAATGCTAACTAGTTTCTGGAAACCACACTCATATGAAAATTTTGCAATCCTCACACAAATCAACATTTTCAAATAAGCTAAGACTATAAGAAAATTAACTTTACAGCCTAACTCAAGAAACTAATAGGAATACTCAAAACTGAAAAACGAAGAAAAGAATGGAAAATATTAGCCACTGGATGATCATAAAATAGCTAACTATTCTACTGTAACATTCCCCACATATTCTGGCATGTGAATGACAATGTTACAGATTACTGTATGTAAGTAATACTAAACAGCATTTTAGACAATAGATAACTATTCGTTTCTTTTAAAATTTATCATATCATGCTAATGAGTCAGATAAGATGGCTCCGGTCATGAAAAGGCAAAGTAGGTATATAAACCTCAGCTCACCACTTAGCAGCATTCAAGTTGTGAAGTCTCAAGAAGATCCTCCCAACAAAAAATAGTGATAAGAAAATTAGATATTCTGCCTTGAAATTTATCCATTGTCAAGATGTTGATTATATTTCAGCATTCATAATCGCTAAGCAAATATTGCTTGTGTAAGGCGATATAATAATTGTAAAGACAAATTAATAGCAAAAAAGAGATTAGTGTATGGAGCATTGCACATTACTCACAATATGTAATTCATTATATAGTAAATGCAGTAGAAGACTAAAGTACCTGGTCCCAGCCATACTCATTCCATACAAGGGACATATTGTTTGCAATTTTGAATGGTCCATTTTCATAAAAAAGAGCCAACCCACTGCTGCAACCCGGCCCTCCAGTTAACCAGATAACAACTGGGTCTTCCTTGCTGTTGCGTGATTGAAAGAAAAAGTAGAACATCCTACATATATAGGGACTTAAAGTTTCAGAAAAACCCAGCACAAGCAACAAACAATCACACTAATGAGGAGCATAGCATATATGGTTACTCTATAAATCACAAAAAAGCAGAAGAATGCAAGCAGCAAACCTAAATGGACAAACACCGCGTGACTGCTCATAACTACATCTAGAGGCAGACATTAATCAAGAACGACAATGGCCTGATACCCACAAAAATTATTCTGTCTCATTACTTGTAAAATATGTGCAAACTACAAAATGTATAGGTCTAGGAGTGTGCAAAGTTTGGAGTTCGGACCCCATCTAAGGAAATATTTCATTCAATCCTTTTTGTACGACATTATTGGGTCCCTTGGTATAAAAACACATCCAAAACCACAACACCAATTAAAAGATTCCAGAAGTAATGCACACTAATCTAAATGAGTAAACCTTTTTTCGGCAGTTTTTTAAGTTAACATATGAGATTGTAGTGTACTTTTAAGATTAAAGGGAAATAATGAAATGTGGAACATCTACTAGAGCAATGTTAACATATGAGTCGGAATGTTAAACATTGAGCAAGGATCATATTGAACAGATGCGTGTCCTACATATGCTTATGTTAGAGACAGATGTGTGGGAACATTATAAGGGTGATCCATGTGTGGCGTCCATGGTGTCATCTAATTCTTCTCTTCAGTCATTTTAATGATTAATTGTTTTAGCTTAGCTTCCATGGTTCTTACTTTCCACTTGGAGAGGTTTTACACGGTTTAAGCTTAGTTAGTTAAATTCGTTAATTTGTTGTAGTTAATAATGAGCATGTAAAGTGCAGAAATATTGTTAAGAAATTCGGTTACTTAGGCTCAAATAGAGAAAGAATCTTTCCTAAACCCTAAGAATAGGCGTGTGCTTTTTGTAAGATTTTAGGAAATTTTTGCAAATCTTTCCTAAATCTAGACTTTCCATAAATTTGTGCTAAATTCTAGGATAGTTTTATGGGAATGTTTCCTTCGTTTTTCTCTTGTAATATCTAGCCATATGGGTGCTTGGTGAGCAAGGTTTTCTTGCTCATCCTCTATAAAAAACATGGTGTTAAATAACGGCTGCACCAATTCGGTTCGCCCGAGTAGTAACGGATTTCAACTTTGGCGAACCGAATTCGACTAGTTCATACCGCCTTCTTGTAATACACCGAAATTTTACCTGCTCCAACCGCGACGACGATAATTCGCACGCATTTCCCGTTCTTAGATGCAATCTTCAGATTTCTTTTTCCAGAAAACAAACCCTAGCTCCATCAATTGAAGATGAAATACGTGATTTCTTTCATTGTTGCGGCTTTTGCTCGGGAGGTTCATTCCGGTACAAACGCATACATTTCGTCGTCGATGTGAAAGTCGCCGGCCATTTATCCGGCCACAGCAAAGAAGACAATGAAGTAGCAAAGAGAAAGGTGCACCGATGGGTGATGGGCTGAGGCTGATGGCTGGATTAGGTTACTTTATATTTTTAATCTTTTTTTAAATTATCTGAGTTGGGAAGGGAAAGGGTACCTATTACCCAGGTGATAGCAATAAATCTGTATTTTTATTATTTTCTTGAGACAAGAAGTACGATTACAGCTCTTTCTCTTTCTTAAACTGTTACTACTTCCTTTTAGGTAAAGAAAAGTCACGTGCAAATCTTTATTAACACTTTTGACTTTTCAACTCCATATATCTTAACTTAGAGAGGAATCATGATTAGAAAATTTTTAAAGTTCTTATATATACTAATGCGCAATCATTTTAAAAAAAAAAAAAAAAGCTAAAGTATTATAATATAAAATTCGTGCGCAACAACCGCGACGCGATCCGCGACAAACGTATCCGTTCCGTTCCAGCAAAACCGTGATCGATCCTGTTACCGCGGCCGAAACAGTATTTTTGAACTATGATAAATAATACATGCCTAACTCATTAAAGGGTTAAAGAGAGTTAATTAATTAAAAATTTCGGACTTCTTGTTTTTTGCAAGGATTGGACGTACTTTTCCAAGACTTCATTGTTTTTAGGGCGTGAACCTAAACACAAGACCCTTAGTATTAGGTGAGTGAAACCTAAACTAAGCGAGATTCGAGTGAGTTGGTGAATGAAACTAATAAACTTAGTCTCAAAACACTCCTAATTCGAACCCTTGGTGGGTGAAGCCAAGGTATTAGAGATGGAAACCTTAGGGAATCATAAGCTATGTTGCACGGGTACTTCTTTTAGGTCACGTACTCGTACCCGTACCCGTACCCGTGCCCGATACGTATCTTGTATGGGTACACGTACCTATTCCTAAAATTTCAAAATCTTGTCGTTTTCCGTCCCCGTACCCGTATCCGTCTCTGTGCAACCTAGATCATAAGTGAGTGAAGCTTATGAGGAACTAAGCTAGATTCCGTTCACGAAATCATATTAAAGGGATAGAATTCAAAATGAAGATATTCGGAGGAAGATTAGAGTTGCAGATACTAAGGATAAGATAACGCAGAACCACCTATGTTGATTTCGGCATGTGAGATGTCAACCTGAAGATGCATCCGTAAAGTAGAAAGTTGGGATTATGGGATTTCAGTTATAAATAATATAGAAAAATTGGTCTTGCAAGAGCATATAGCACTAGATAAAAGATAAATTGAGGAAAATGATCTAGTGATAAAAATACTTGGTTGATAAGCTAACCCGTTTATAGAATTAGAATTTGTGTTATCGTTATTGTTTTCTAGTTCACAATGTAATCCATATTATTTTGGTTAACGGGTGGTAGTAACATAAGAAGGTTCAGTCTATGACGAATCAGCTTGGGGTAGAAACATAAAAATAGCTAATAGAGCATTTCATGTAAGTAAGTCAATTTAAACTAAACAATATATCAAATTTCAATTTTTGCCTCAATATTTTTCTATTTCCTTGGGCTCATTTCACACAAAAAAAAAGATATGAAACAATCATAAATACAACGTGGAGGAAAATTCAATGTTAGGACCTCTAATGCCCAAAACCTTGATCTTAACCCTTACACTAAGAATCCATAGGTATTTGAGGCTTCATCAATAAGCCAACCATAGTAAATATTTCAGCCCTTCTACACGTAATTACATCACTCCTTCAATGAAATTTGCAATTCCTATTCAAACAAGTCCAACAGTTCTAGTATAAAATCAGACATTCACCAAGAACTATATACTATCCAATCATATAATTATGTTAATCTAGTAAATGAAACGGCTAAAAAAAGATTTGATACATAAAGAGTGAGGAGGTGAATGGATTAAAAGGCACCTATTCAAGGAGATCCAGTCACTTTAGTTTTGGATACAATGGAATTCAACTTGTTTGCTTCTAGACTGTGACTTGGGATACCTTAGACATGTCGTGAAGAGTTGGGAAATGAAGTTTAGAAAGCACTCCTAGTTGTGAGTGTTGGGCGTGCATTGGTATGCCTTAGTTGAGTTCTTTTAGGACTCTTCATATCCTAAATCTAATTAGATTTGGCTTACAAGTTTAACTATTCCACTTAGAATAGGTTTTTCTTGTTTTAAGCACCTTAGGACTCTTTTATTGTTTATCTAGTTTATTTATGTGTTCTAAGCGTAATAGAACTAATGTTTTTAACTTATCAATACTTTGAGTTGTAAATCGTTTTAGTTAATTCAATATATTAGATTTTCGTGAGTTAAACACTTGTGATTTCGTGAGTATTATTGCTTGCAAACCATTGAATATAATTTATGAGTGTGTTAAGTTTAGTGATAGATTAATTAAGCTAGGAGTGACTTAATTGAATCAAAAAACTAATTGTGAGCTCAGGAGTGACCACGCAATTAGACTATCTTCTTGTTTTAGTGTGTTATAAAGATTTATCAAAGACCCTATCAAGAAACCATTTTTCTTTTAAGATTCTTGGGTCAATAAAAAACTTCATTAAAGGGTGGATCCATGTCCACATCAGGAGGTATATGAAATTAAAAGATAAATGGCCCCATAAAATGTCGGTGAACGACAAACTAGCAATTGTAACGTGTACAGTTGTTAATGAGCCTAGCTGGCTCATGAATTATTTGAGTTCGGCTGAAACTTTTTATAAGCCGAGCATAGCTAAGTTCAACTGAAGAAACATGTTAGCAAGTTCGAAATATTTTTTAGCTATTCTACTTTACATATCGCATAAGCTAATTAAAAAATTAATGGTAAAAATGTTCACAATATTGGTTCTTCATCATCATCTAGTTTCCTAGCGAAACAATAAAATCACATATTCTGTATCTCTCTCTTTCTTAATAAATTTCTAACCCATCCATTTGACATAAATAATCACTATTTCTTCAATTTCTCTTCCATTCAGCAGAAAAAGAACATATGAGATAAAACCTAAAACAAACACAAAGACACAATAACAACAAACAACCCAAAATCAACTTCCACTTAAAAAATTCAACAGTTTCAAAATGAAATTGTATTTCCAGAAAGGTGGTTAGATATACTAATAATTTTACCGCCACCAAAACAAACGCAAACCTGGCATTATGAGCGTGTTCAATCTGAAAATAACCAGCATGATGGCCCAACTCTTCAACATTAGCACCCTTAGGATCGTAGAAATTAGGGAACTTGAATCTCCTTTCGACGAGTTTTGGGCCATCGTGAAAAAAATCGCCATTATCGGAGCCATTGATTATGTTGACAGACTTCTTAGGAAATAAATTAAGCTCTCTTACGGAATTATCGGGCTGAAATTCATCGAAAATTGAAAATCTCGCGGTCGCGGACGAGAAGGAGGAGAGGAAGAAGAGAAGAGTCACAACGATCAGTTTTTCCATTTCTAAGTTTACGTTTTTGGAAGCTTGTGGTCCAAACTTATACCGTAAAAGGAATATATTTTTCGTAGAGTAAAATGAAAATTCTCATGAGGTACTCAAGGGGCTTGTTCGATATCATATTATCATTTATCACCTAGGGCATTTGCTCGGTCTACTATTGTTACTACCATTTTCGAATGTCAAGTAACATTTATCATGGTGCATTGAATTGGTTGAATTTATGCTTTAACATAAGGGCTCAATATAAATATAATGCCCATCAAGCGAAGTCAACAGAGGTCAAAGTCAACAAATCCAAAGGAAGATTATCAAGAGATGAAAGTCAAAGGCAATAAAAGAATAGCAGTCAAAAGATAATTAGAAGATGGTTCAACATGGAGAAAAACGTGCATTACAGGGAGACGGTTATTCAGCGCCAGAAAACAGTTAAGGTTTGAATCAAATATGATTCAAACATTTTCCCTCCCCCAGCATGCATGGAAGTTACATGCTATGATTCTCTATAAATAGAGAAACTATTATCAAGAAAAAGACACACAAACAATCCATCAAAACTCTAGCATTTCTTTCCTTAGCGTAGATTAGCACTAGCATAGCCCAACCCCCCTTCTAGGGTTGTAGTTTGGTTCCTTAGATTTAGCTTTGCATCCGGGCATGTTCTGATGCCATTAGGCAAGATCTCAAATTCTCCAATTGAAGCAGGGAACCATGGAGGTAACAACCATTGTGTCTCCTCTTTAGTTGTCCGGTCTGGCTTATCCCTTGTGTGTTGTAAAATTCATCTCTAAGTTTGTGGTATGTATGGGAATTGTGTGCTTTAATTAAAAGCTTGATTACTGTTTGCTCTATTTATTTGCTTTTCGCTTGAAGTTAATTTATGTTGTAGTTTGATCGTTAATTAAATTGCAACAGAGTATGTTAGCAAGGTTTTATCTAATTAAAACCGGTAACCCCCTAGGGACTAAGTCTCCCAAGGCATTCAATATCAAACTATTGGGTGTCCATCACTAGTAGAATAATTGCTTATTGCTGGAGAGGTATTGCTGCGGTTTTACCCATATAAAATATTGACGTGAAAAGAAAAGGTAAAATATAAAATATTGATATTGCTACGGTTTCGGCCGAAAACCACAACAATATGGTTTCAACAGAAAGTTTTTTAAACAAGTTGACTATTTGACCTGACCTATTGCTGCGGTTTCTGACAAAAACCGCAGCAATATATTAAAATATTACTTTTATTTATCTATTGTTGTGGTTGTTGGTAAGAACCGCAACAATAGGTCCATAGTAAATATTTAAGGCTCCTAGGGTTAGGCTGCTGGGCGCCGTTTTCATTTTCACGTCTCTCCTCTCTCACTGATCTTCTCACCTCTCTCACGCCTTTCTCGCACCTCACTCATCTTCTCACCTCACCTCACTCATCTTCTTATCCTCTCACCTCACTCATCCCAAACTCGCCGTGAAATCTGTCTCGTCCGCCCAGCCTCGTCGCCAGTCACCGGCGACTGCAAGTCTCCCGCAGCTCGTTGCCAATCACCGGTCCTCTCGTGCTCTCGTCTTCATCGCCGTCATTTCGTGCTCTCGTCTTCATCGCCGTCGCTTCACCGCCAGACCGATTTTTTGCCAGATTTTTGCTGGTTGCTTTGATTTTAAATCGTCGTGATCTTGTTACTTTGCTCATTGACCGTTTCAAGGCTCTTGTTGATGATAGCCGCGTGATTTCTAATTTGATGAAATTTGGTATTGGTTGAGTAGATTGTTGGAATCATTGATATACTACTTTATTATATGGTTGAGATATATTCATTTTTTTTTTCAATTGAGAGTTCTTACTTCTTTCTGTTCTAGTCAAATGATTGTAAATACTTTGTTGTTTTTGGGATTCATAGGGGAACTGCTGTAACAATGGGTTTTATGTGGTTTTTGTAGAGCTGATCAACTTCAGCCCGGCCCGGTTTTTGGGCGGCTTGGGCAGTTTTTTTTGGCTCGCGGGCGGCCCGGCCCGGTTTTTATTTTTTTTGGGCGGACTTTGGACAAGCCAAAAAAGACGTTTTAGTCTATTTTTTTGGCCCGGCCCGTTTTGGCCCGAAAAAGCCCGCTCGGCCCGGCCCGAAATAACGGGCTTTGGGCACAATTTTTTGGCCCGGATTTGGGCCCGGCCCGGTCAATGGGCAAATTTTTTTTGGCTCAGTCCGGCCCGGCCCATGATCACCTCTAGGTTTTTGTTAAGTTTTGAGGAACACCAAAAATTTTACTTTAGTTTAGATCTAATTTTTTTTATTTTAGTTGAGATCTGATTTTTTTTTTAATTTCTTCACTTTATTTTATGTATATTCCAGATCTGATTTTTTTAATTTATCTTTTGTATATTGTAATTGTTTTATTTTCATTATTTGTGATTTTATATTCAATGCATGGATTCAATGTGTTGTAACAGTGGGTTTTAATTACTTTAAGTTTTTATTGTATTTCAATATCGAAAATAGTATGAAGATTTTAATTTCAAAAAAAAAAAATGTATTTTTTAAAAAATGCACCTATTGCTGCGATTCGGGAAGAAACCGCAGCAATAAGTTAACGTATTGCTGCGGTTTTATGTAATTACCTATTGATGCGCTCTTAATTGTTGCGCCGCTAAAACCGCAGCAATAGACCACTTAAAGACCGCCGCAATCAGCAATTATTCTACTAGTGCATTGACTTGTTTGCAAGGTCAACGTACTGATTTTGCACCAACAAGTTTTTTGGCGACCACAGTGGGAGAAGAAGATTCATAATCAAATTGTGAAAATTCTTTTTCGTACTTTTGAAAACTAACTGTAAAAAACGGTTATTTTTATTTTTACTAAAATGCCGGAAACACGTTCTAAGAAGAATAAAGAAGTTGCTCAGGGTGAATCAAATTTCCACAACATGGAAACTAGTTCTTCTATTCCTCCAGAGACAAGGGTGCATGGTAACAATGGTGAACCAATTCACTATGGTCATGAGGAGTCGATCGGAGAGACCCTACCAAGGGATGGCTCATCTCCAAGTAGTACTGGTCGTTGACTTATATACCAAATGTATGGAAAGTTCACGGAGGTAGTAAGGAATTTACTATTAGAAGCCAGAGAGAGTTAGAGGCAACAATTTGACTCTAACTATAGAACTCTAGCCCATGAGTATGCCAAAGTCTTCGCAGATATCCTCCAAAGGATAAGTGAAGAGAACAGAGATGTTAACGTTAGGCAAATTGATAAGATCCTTGTAGATATCAATGATATTATCAGTGCAAATTTCACGGCAATGTCTACATCTCTTGCCACTGAAGTGGTTTCTCGCTTAGAACCTCTAATTGAGAAACATTATCAGTTAAATGAGAAACTAGTTAAAGCCTTAGAAGAGGTCCCTTTAAATAGAGCAAGGGGAAGTTGTGGCACAGCACCAGACGTTCCTCTAGTAGGTTACCCTCCAAGGGTACATTTTTCCCATCCTGAAGTTAGGGGCAATTATCCCAAGTGATCCACAAACTTCCTCTCATGTGCATCAAACAAGGGAAATACCCATGAGCAATGGAGAGGGTAATCATGGAAATCTTAGGAGAAGTGATGGAATGGCAGCTGGCGTGGAGCCAAGCTGGCACCAGGTGTCAGGACATCATCAACCTTCGCTTGCCATGGGTGGTGGACAAGTTGGTAACAACACACACCAACCTGGATCATCACAAGAAGGATAGAGGCAAGGTACTTTTATTGCAAACAACAATAGTACACCATATGCCTATAAACCTCCTAGCCAACCAATTATGGCTAGTACTCCTTATTATGGGAATGTTCCAGTGTTTTGTCATCCCCAAGCTTCATTTGCTCAAGCAACTGGTGCTTATCATCAAGGGGTGCCCACAAATGGAAACACACCTCCGCCACAAAATGGCACAAGGAGCAGCCAATCATACCTTCATGCACAATCAGGATATTCCTATGGGAGGTTATCAAAATCAACCTTTCAACCCTAATCCTAATCTTGCATATGATCACACAGGAAACATGGGATATGGGAATATGGGATATTCAGGAAGGCAAGATCCATTGGCAGCACAGGTTGAGGCACTAGTTCAAAGATTAGTGGGTGATACCTCTAGGAGAAATCAAAGGCAGATAGGTCAAAAACCTTACCCTGAATGGATTGATAGAGCAAATACATTTCCTAGAACTTTTAAGATACCTGACTTTACTTTGTTCTCTAGAAATGATAGAGTTTCTGCTGAAGAACATTTAGTTAGGTTCAATTGTCAGTGTAGAGAAGCAGCTGACAATGATTTCTTAAAACTTAGAATGTTTTCCATGTCTCTCATTGAAACTACTTTTTGGTGGTACACCAATTTACCACCCAATTCTATTCATTCCTGGCAGGACATGCAGGTGCAATTTACAAATCATTTTGCACGCACTGAACCAGGAGTGACCCTAACTGATCTGGCCAGAATCCAACAGAAGTTAGGAGAGACTGTGGAAGACTACCTATCTAGATTCAAGACGGCTAAGATTAGGTTTCATGTTAGCATTCCTAAAAGGGAATTTATACAAATGGCTTAAGAAGGAATGTTGATTTAGTTTAGAAAGAGGTTTGATGGTCATGCCTTTGGTGATTTTGTTGATTTAGCAGAATTAGCCGTAAGGCATGAAAGAAACCTACAAGCTAAAAGTACAGCAAGGCACCAGAGTTTATTTGCTTAGAATGAGGAGCCTTTCCACTTTATGTAACACCCCCGCCAATCCGAACCCTTTTTCATTTAATAAAACTCGAGATGGGGGAAAATCCACGAGGGTTCGACTCAACGGGCGTGCTACCGCCGCATTTATCTCCTTGGAAATAAATGCAAGGCTAGATCAAAGCATATTAAATTCAAATAAATTAATCCTTACAACCAAGTAAATCGTCCATTAAATATTACTAATTACTTAAGTGTTTTAGAGTTCCAGCGGAAGCTAAATCATAAGCTAAGTGGATGACAACTCTAAGTGATCTCCCTTTGTTCCCCCGTCCATCACCCACCTGCACAAATGCATTGAAAAGAAACAAGAGAGACAAGCTCCCAAAAATCAGAAAAACTAAGTAGTTCCAACTCCATCCCGTAAAATACTTAAGTTGAAAATATATTGTAAAATAGTAGGTTAATAGGGTTAGAAAGCATAGCACACAAACACACCTGTATATATATACAATGATTAATCACATAATTAATTTCAATTAATCCAATTATTTAAGGAGAGGAAAGAGAACGCCAGTAAGCCGGGGTCAATCCCCTGTAACCACTTACTTCAACATTGTAGGTCGGGGTCAATCCCCTGTAACCACCTACGGATAACATAATGGCCATAACAACAGAGTCCCTAGTGTGCACACCTTTCAACTTGGATCACAACAAGATAGAAGGAAGATAGTAACAGAATAATCAGCATAGTAACCAGAGAACCTGTAGGGGCTGCTAAACCTCTCATACAGGGCAACCTATTCATCATTTCCCTCCGATATTTCACTTTACGTGATTAACATCTTTTAATTCAAGTCATCACATAAATCACGTACACAATTACGTCATCGTTGTTCAATCCAGTGTGAATATATTTCATCCATCATAATCTCAATCCATTCATAGCGGTTTCAATAACTCATTTCACAACCATCACTTGAGTTCATTTATCACTTCAGATTCATAATCATTTCATTATCACAAGTTCTTACTAATTCCAACTTTCTTAAAATTTCAATAATAATAATAATAATAACTGTAATAATGATAACAATAATAATAATAATAATAATAATAATAATAATAATAATAATAATAATAATAATAATAATAATAATAATAACCATAACATTACTAAATGACATTAAGCGGTTTTAATAACGTTATAATAGACATATTTGTCATATCGTAGATCGTCCATAGTCATGATTCATAATCGAAATCGATAGTCGTCGTCCATTTTGTCATTCGTATTCATAATCCGCATTAAGTCGATAATCCATAATTATAGTCCATACTTATATATTTTATAAGCACATAATAATCATCGGAGATTACCTCGTTACGCGTGCCCAAAAGTTAAGTTCACGAACGGTTTAACACTCTTGATATTCCTCGTCTACGCAATCGGAGTCTACAATAGACATTAACGATATCTAAGTTAGTTACCTAAATAACCCCTTTTTTATATAAAATAAACAATTTAAATAATTCAAATAACTTAAAGAATTCTTAATGATTTTAAGAGAGTTTATAAATCAAAGTTTATGGTTTCAAATTATTTATGAAATCATTTTAAGTACTCAAAGATTACTTCATCTTAATTTTCATTAACTTAAACAATTATTTTAAATGTAAAAAAAACTAACTTTATTATACTTCTTACTTTGTTTTAGAAAAAAAAATTAAGAAATGTTTTCAAGTTATAAAAGACTAAGTTAATTAATCTAAAATACACCAACTTAATAAAGTAAGCTAGTTTAGGAAAGTCATTTGTTTTGTTTTAAAAAAAAAATAAACTTAATGAAAAGGGGAAGGGGAGGTTTACATATTCAAACAATCTGTTGACAAAACCAAAAGAAAAAAAACGGAAGAAGGTAGGAAGGAACAGGGGAGGCGAATCAGTGGGGAAGAAGAGGAAGGAGGTGGCGCTGGTGGTGGCGCGCCGTCGATGAAGTTAGGCAGGGGACGGGGTCAGGTGGTGGCTGGGCGCGGTTTGCCGCCAGGGAGCAGCAGATAGGCGCCGCGAAGCAGGGAGGTGAGGGTGAAGCGAAGGGGAAGAGTGTGCGGCTGGCGGTGGTGTGCAGGTGGCGCTGATGGTGGCGCGAGGTTCAGGTGGTCATGGTGGTTCGTTCGGTGGTGCTCGGTTGGTTCAGCGTGATAGGGGGGAAATTTATGGTGGTTTGAAATTTTATTTTCAATTTTATTTTCCAAAACGAAAATCAGAAATTAAGGGAGAAGAGAAAGAGATTGAAGCAAACCTTTGAAGTTTAATTTGTTTACTTGAGTAATTGGGTGCGTGTAGTTCATTATTTATAGAGGTTTTGGTCAGAATTTTGAGCTTTGGGTCAAGCTCCATTAATGGTGGGTATGGTGAGGTATGGTGTAGGGATTAACTTTTGACTGATTTTACTCCCAAAATCCGGGATTGTGGATTGAGTTCCTGACAAGAACTGTTGAGTTTGTGGAAAAAAATTCCTTTGGCTCTGTTTCATACGTGAGGGAGGAAGATGGTGATGAAGATCCCATTTTCTTTTCCTTTTTTTTTTTGTTTTATTTTCCTCTTTCTTTTTGGCTAAAAGACATATGGCTATGGACTTGTATTTGGGCTTTGGATTACTAAAATGGATGGACAACTTGTATAAGGATACCCATAACAAAAAAAAAAGAGTTTAATTTACCATAGTTAAATTATTTAGAAATAATCATTTAAATAAAACTTGTTAAATAAATCAAAACTAAATGAAATTATTATTTTAATAAACATAGTTATCAAATAAAATCGCATTATCATAAAATAAAATTTAAGTGGAAATTATATTAAACCTTAATAATAATAAAATAATCTTTGAAAATTCGGGGTATTACATCTACTCCTCCTTAAAAACAAAGTTTGTCCTCGAACTTTAAAGTTAGATTTTTAATATTAACGAAATGGTAGTTTTGCGCTTTGTTAGTATTACATTCGGTCCCCCTTAAGGAGTTTCGTCCCCTAAACTCGATAATAGTACCTGGGAAAAGAGTTCAGGATAACGCTTTTTCATGTCATCTTCTGTTTCCCAAGTTGCTTCCTCGGTTTGATGATTAGACCACAAAACTTTGACTAACTAGACTGCCTTGTTCCAGGTATTTCTCGTTTTGGAATCAAGGATTCTAATAGGACGTTCTTCAAAGGTGAGGGTCTCATCTAGTTCAATGGTTTCAGGTTGGATGACATGGGAGGGATCAGAAACGTATTTACGGAGTTGAGACACATGGAAAACATTATGAACATTGGCTAACTCTATGGGCAAGGCTAATCTATAGGCCACTTCCCCAATTCTTTCGAGTATCTCATAAGGTCCGATATAATGAGGACTCAATTTTCTTTTTCTACCAAACCTCATTACTCCCTTGGTTGGTGAATATTTTAGCAACACTTTTTCTCCAATTTCAAATTCCAAATCTCGTCTCCTTTGATCGGCATACGATTTTTGTCGATCCTGAGCTGCTTTTATACGCTCTTGAATCAACTTCACCTTGTTGGTAGTCTATTCTATCATTTCTGGTCCCAAATTCAACGACTCGTTCACATAGCTCCAACATATAGGACTTCTACATTTCCGTCCATACAATGCCTCATAAGGTGCCATTCCTATGCTCGAGTGATAACTGTTGTTGTACGAGAACTCAATGTACATCAAATGATCATCCCAGTATCCTCCGAAATCCATTACGCATGCTCTCAACATATCCTCCAAGGTTTGAATGGTTCTCTCTGTTTGACCATCTGTTGCTGGGTGGAAGGTTGTACTGAATTTCAATAGTGTACCCACGGCTGTCTAAAGTTGTTTCCAGAACTTAGATAAGAATCTCGAGTCCCTATCCGAAACGATGTCCTTCGGAACACCGTATGTAGCCTAACCACCTCATTGAAGTAAGCATCCGTCATCTGTCTTAACGACCAAGTATCCTTCATTGCCACGAATCTTGCCGTCTTAGTCAAACGGTCCACTATTACCCATATCGCATTCTTTCCCGACCTTGTATTCGGTAATCCCATGATGAAATCCATAGAGATAGATTCCACTTCCATCCTGGCACTTCCAAAGGTTGCAATTTCCCTCCAAGCTTCATATGCTGTATTTTCACCTTCTGGCATGTTAAACATTTTGCGACAAAGTCGGCTACTTCTTGCTTCATCCTAGGCCACAAAAAATGCTTTTTCAAATCCTTATAAAGCTTATCTCCTCCTGGATGTATGGAATACGGCGAACTATGGGCTTCCCTTAGAATTCTCGTCTTGAGTTCCTTATCCTATGGCACACACAATCTCCGTTTATATTTTGCAACGCCATTGCCGTCGATCTCGAACTCTGGTGCTTGACCACTTTCTTTCATCTATCTTAACTTGCTTAACCACTTATCTGCAGCTTGTTTCACCCGAATCTCCTTAAATATGTCCGGTCCAACAGTAAGAGCATTCAACTGAGCTTTCACATAACCGGGCTCAACTATTTCCAAACTCAATCTCTTAATCTCCTCACACAGTTCATCGGCTAGGATCAACACATTTAGCGTATGAGCACTCTTCCTACTCAACGCGTCAGCTACTTTGTTCGCTTTTCCCTCTTGATACACTATCTTCAAATCATAGTCGTTTATAAGCTCGAGCCAACGTCTCTGTCTCATATTCATCTCCTTCTGCGTATACAAATACTTCAAACTCTTGTGATCTGTATAGACCTTACACTGCACTCCATACAAATAATGTCTCCATATCTTGAGCGCAAATACGATTGCTCCTAACTCCAAGTCATGAGTAGGGTGATTTTGCTCATGTGGTTTGAGTTGTCTTGACGCATAGGCCACTACTTTACCATCTTGCATCAAGACGCACCCAAAACCTTTCTTTGAGGCATCACTGTCGACTTCAAATCCTTCTACTCCAGAGGGCAATGTCAATACTGGGGCTGTTGTAAGTCTATTCTCCAGCTCTTGAAATGCTTCCTCACACTTATCATCCCAATGAAACTTTGTTGTTTTCTTCATCAGGTTCGTGAGAGGCTGGGCCGTTCTCGAAAAATCTTTCACAAATCTCCGGTAATATCCAGCTAAACCCAAGAAACTCCTTACTTCGGTGACGTTCTTAGGTTGAGGCCAATGGTCACTGCTTGAATCTTCGATGGATCTACGGAAACGCCTTCTTTTGATATCACATGACCCAAAAATGAAACCTTTTCCAACCAGAATTCACACTTCGAGAACTTTGCGTACAATTGCTTTTCTCGAAGAATCTCCAGAACTTTCCTCAACTGATCCTCATGCTCTTCTCTATCCTTCGAGTACATCAATATATCGTCGATGAACACTATCACGAACTTATCCAAGTATGGCTGGAAAGTCCTATTCATGAGGTCCATAAAAGCTGCGGGCGCATTAGTGAGTCCAAAAGGCATGACGGTGACCTCATAATGGCCATATCTCGTACGAAAGGCTGTCTTAGGGATGTCTTCTTCAGCGATTTCGTAGTTGGTGATAACCTGACCTCAAATCGATCCTAGAAAACACTGTTGCACCCTGAAGCTGATCGAACAAATCCTCGATCCTAGGAGCGGATATTTATTCTTTACCGTAGCATTATTCAGCTCCCGTATAATCGATACACAACCTCAAAGATCCGTCTTTCTTCCGAACAAACAATACCAGGGCTCCCCAAGGCGAAACACTAGGTCGAATGTACCCTTTACCCAACAATTCTTCTATTTGCACCTTCAACTTTTGCATTTATACAGGTGCCATTCGATACGAAGCCTTAGAGATAGGTCCGGTTCCAGGGACTAAATCGATCTTGAAGCTCACTTCTCTGTCTGGTGGCATTCCTGGAAGCTCTTCAGAAAATACATCCGGAAACTCCTTTACTACCGGAATTTGAGTCAACTCCTCGTTTTCCACGCTTACGTCCCTTACTTGGCACAGGTAGACTGGGTAGCCTTTTCTAAGATAGGTTTGAAGGTTCAGGGATGAGATTATCTTGACATCAGGCTGGAAGGTTATGCCTTTATAAGATATCCTATTTCCCTTTGGTCCTCTAAGAGATAATTTCTGGTTATGACACTCGATTTTGGCTTTATACTTAGCTAACCAATCCATTCCCAAGATAACGTCAAATTCTTTTAAGTCAAAAAGGATAAGATCGGCCGGTAATTCAGTACCAGCTATGACAACAGGGTTGCTTTGGAATAGAGATTTACAAGAAACAGTTTCTTTAGTGGGCATGGCTATATTGGCTCGACAAGACTGGGTAGACTTGAGCGGATACTTATTAACAAAAGTGCTAGAAATAAAAGAATGAGACGCTCCAGAATCAAAGAGTACATAAGCAGGGTTTGAGTTTACGAGAAATGTACCCGTCACAACATTGGCATCGGTGTCAGCTTCAATTCGGCTCATGACATTTATTCTTCCATTGGTGTAGCCTCCATTGCCATTCTTTCCATAGTTTCCATTTCCACCTCCAAAAGAGCAGTTGTTTTGGTTCCCGTTCTGTGCAACATTTCCTCCACTAGGGCGGTTGTTATTGAAGTTTTGAATTCTGTTTCCACCTCCATTGTTACCATTGTTCCCAGTTGGTCCATTTTGAGCTTGCTTCTTAGGACAGTTGAACGATTTGTGACCTACTTCTCCACACTCGAAACACTTGATCCTTTCACCCTGACAAGTGAACCCTGGATGGCTTTTGGCACACTTCCTGCAAACAAAGTTCTTTTGGTTCTTATTTCCTTGCTGGGCCTGTTGTCCAGAATTCTAATTGTTGCGGATGTTGTAGCGTCCACCATTGTTGTTGTTGTTCCACCATTGTTGGGCCTTTTGTCGTACCCTTGGCTGTTGCTGTTGCCGGCAGGTTCCTTTCTTTTGTGTCTGCCTAGCACCTCTCTCTCACGCTGTAAGATTCTCTCCAGGTTCGAAGCTTTAGCATACGCTTCCTCGAAAGTAGTAGAGGTGCTACCTCCCATTCGAGTCTGAAGATCAAACTTAAGTCCGTCTTCAAACTTCTGAGCCTTAGTTCCTTCATCTGGCTCTACAGTGGGGCAGAATCGGGCATACTCATTGAATTTCTGAGCATACTCTTGCACACTCATGTTATAGCTCTGGTTGAACCTACTAAACTCATTGTACTTCTGCCTACGAATGTGCTCGGGGAAGAATCGAGCCTTAATTGCTACCTTAAATGCTTCCTAGTTAAAGTTCTTTTAAGCTTTAACAGTAGGTCCTACACTTTCCCACCAAGTATCAGCATCTTCATGCAGATAAGAGGTTGCTTGGTCTACTTTCTGGGCCGCAGGCGTACCCGTGGCCGTGAAAATCTTTTCGAAGTCTCTTATCCAGTTTTCGAAAAGTAGTGGGTCTTCTCTCCCAACAAAGGTTGGTGGTTTCAAAGCAGAAATCTTTTTCACCATTGCAGCTTGCGGATCGTCTCCATGGTGGTTGTTGTTGATCTGGTTTTGAAGGACTAAACCAAAACTCTGAGCTAGTTGCTCAAGAGTCCTAAGTCGTGCTGCAACTTGTTCGGGAGTTTCGGCAATTTGGTTTTCTTGTCGCCTTGCTCTAGATCGCGTATAAACGTATTGCATAAGCTACCTGCATTATTCACATTGGTATTTCTACCATTCACATTGATTGTTATATAAAGGCTAATTCACATAATCATGGTTCACACCATTCATACTCAATTCACATATCAAAAGTTCATCATTCATTTCACAATCAATTCACATGTCAAAAGTTCATCATTCATTACTCCAAAAGTGCCATAACAATTCGTTCATAGTAGCATAAGAGTTTTCAAATAGTCAAATAGGCATTAGTTGCACCATCATTAACTAAGTTAACACATTAATCGATCTTTTACGACTTTAATTAGAAATCTAAGGGTCAGGGCTAGAGATATGGGTTTCTAGTCAGCATACTCGGACGGATCCTCGTCTTCACCTTCATCTCTGTCTCCATCTCCATCGAGATTTAAAACGGGTGAGGCAGGGTTGCTTCCTACTTCTTCATCGCCACTATGGTTGGGCTCCTTATCATCAGTGGGTGTAAATAGTCATTAAGCCACTTGGCCCTAGCATCGAGCATTCTTTTCTCCAGGTAACTCAACGTGAGATACCACTTCCCTTTCAATGTGTATCCTTCATAGTTTGGCCTTCGATTTTTCAGAACTTCAGAGTATTCGCTCTTGATTTCGGCATAAGGACCATTATTGGGAAGAGTGTGAATCAAAACATCGGCCTGCCTAGGTGGCGTGAGGTAATCTGAATGCCCGTGGCCTTCATTGAGGTGGTAACACTTCATTGTTAAACGAACCTCTAAATATAAGCTGAAACAGATTCTCCTACCCTCATCCATAGAAGGTAAGGTCCTTGACGAGGGGTTCTGGTGCATTTCCTGGCGGTCAAACGTGTCTTGGCCATCTAATAAAATATCAAAAACAATTAATAAGTACCTTTGGCGAGTACTTTCATACATCTACACATAACTCATATGCACCCAGACTAAATCCTTAGATCATATTTTAATCATATTAAGTCATATTTTAATTCTAATTCATTTTTCCTACATATTTTTATTATTTTGAATTCCTAAACCAATTTTAAGTTTAACCCTATTTGATTCATTTTCCCTAATTAATATATTTTAATAATTTTAATCTTTCCCTAGTTAATCTAAACTCCGCTCTGATACTACTTTGTAAAACCCTCGCCAACCTGAACCCTTTTTCATTTATTAAAACTCGAGATGGGGGAAAATCCACGAGGGTTCGACTCAACGGGCGTACTACCGCCGCATTTATCTCCTTGGAAATAAATGCAAGGCTAGATCAAAGCATATTAAATTCAAATGAATTAATCCTTACAACCAAGTAAATTGTCCATTAAATATTACTAATTACTTAAGTGTTTCAGAGTTCCAGCGGAAGCTAAATCATAAGCTAAGTGGATGACAACTCTAAGTGGTCTCCCTTTGTTCCCCAGTCCATCACCTACCTGCACAAATGCATTGAAAAGAAATAAGAGAGACAAGCTCCCAAAAATCAGAAAAACTGAGTAATTCCAACTCCATCCCGTAAAATACTTAAGTTGAAAATATATTGTAAAATAGTAGGTTAATAGGGTTAGAAAGCATAGTACACATACACACCTGTATATATATATAATGATTAATCACATAATTAATTTCAATTAATCCAATTATTTAAGGAGAGGAAAGAGAACACCAGTAAGCCGGGGTCAATCCCCTGTAACCACTTACTTCATCATTGTAGGCCGGGGTCAATCCCCTGTAACCACCTACGGATAACGTAATGACCATAACAACAGAGTCCCTAGTGTGCACACCCCTTCTACTTGGATCACAACAAGATAGAAGGAAGACAGTAACAGAATAATCAGCATAGTAACCAGAGAACCTGTAGGTGCCGCTAAACCTCTCATACAGGGCAACCTGTTCATCATTTCCCTCCGATATTTCACTTTACGTGATTAACATCTTTTAATTCAAGTCATCACATAAATCACGTACACAATTACGTCATCGTTGTCCAATCCAGTGTGAATATATTTCATCCATCATAATCTCAATCCATTCATAGCGATTTCAGTAACTCATTTCACAAGCGTCACTTGAGTTCATTTGTCACTTCAGATTCATAATCATTTCATTATCACAAGTTCTTACTAATTCCAACTTTCTTAAAATTTCAATAATAATAATAATAACGGTAATAATGATAACAATAACAATAACAATAACAATAACAATAATAATAATAATAATAATAATAATAATAATAATAATAATAATAATAATAATAATAATAATAATAATAATAATAACAATAATAATAATAATAATAATAATTATAATAATAATAATAATAATAATAATAATAATAATAATAATAATAATAATAATAATAATAACCATAACATTACTAAATGACATTAAGCGGTTTTAATAACGTTATAATAAACATATTTGTCATATCGTATATCGTCCATAGTCATGATTCATAATCGAAATCGATAGTCGTCGTCCATTTTGTCATTCGTATTCATAATCCGCATTAAGTCGATAATCCATAATTATAGTCCATACTTAAATATTTTATAAGCACATAATAATCACATAATCAATTCGTTTTACACTAACGGGATCTATGTTTAGATGGACATCGGAGATTAACTCGTGACGCGTGCCCAAAAGTTAAGTTCACGAACGGATTAACACTCTTGATATTCCTCGTCTACGCAATCGGAGTCTACAATAGACATTAACGATATCTAAGTTAGTTACCTAAATAACCCCTTTTTTTATATAAAATAAACAATTTAAATAATTCAAATAACTTAAAGAATTCTTAATGATTTTAAGAGAGTTTATAAATCAAAGTTTATGGTTTTAAATTATTTATGAAATCATTTTAAGTACTCAAAGATTACTTCATCTTAATTTTCATTAACTTAAACAATTATTTTAAATATAAAAAAAACTAACTTTATTATACTTCTTACTTTGTTTTAGAAAAAAAAAATTAAGAAATGTTTTCAAGTTATAAAAGACTAAGTTAATTAATCTAAAATACACCAACTTAATAAAGTAAGCTAGTTTAGGAAAGTCATTTGTTTTACTTTTTTTTAAAAAAATAAACTTAATTAAAAGGGGAAGGGGAGGTTTACTGATTCAAACAATCAGTTGACAAAACCAAAAGAAAAAAAAACGAAAGACGGTAAGAAGGAACAGGGGAGGCGAATCAGTGGGGAAGAAGAGGAAGGAGATGGCGCTGGTGGTGGCGGGTCGTCGATGAAGTCAGGCAGGGGACGGGGTCAGGTGGTGGCTGGGCGCGGGTTGCCGCTGGGGAGCAGCAGATAGGCGCCGCGAAGCAGGGAGGTGAGGGTGAAGCGAAGGGGAAGAGTGTGCGGCTGGCGGTGGTGTGCAGGTGGCGTTGATGGTGGCGCGAGGTTCAGGTGGTCATGGTGGTTCGTTCGGTGGTGCTCGGTTGGTTCAGCGTGATAGGGGGGAAATTTATGGTGGTTTGAAATTTTATTTTCAATTTTATTTTCCAAAACGAAAATCAGAAATTAAGGGAGAAGAGAAAGAGATTGAAGCAAACCTTTGAAGTTTAATTTGTTTACTTGAGTAATTGGGTGCGTGTAGTTAATTATTTATAGAGGTTTTGGCCAGAATTTTGAGCTTTGGGTCAAGGTCCATTAATGGTGGGTATGGTGAGGTATGGTGTAGGGATTAACTTTTGACTGATTTTACTCCCAAAATCCGGGATTGTGGATTAAGTTCCTGACAAGAACTGTTGAGTTTGTGGAAAAAAATTCCTTTGGCTCTGTTTCATACGTGAGGGAGGAAGATGGTGATGAAGATCCCATTTTCTTTTCCTTTTTTTTTTTGTTTTAGTTTCCTTTTTCTTTTTGGCTAAAAGACATATGGCTATGGACTTGTATTTGGGCTTTGGATTACTAAAATGGATGGACAACTTGTACAAGGATACCCATAACCAAAAATAAAGAGTTTAATTTACCATAGTTAAATTATTTAGAAATAATCATTTAAATAAAAACTTGTTAAATAAATCAAAACTAAATGAAATTATTATTTTAATAAACGTAGTTATCAAATAAAATCGCATTATCATAAAATAAAATTTAAGTGGAAATAATATTAACCCTTAATAATAATAAAATAATCTTTGAAAATTCGGGGTATTACACTTTAAAACTGCACAAGAAGTGGACGTGGCAGAAATCATTCATGGAGTACCTTACAAATGTTCTCCTTTAGAAAAGAAAAAGTTTTTGGCTCCAAAGGATATGAAATCTGGACAAAAGAGGACATATACTTTTGATGCCAAAAAAGCTAATGCTACTTTCGACTGGTTGTTATCTAACAAAAAGATAAAATTGGTAGGGAGACATAGAGTAAGAACTGCTGAAGAGGTTAAGGGTAAAAAATACTGTAAATGGCATGATATAGTAACTCATGATACTTCTGAGTGCATTATTGTTTTTAGAAATAAAATCCAGGATGAAATTGATAAGAAAAATATCATGTTTCCTGATGATGAAGATGTGAATGTAGTTGGAATGGATGAACCATTTGAACTTTTCTGTGGTATGGTAGAAACTAATAGTGTATTTACTGTTACCTTGCAGGCATCTCAAGCTACTGAAATAGGTAACCATCTCTTCAACAGATTGCTCGATGAAGGAATCTTGGTTATACCAAAAATAGCCAATGAAGAAGGGTTGGAAGATATGTGCAGATGGCACATAAATGGGTCACATACAACAAACCAGTGCCAAGTGTTCAAAGGGTTCCTGACTAGGCAATTGAATCTCAAAAGATTGGTTGTCTCAGACATGGAACAACATGCAATGAAGCTGGAAGAATATAAAGCCAACTTAGCCAAAGTGAAGGATACAACTCCAAACCCATTAATGCATGAGGAAAGAGCTAAAACCTATAAGGAAGCAGCGCAAAAATCCCCATTGCAGACTAGGGCAATAGAAAGGTTGAAGGCTCTGAGGAATGGAATGTGCTCACAATGTGTAGACAGGCTTCGAAATGGTTAGAACTCAGATTATTCCAAATGATCCCACGTATGTGCCTGCTTATCATCGTCCATTCCAGAAAAGGTCCAGAAGTCAAGGACGAAGAAAATATGACATCCTTTGTTTATGTCCCTCCTTAAAAGGAAAAGAAAGGGAGCCAAGTCATGCTCCTATTCATAGGGACCAAGGGGAGATAAAAATCAAACCAGTAGTTAAGCCATTGCCACTACAAGATGTCCAAAATTTACCTAAGAGTAGGACATCAAAGATGAGAGAGCTAAGTGCAAAAGCTGCTGCAGCAAGGGGTCAAATTAGCAATCAAAATATGCAGGAGTCCCTTATTGCAAATGTAAGAATTGATGAAGAGGCACTACAAGCTGGCATCACTAAATTGTTACCTCTGGAGGAGGAGCAATGTGGTGAATCGTATACAAAGAATGATGACCAACAGCCTCAAGGAGGTGACTCTCTTATGAAAGAGATTCTAGGAAATGGCTTTAATGAGGATTATGTTTCAAAGTTTGGGTCTGAAGGTTTAGACTTACTGGTGTCAGACAGTGACTGAATGTTAGATGGAGACCAGCTGATGAATGAGCCTCAAGCAGAAATGGGAGAGAGACAGAACGTGCAGTGTACCAGACCAACCCCACATCATGGGCGGATGAAGTTGACAAAGAAGAGAGGGCAGGTAAATTTAAAGTTTCTTCTTCCCGAAGTTTGTCATCTTATTTAAATGCACCTCACAAGAAAGTGCCGAATAAGACATCTCTAAAAACTAACCTAGAGAAATTAATCATATATAAAATCTTTAGGTCAGTTAATGTTGACAATAGGCACACTAAAGCTTTATTTCTAAATGTTGATTTTGAGGGAGTTCGCTTAGGCAAAGTATTGGTGGACACTGGAGCTACTGTTAATATTATGCCACTCTCTGTGTTTAGAAAGCTAGGAAAGACCAGAAGAGATTTGCATAATATACAAATCAACATAACTGGTTAGTCTGGTTTATCAGAAAAAGTGGAAGGAATGGCTATCCTAAAAATTAGAGTAGGAACTAAAACTATTTATACTGGTTTCTTCATAGTCGAAAGTGACACTAATTATAATACAATTTTAGGAAGAGATTGGTTACGCCATAACTATGCTATTCCATCATCACTCCACCAAGTCTTAATTTTCTGGAATGGTGACACTTATGAAATGGTTCAAGATGATGAGGAAATTTGTATAATTACATCTTCTGATTCTGTTTTTATTAGGGACTCTCTAAAGTCAGTTCATACTATTAAAATTGAGGTTGCTCTACATCTTGAGTCTCAAACTCACCAAGAGATGGAAGACTTAGGTGCAATCCTCATTGAAGAAGTCGAGGACGTCCCAGAAGTTGAAGACATTCAATCAAAATATGAATATGTTCAACAGGCACCAGACTATGATCAACGCTTAGCTCTCATTAGTTTATAGAGTTAGGCTGTATTTTTCTTATAAAAGTTTATTATGTTTATAAACCAAGAAGAATGTTGTAAGGGGTTTACCCTATTATTGATCAAGTAATGAAAGATTTAGTTTTTAGAAGATACCAAGAGGATTTTCTTATCAATTCTAATGTATGTTGCTCAACTTTATACGAAACTGCATCCTTTGAAGAGGAGGATGAAAAAGTATGGGCGAAAAGTGAGGATATTAAACAGGAGGTTCACGATCCAATAGAGGAAGTAAATTTAGGGCACAATGAAAATCCGCGTGTTACTTACATAAACAATCTCCTCACTAATCAAGAAAAACAAGAAATAATAGAAATTCTAAAAGAATTTAAAGACTGTTTTGCATGGGAACATCATGAAATGCCTGGCATTGATAGGCAAATAGTAGAGCATAAGCTCCCTATTAAGGACGGATTTAAGCCTGTGGCACAAATTAAAGCCCTAGGAGACTGGCGCCTGAACTAACAAAGCATATACAAGAGGAGATAGATAAACTCCTCAAGGCAAAGTTCATAAGGCCTTACCAATATGCTGGCTGGATCTCCAATATAGTTCCAGTGGTTAAGAAAAATGGCAAAATATGAATCTGCATTGACTTTAGGGATATAAATAAAGCTACACCTAAAGATCAATACCCCATGCCAGTAGCTGATCTCCTAACAGATGCAGCATCAAAATATGAATACATATCTTCTATGGATTGTTATGCGCGATATCACCAATTAAGGATTGCACATGAAGATTATAACAAAACAGCCTTCAGATGTCCAAAGTCATTGGGCTTGTTTGAATATGTGGCCATGCCATTTGGGTTAAAAAATGTTGGAGCCACATACCAGTGAGCAATGGATGGAATCTTTAAGGACATGATTGGTAAAATCATGGAAGTTTATGTGGATGACATACTTGTAAAGTCAAATGACTTTTTAGGACATAAAGAGCATTTGGTTAAGTTATTCACCAGAATGAAAGAATATCACCTAAAAATACATCCACTCAAATATGCATTTAAAGTTAAAGCTAGTAACATTTTAAGATTCCTCATTCACAAGAATGGAATGGAAATTGACCAGAATAAGGTAAAAGTGGTATTGGCAGCCAAGCCACCTTCTAATAAAAAGGAATTACAAAGATTCTTTGGATAGGTCAATTATGTCGGAAGATTCATGGCTAATTTAGTTGGACAAACTAAAAAGTTTTCACCTCTGCTAAGATTAAAACATGAATCAGAATTCAAATGGGAAGAGGAGCATCAAAAGGCCTTTGACCAAATCAAACATGATTTGGCAAGTCCTCCTGTATTGATTCCTCCAAGACAAAATGGAAAACCATTAAGACTGTATCTATCTGTCTGTGAAGACTCCATTGGTAGTCTCCTTACTCATGAAAATGAAAAAGGACATGAGCAAGCCACATTCTACCTAAGTAGAATCCTGTATGATACATAAAAAAGGTATACCATGGCAGAGATATAGTGTTTGTGTTTATATAATGCATCAGTTAAACTCCTACATTATTTCATAGCCTTTACAGTAGAAGTAGTGTCTCCAACAAATGTCACAAAATATATGATATCTCAGCCTTTTATAAAAGGAAGGTTAAGCAAATGGAGTTTACATTTACTACATTTTGACCTAATATATGTGCCACAAAAGGCAGTAAAAGGTCAGGCTCTAGCTGATTTCTTGGCAACCCATCCTTGTTGTGACTCATGAATCATTGATGAAGATGTCCTTCCATGGACCTTATTCTTTGATGGGTCCAACACTAGAGAAACAGCAGGAGCTGGGATATGTATTTTATCTCCTGGCAGGATCCCAACTAAGCTAGCAGTAACCCTCAAGGGTCCATGTACCAACAATAGAGCTGAATATGAAGCTTTAATAATTGGATTGAATATGCTGCTAGAATTAGGAGCCAAGAAAGCAAAGATATATGGGGATTCCCAGTTGGTCATTTACCAAATGAATGAAGAATTCAAGAGTATATCATCAGTATCACAGGAGTGTGGAAAGAAAGCACAAAAGTTGTCTAAACAATTTAAGGAAATCACTTTTATACACATTCCCAGAGAAGAAAATAAAGTAGCAGATCATCTATCTCAAATAGCTTCTGCTAGGGAGGAGATACCTTCAAAAAATGAAGATATCATTCTCCAAGAGAAAGTCCTAGAGCCTCTTAGGGAAACTGATAAGGAAGGATTAGAAAATATATTAGAAGGCTGTAAAATGTCAATATTAAGAGAGGAAAAGGACTGGAGAGATGACATTATCCAGTCTCTCCAGAACCAAACTGGGATAAAAGTGCCAAATAGAATCAAAATGGCAGCAACTAAGCTCGATATACAATTTGGTGAAGTACACAGAAAGGATCCAGAAGGATTACTTTTAAGATGTGTGGATGCTGGAGAAGCTCTAATCCTCATGGCGAAGATTCACCAAGGGTTATGTGGAGCTCATTAAAATGGCCTAAAAATGAGATGGGTTATACGAGCATGACTTCTATTATCCCACCATGAGAAAATATTGTATAGATTATGCTAAAGGTTGCAAAAGATACCTGAGATTTGGACCTATCAGCAGGGCACCAGCCTTAGAACTTAAGTACATTCTTAAACCTTGGCCCTTCAGAGAATGGTCATTAGATGCCATAGGGGAAATTAACCTTGCATCTTCTAAGAAGCATTTATATATTCTAGTGGTAACTGATTACTTCACTAAATGGGTAGAGGCTCAGGCTTTCAACAAGATCATACCCAGGTTGTAATAAACTTCTTGGAAGAATAAATCTTTACAAGATTTGAAATTCCAGAAACTATCACCTTTGATCAGTCCACAATATTTAGGAATCCTGACCTGCTGGATTATCTCAATCAGTTTGGGATCACCAAGTTGCATTCAACACCTTACTATGCTCAAGCAAATGGTCAAGATGAAGCCACCAATAAGATCATAGTAAAAGGGATCTCAAAACTAATAGATAACAATCCAAGAAAATGGGATGAGTTGCTGTTATATGCCCTATGGGCCTACATGACCTCTAAAAGGGAAGTAACAGGAGTTACCCCCTTTAACTTAGTTTATGGGCACACTCCAGTTATCCCAGCTGAAGTGAATGTAAGATCATTAAGGGTAGCCCAACAAATGGGATTATCAGGAGATGACTATTCACAGGCAATGAACATTGAAATTATGGATGCTCTAGAGGCTAAGGAAGAAGCTCTAGCCAAAATAAGAATACAAAAAGAAAAGGTTGCTAGGGCCAATAACAAAAAGGTAGTGCCTAAAGAATTCCAGGAGAACGATAAAGTTTGGAAAATGTTTCTGCCAGAAGCAGCTTACAAAGATCCCTAATTAGGGAAATGGTCACCTAAGTGGCAAGGCCCCTTTATCATTCACAAGAAAATGTTTAGAAATGCGTACGTACTAAAGGATATAGATGGTAACATAAAAGATATAGCCTTGAATGGCAAATTTTTAAAGAAATATCACCCATCCATATAGGAACAACATGATCCTGTGTTTCAACAAAAACATGCGGAATTGTTCCAAACAACAAAGGATTATTAAAATTACAACATAATAAAAATGTTATGTCCTAAACAAATGATATTATTTTGGAGTTACCAAGAACAATGCAGGATATGAGTTAGAAGCAAGAGAGTACAGGATGATGATAAAAATATTGTGTGGGGAACATTTCAAAATGTTGTCTCTAGACACAACTCCTTTTAATTAAAATGTTCTTAGTGATTCTATCTCCAATATAGATAAGTCATAGTACAAATGTAACAATGTTATCTCAAATGGTATTCTTGTCAATAATATATTTAATCAACATGATTAATTTGCTTTAACACAAGTTTTTGATTCACCAAATTGAATCAATGATAAACCCATTTATTAATTGTATTCCCTACAAAAAAAAAATTGTTTCTAGTTCCCATGAAATTAAGCAGTTAGGAAATAACTATATGACATATAAAGCACCTAAGTCTTTATATATATGTGATCTCCAAAAGATCTTAGATTTAAACCAAAATGGATTACACATATCTTCCCATGTTTTACCAACCTGCTCCAAAAGAGATGCCATACCCATCAAAATGCTCGAATCACCACAAAGCATTGAATATCATATCTGGAGATAGGAATGAGTTTACTAAGCATGAATCTACAAAATGGACCTCCTTTATTCAAAAATACTTTGGAGACAATCCTGTTATGCAACAGAACTCAGAGAATAGAAGAGAATCTAAGGCCTTCCAAATAGGGTCTAATTTAGATCTCGTAAAAGAATTGATATTTACAAAACTTGAAAGGATTGATCAAGTGACTTTTCTTCTAGTTTGTAAATCACGGGGCAAAGTCATCATAGAAGAGATATGGAAGCCTAACATCTCTTGGAGATATCTGAAAAAGCTCTTTATCAAAGGAACTAAAAAGAAGGTTAAGGTCTACAGAATGGTGGATGGATCATCATCAAGGGTCTTAGTACAATACAAATGTTCATCTCATATTTGGTATGATCTCATGGCCTACAATGTAAATCCTTGGTGGTTATCACCAATTAACCTTGCAAGCGTGAACCTTGAAGAGACTTTCTTAATAGATTTCACAACAGCCAGAAAGAAAGGTGAAGGAATACATGAAAGGTTATTATTCCCAATTACTTTTAGTCATCCAAAAAGAGCACTTATTCATCACCTTAGAACAATGGAAGAAGTCAATTCAGAACACTACTGGATGATATTGGCTATAACCATTAGAAGTCCCATTCTGCTTATAATTTGTGTAGTGCTGAGTGCATCACTCCACAAATCAGGGGGGCAATTTGTTACTACCATTTTTGAATGTCAAGTAACATTTATGTTGGTGCATTGAATCAAACCTCAAAAGGTTTAATTTATGCTTTAAAATAAGGGCCCAATATAGATATAAAGCCCATCAAGCGAAGTCAACAGAGGTCAAAGTCAACAAAAGCCAAAGGAAGATTATCTAGAGATGAAAGTCAAAGGCAGTAAAAGATTAGTTGTCAAAAGATAATCAGAAGATTGTTCAACATGGAGAAAAACGTGCATTATAGGGTGACGGTTATTTAGCGCCAGAAAATAGTTAAGGTTTGAATAAAATATGATTCAAACATTTTCCCTCCCCAACATGCATGGAAGTTACATGCTATGATTCTCTATAAAGAGAGAAACTATTATCAAGAAAAAGACACACGAACAATCCATTAAAACTCTAGCATTTCTTTCCTTAGCATAGCTTAGCACTGGTATAGCCAACCCCCTTCTGGGGTTGTAGTTTGGTTCCTTATATTTAGCTTAGGCATCCGGGCATGTTCTGGCGCCATTAGGCAAGATCTCAAATTCTCCAATTGAAGCAGGGAACCATGGAGGTAACAGCCTTCGTGTCTCCTCTTTAGTTGTCCGGTTGGCTTATCCCTTGTGTGTTGTAAAATTCATCTCTAAGTTTGTGGCATGTATGGGAATTTTGTGCTTTAATTAAAAGCTTGATTACTGTTTGCTCTATTTATTGCTTTTCGCCTGAAGTTAATTTATGTTGTAGTTTCATCGTTAATTAAATTGCAACAGAGTACGTTAGCAAGGTTTAATTAATTAAAACCGAAAATGCCCAGGGACTAAGTCTCCCAAGGCATTCAATATCAAATTATTGTGTGTCCATTGACTTGTTTGCAAGGTCAACAAACTTATTTTGCACCAACAACTATGCTTGTACCAATTTAATCAATACAATACAATATAATACAATTCAATAATATATACTTGGATTGAATATCGAGTAATTATAGACTTTTGTTAATCTTACGCTCGAGTCTTAACACTCTTAGATCAACATATGCAATACAATCGCTAACATAATCAGATCTACCAATTGTAACAAGCCTCTAATGAGTACAATCTTTCAATTCTAACTCCTATTAGCTAGACAAAAACTCATGATATTGCGCAAGTACTGAATTACACAATTGTAACAAATCAATAGGAATTACTCTAATCTAATCCAAACATTGAAGAACTTTATATCACAATCAAAGAGGTATAAACATGGCTTCCCTCACTAAACCCTAGAAATATACTACTCACTCATGATATTAAAGAACACAATAAACATAATCAAAGTAAAGGAATTCATTAAACTAAACTAAGTAGGAAACAACACCGAGTAATTGATGAACAACGAAAGTGGAATCAATGATCTTTACAACTCTAAAGCAAAAAGTGCATACAAAACTTAGGGAGAAAAACTCAATGTTTAACCTAATAAAACGAAGAATAAAAATGAACTAATTGAAATTACTAAAACCCTATTTATAGATTTTGCAAAACCGGCTAAAAATAAGATAAATAGTCAAACCCGAAAAATCGCCCAGTCAATCGGGCCAAACAGCCCGATCGGGGGACGCTGCTTCTTTAACTACGGGCTTAGTTGGAATTCCGCCCAGACAGGCGCGCAAGCAGTTTTAGCCCCTTTTTAGCCCGGTCCACGGGGATAAATGCACATGGGTAACTTAACTCACCCGGCTCGGCGAACCATCCCGGTCGACCGGGCTTGAGCATTTCTTCAGCTCCGACGCGAATTCTTCCACCAAATCTCTTGTGAGACTTCTCGGATCCACTATGGGCCATATGTGATCATTGGACTATCTTTCCGTGGCTCAATAAGGCCTTAGATGCCTAACCGGCGCAATAACAGCTAATAGACGGAAACAAGTCCAAACATATCATTTCACACAAAAGCGAGTTCAAAATGGTACTCAATGCTAAGGGAATCTGGGCTTAAAACTCTATATAAAATGGACACATCAAAATCCCCTAAGCTAACATTTTGGTTCTCCCTAAGCAAAACAACACAAATGAGTCACAACATGAAATTGTTTCACACCATAGAAAATTCATTTCAAAAGTATCAGTGGACTCAAAATAAATCAAGAAGGCAGGCATCATCATCAATCAATCATATCAATCCAACAACCGATCACCGGGAAAGGCAATCAAGTAAGGCTACTACGAATGTCATGCAGATACTAAGATGGTGCTCACAAGGATACTGTAACACCCCGAAAATTCTCTAATTTATAAAATACCTTTTTACCACAAAATATAGAGAATTACCAAAGTATTATATCCCGTGTGATAACGTATCGGCTTATTCAGAATTTTAGAGCGGAAATAAATAAAGAACTTTGAAAACATAGTTAAACTTAGTCAACCACAAAGTCAACTCCAAAACCAAACTAAAGTTAAACCAACATAAAAGTCAAACTATTTAAAACGATAACTAAACCAAAAATTATAAAAGTATTAAAGAACTAAAACACAAGCTATCCAAAAGATTTCCCGAACTCAATGATGCATCATCTTCAGACCTGAAATGGTCGATGCTTAAAGGACTGCTCACCAAATGGGTCATCACAGGATCAATAAAGCACAACCATGATCGACACACAGAAAGACACATAATCAGCAAAGCTGAGTACTAAATAATAAATAAAACATATAAGTATATAACCTAACATGATACTAATAAGCATTTAAATGAGAGATAAATAATAATATAACAAAGTAGCAGACTCATTTAACTAAACTTGACTCCACGAAACCGATAGATTAATTATTAATAAATTGAATAGTCAATGGATAGAGTTGTCCAACCAAAACTTGTCTTCAATATAGAAGACGAAGTACGGGCGCGACTCCGTACTCTCGCGACCAATGATATCGAGGTACTAATTAAATAAAATAGGACACGGTGATCAATCCGGTCCCAAGAAAAGCCATGTGCTACCACCATGTACTCTAACTCATACTAGTCCAACACTTCAGACGTGCACAAGTCTTAAGCTTATTGCTATTCACTTTCCACTTAAAGTATTAATAAATTATTTGAGTGTTAAGACTCACAACCATAAGACAACCAACATAAATATCAAGGATACACAAAATTCCAATTTTTATCTTATGATTATATGATGTGACCATAAAACTCAATTAATCCAAGAATAATCTCAATCCTTAATTAATTACCAATCATCCTTTATTTGTTGACTTAAATCAACAATCAACCAGCAAGTCAATAGGTAAATATCCAACTTTACTAAACAAGGCCCACGGTCCTTATAAGGTAAATAATAAAATAAAATACAAGGGAACAACATGATACATTTCATGATCCAATAACAATATATTTATTAATCCCTCATGTGAATTAATAGAATAAATGTTCCCAACCCACAAGCTTGCATCAATCATCCATACAAACATATAATACTTCATCATAGGCAACATGCTTCACACAACTGTATAAAACATGCAATTTCACTTAAATATAAGCCACATATGAACTATAAAAGTTCCCTATACATGATACTAATATCAATCCCAACCTTAGGACATGATACTACTCTAATAACACATAGGTATGTACGTACCTTGTGTAGAGAATATGAGTGGCCACTTTCTCAACCTTAGAAATCACTCAAAGTAAAGTCTCCGCCTATCAAATGCCAAAACATCCAAGTATTAATACTCTAATAAAAATTACAGCAACTTTAAAATACTTTAAACTCCCTTAAAAAGTGTTTTAAAACTCCTTTAAACATCAACACTTCAACCTTTAGTATCCTTAGTATAGTACTACCATACTAGTCATTAAAAACCCTTATAAAAATCAATACTTTACCATTTAATATCCACCATAGGTGTACTAAAAAAATTCCAGCAATATATAATTTCCTTTTTTTTTTTAGAAAGAGAAAATTCATTAATTGAAGGCCAAACGACATCTACAATATGTATTAAAGAAAAACAAGATACAATCAAACAAGGCTAAATCAAATTCGTCTTCGAAGGAACTACAATGAACCAGATCGAGCAATACAGCGCAGCCCCCTTGTATTTCCTGAATCAAGTAGCTATTGATGAGGAAGTCTATCATTTTGATGTAGTTTGGGAGGAACATTCTTGACCGAGTCATGTTGACCGCATCAGAGATTCTAATACCTTCATGTTGAGTCTCGAACTTCAACTAATGAGAACAATTTCTCATACCTAAAAACAAAAAAACCATACTCACAACTCCCATAGGGGAGAAGGAGATTTCCAAAACAGAAACTAAAAACCCCATAACAGGGTTTGAAAAGATCTCATAAAGAGAGACTAATTTATTAAACAAAACAAGAAAATGAATTAAAAACTGAAATTAAAAGGGGAAAAGGGGCTTACCATGGATGAAATCATCCATGGCAGCCCCTAACTGATGAAGAAGGGGTAGGGAAGGCTAGGGTTTGAGAGAGAAAGAGGGGGGGGGGGAATATATAATTTCCTTAAAACCCTTTTAAAGTCACTTAAACATAGTTCTAACGATTTAAAATACTCAATCTTATATAATAGAACATAGTACGATGATTCTAATAGTTCTAAAGATTTAAAATGCTCAATCTTATATAATACAACATAATACTATTATTCTAACTCTTAAAAACATCAAAAATCCATGCTTTCATGCTTAAAACCTAATTTAAACGTATATATTAAATCTGAAATTTATTTACTATACTAAACTAAATATATAACATGAAATTAATATTAAAATAGTTAATGATACAAAATTTAATTATTACATCACCAAAACAATAGTTAAAACATTAAAACTCATCATTAAAATAATATAGAGGAGGAAGAGAGAATTAAACCAAGAGGAGGAAGGAGGAACACGGCCGAGTGAGAGATAGATAGAGAGAGAGAGAGAGAGAGAGAGAGAGAGAGAGAGAGAGAGAAGGGACGCCGGTGATGGGTTGCTGCCGTCGGCGGCTTGCTGCTGGTCCGACGATGGTGCAGTTGGCCTAGAAGAACAAAGGGGAGAGAGAGAAAATAGGGTGAGGGAGAGAGAGGAGTGCCGTGAGAGAGAGAAGAGATAAGAGAAAATCAGGGCTTTGTTTATGTGGCAAAATTTGTGAGATGAGAGAGTATTTATAGGTTCACATTAGGGTTTAAAAGAAAATTGGGCTTGATGTGTTAGTTTAATAAAAGATGGTCATATGAAAAGCTACAAAGGTTTGGGCTCCTCTAACCCAATATTAAAATCTTTTGTACTTCAACTCCAACTAATTAAGTATTACATAACTTTCAAAGTATGACTAAATAAAATATTTTGTTAGTTGAAAGCATTAAATAATCCTTTGACTTTAAAAATAGTCAATACTTTAAGAAATTAATTATTTAAATACTAAAACATATATAAATATACTTTAAGTATATTTATAAAATTCATAAAATTATGGGGGATTACAGTCTACCCCTCTTAAAAGAAGTTTCGTCCCGAAACTTGACACGAAAATCCTTACAGTTTCAAAATTTTGGCTCAAACCTTTTCATTTGGAAATACTTGTGTCACAACATGTGCATACTTTACCATTCTTAAAATCACTTGTGTCACCACATTGACACATTTTCCGAAGCAGAAACCAGTTTATTTTGCACCAACATGTGCAAATTGCCAAAATAAGCATGAAAATGCATAAAAATACCATAAAATAAGGCAAAAAGCGCGAAATTCTATCGCACTCTTCCCTCTTAAAGAAAATGAGTTACGCCCTCGTAACTCACCTCAATGAACAAATCAGGATAGTTCTTCTTCATTTCATCTTCGGCTTCTCACGTTGCCTCTTCGGAATCATGGTTAGACCAAAGCACTTTCACGATACTCACATCCTTATAGCGTATACTACGCACCTTTCTATCCAGGATTTTCACAGGTCTTTCCTCATAGGTGTAATACCCCGAATTTTCAAAGATTATTTTATTATTATTAAGGTTTAATATTATTTCCACTTAAAATTTATTTTATGATAATGCAATTCGATAACTATGATTATTAAAATAATAATTTCACTTAGTTTTGATTTATTTAACAAGTTTTATTTAAATGATTATTTATAAAATAATTTAATTATGGTAAATTAAACTCTTTATTTTTGGTTATGGGTATCCTTGTACAAGTTGTCCATCCATTTTAGTAACCCAAAGCCCAAATACAAGTCCATAGCCATATGTCTTTTAGTCAAAAAGAAAAAGGAAATTAAAACAAAAAAAAAAGGGAGGTGAAAACAGTTTCACCATCTTCCTCTCCTCCATTCTTCTTCGTCTGATTCACAGCACACAAGAACCAAGATTTTCAACACAAAATCTCAGCTTTGTCAGTAAATAATTGAAACTCAATCCACAATTTTCGGATTTTAGGGACAAATTTTCAAAGAGCTACCACCATAGCCCACACACCTCACCTCCACCATTAATGGAGCTTGAGCCAAAGCTCAAAAATTCGACCAAAACCTCTATAAATACTGAACTTTATTCACCCCAATTGCTCAAGCAAACACACTTCAAAGGTTTGCTTCAATCCTTTATCTTCTTCCTTAATTTCTGATTTTTGATTTTGAAAATTAAAAATGAAAATTCAAACCACCATTAATACCTCCCTCTGTTCCTCTGAACCGCCTGAACCACCACGGCGAACCACTTGAACCGTCGAGCCTCGTTCCGGCCACCAAACCGCCACCCAAACACCCCTGCTTCGCGGTGCCCCTGCTGGTCCCTGACGGGAACCCGCGCCAGCCGCCGCCCACCTAAAACCACCCCTCCCCGCCTGATTCGCCGTCCGCCCGAAACCACCTGCGCCACCTTCCTATTCTTTTCTCCACCTTCGTGCCTCCCCTGCTTCGCTCCTCTATCTTCTTTCATCTCCCCTCTGCTTTGTTTCTCAGTTTGAGAAACTGAGATCTTTTTTTTTTTTAAAAATCTCCTTTCCCTTTTCTCTTTTTAGTTTAATTGGGTTTTAGTTATTTTGTTAGTTTACTTTTATATTTCTTAAACCAAAAACCCATCTTTCCTAAATTACTTACTTTAGTGAAGTTACTATGTTTTAGTTAACTTAATCTTTTATAACTTGAAAATATTTCTTAATTTTCTAAAATAAAGTAAGAAGTATAATAAAGTTAGTTTTTATGTTTAAAATAATCGTCTAAGTTAATGAAAATCAAGTTGAAGTAATCTTTGAGTACTTAAAATGATTTCATAAATAAATTGAAAACCATAAACTTTAATCATTAAGAATTTCTTTAAGTTATTTAAATTATTTAAATTGTTTGTTTTATATAAAAAGGGGTTATCTAGGAACTAACTTAGATCTCGTTAATGTCTATTGTAGACTCCGATTGCGTAGACGAGGAATATCAAGAGTGTTAATCCATTCGCGAACTTAACTTTTGGGCACGCGTCACGAGGTAATCTCCGATGTCCATCTAAACATAGATCCCATTAGTGTAAAACGAATTGATTATGTGATTATTCATATATAAGTATGAACTATAATTATGGATTATCGACTTAATGCGGAATATGAATACGAATGACAAAAAGGACGACGACTATCGATTTCGATTATGAATCATGACTATGGACGATATACGATATGACAAATATGTTTATTATAACGTTATTAAA
The DNA here is from genome assembly GCA_947646795.1 of Beta lomatogona. Taxonomy (NCBI): domain Eukaryota; kingdom Viridiplantae; phylum Streptophyta; class Magnoliopsida; order Caryophyllales; family Amaranthaceae; genus Beta; species Beta lomatogona. The sequence continues at coordinate 20,109 of CANSNZ010000681.1, read as the reverse complement.
ACCGCTTAATGTCATTTAGTAATGTTATGGTTATTATTATCATTATTATTATTATTATTATTATTATTATTATTATTATTATTATTATTATTGTTATTATTATTATGATTATTGTTATCATTATTACCGTTATTATTATTATTATTGAAATTTATGAAAGTTGGAATTAGTAAGAACTTGTGATAATGAAATGATTATGAATCTGAAGTGATAAATGAACTCAAGTGACGGTTGTGAAATGAGTTATTGAAACCCCTATGAATGGATTGAGATTATGATGGATGAAATATATTCACACTGGATTGAACAACGATGACGTAATTATGTACATGATTTATGTGATGACTTAAATTAAAAGATGTTAATCATGTAAAGTGAAATATCGGAGGGAAATGATGAACATGTTGCCCTGTATGAGAGGTTCAGCAGCCCCTACAGGTTCTCTGGTTACTATGTTGATTATTCTGTTAATAGTCTTCCTTCTATCTTGTTGTGATCCAAGTAGAAGGGGTGTGCACACTAGGGACTCTGTTATTATGGCCATTATGTTATGCGTAGGTGGTTACAGGGGATTGACCCCGGCCTACAATGTTGAAGTAAGTGGTTACAGGGGATTGACCCCGGCTTACTGGCGTTCTCTTTCCTCTCCTTAAATAATTGGATTAATTATGTGATTATTCATTGTATATATATGTGTACGTGTGCTATGCTTTTCAACCCTATTAACCGGAGTACTATTTTACAAATTATTTTCAACTTAAGTATTTTTACGGGATGGAGTTGGAATTACTCACTTTTTCTGATTTTTGGGAGCTTGTCTCTCTTGTTTCTTTTCAATGCATTTGTGCAGGTGGGTGATCGACGGGGGAACAAAAGGGAGATCACTTAGAGTTGTCATCCACTTAGCTTATGATTTAGCTTCCGCTGAAACTTTGAAACACTTAAGTAATTAGTAATATTTAATGAATGATTTACTTGGTTGTAAGGATTAATATATTTGAATTTAGTATGCTTTAATCTAGCCTTGCATTTATTTCCAAGGAGATAAGTGCGGCGGTAGCACGCCCATTGATTCGAACCCTCGTGGATTTTCCCCATCTCGAGTTTTATTTAATGAAAAAGGGTTCGGGTTGGCGGGGGTGTTACAAAGTGGTATCAGAGCGGAGTTTAGATTAACGAGGGAAAGACTAAAATTATTAAAATATAATAATTAGGAAAATGAATCAAATAGGGTTGAACTTAAAATTGGTTTAGGAGGTCAAAATAATAAATTATATAGGAAAAATGAATTAGGATTAAAATATGACTTAAGGATTTAGTATGGGTACGAATGGGTTATATGTACATGTATGAAAGTACTCGCTAAAGGTACTTATTAATTGTTTATGATATTTTATTAGATGGCCAAGACACGTTTGACCGCCAGGAAATGCACCAGAACCCCTCGTCCAGGACCCTACCTTCTAAGGATGAGGGTAGGAGAGTCTATTTCAGCTTATATTTACAGTTTACGTTTAACAATGAAGTGTTACCACCTCAATGAAGGTCACGGGCATTCAGATTACCTCACGCCACCTAAACAAGCCGATGTTTTGATTCACACTCTCCCCAACGATGGTCCTTATGCCGGAATCAAGAGCGAATACTCTGATGTTCTGAAAAATGGAAGGCCAAACTATGAACGATACACATTGAAAGGGAAGTGGTATCTCACATTGAGTTACCTGGAGAAAAGGATGCTCGATGCTAGGGCCAAGTGGCTTAATGACCATTACCCACTGATGACGAGGAACCCAACTATAGTGACAATGAAGAAGTAGGAAGCAACCCCGTCTCATCCGTTGTAAATCTCAATGGAGATGGAGACGGCGATGAAGGTGAAGATGAGGATCCGTCCGAGTACGCTGACTAGAAACCCATATCTCTAGCCCTGACCCTTAGATTTCTAATTAAAGTCGTAAAAGATCTATTAATGTGTTAACTTAGTTAATGATGGTGCAACTAATGCTTATTTGACTACTTGAAAACTCTTATGCTACTATGAACAAATTGTTATGGCACTTTTGGAGTAATGAATAATGAACTTTTGACATGTGAATTGATTGTGAAATGTATGATGAACTTTTGATATGTGAATTGAGTATGAAGTGAATGAATGGTGTGAACCATGATTATGTGAATTAGCTTTTATATAAGAATCAATGTGAATCGTAGAAATACAATGTGAATAACGCAGATAGCTTATGCAATACGTTTATACGCGATCTAGAGCAAGGCGACAAGAAAACCAAATGGCCGAAACTCCCGAACAAGTTGCAGCACGACTTAGGACTCTCGAGCAACTAGCTCAGAGCTTTGGCTTAGTCCTTCAAAACCAGATCAACAACAACCACCATGGAGACGATCCCCAAGCTGCAATGGCGAAAAAGATTTCCGCTTTGAAACCACCAACCTTTGTTGGGAGAGAAGACCCACTACTTCTCGAGAACTGGATAAGAGATTTCGAAAAGATTTTCACGGCCACGGGTACGCCTGAGGCCTAGAAAGTAGACCAAGCAACCTTTTATCTGCATGAAGATGCTGATACTTGGTGGGAAAGTGTAGGACCTACTGTTAAAGCTCAAGAGAACTTTAACTGGGAAGCGTTTAAGGTAGCGATTAAGGCTCGATTCTTCCCCGAGCACATTCGTAGGCAAAAGTACAATGAGTTTAGCAGGTTTAACCGGAGTTATAACATGAGTGTGCAAGAGTACGCTCAGAAATTCAATGAGTATGCCCGATTCTGCCCGACTGTATTGCCAGATGAAGGAACTAAGGCTCAGAAGTTTGAAGACGGACTTAAGTTTGATCTTCAGACTCGAATGAGAGGTAGCACCTCTACTACTTTCGCGGAAGCGTATGCTAAAGCTTCGAATTTGGAAAGAATCTTACAGCGTGAGATAAAGGTGCTAGGTAGACACAAAAGGAAGGAACCTGCCGGCAACATCAACAGCCAAGGGTACGATAAAAGGCCCAACAATGATGGAAACAACAATAACAATGGTGGACGCTACAACAACCGCAACAATCAGAATTCTGGACAACAGGTCCATCAAGGAAATAGGAACCAAAAGAACTTTGTTTGCAAGAAGTGTGCCAAGAACCATCCACGGTTCACTTGTCAGGGTGAAAGGATCAAGTGTTTCGAGTGTGGAGAAGTAGGTCACAAATCGTTCAACTGTCCCAAGAAGCAAGCTCAAAATGGATCTATTGGGAACAATGGTAACAATGGAGGTGGAAACAGAATTCAAAACTTCAATAACAACCGCCCCAGTGGAGGAAATGCTGCACAGAACGGGAACCAGAACAACCGCTCTTTTGGAGGTGGAAATGGAAACTTTGGAAAGAATGGCAATGGGGGCCACACCAATGGAAGAATCAATGTCATGAGCCGAATTGAAGCTGACACTGATGCCAATGTTGTGACGGGTACTTTTCTCGTAAACTCAAATCCTGCTTATGTACTCTTTGATTCCGGAGCGTCTCATTCTTTTATTTCTAACACTTTTGTTAATAAGTATCCCCTCAAGTCTACCCAATCTTGTCGAGCCAATATAGCCATGCCCACCGGTGAAACTGTTTGTTGTAAATCTCTTTTCCAAAGTATCCCTGTAGTCATAGCTGGTATTGAATTACCAGCCGATCTTCTCCTTTTTGACCTAAAAGACTTTGACGTTATCTTGGGAATGGATTGGTTATCTAAGTATAAAGCCAAAATTGAGTGTTATAACCAGAAAATATCTCTTAGAGGACCAAAGTGAAATAGGATATCTTATAAAGGCATAACCTTCCGGCTCGATGTCAAGATAATCTCGGCCACGAACCTTCAAACCTATCTTAGAAAAGGCTACCCAGTCTACCTGTGCCAAGTAAGGGATGTAAGCGTGGAAAACGAGGAGTTGACTCAAATTCCGGTAGTAAAGGAGTTTCCGGATGTATTTCCCAAAGAGCTTCCAGGAATGCCACCAGAGAGGGAAGTGAGCTTTAAGATCGATTTAGTCCCTGGAACAGGACCTATCTCCAAGGCCCCGTATCGAATGGCACCTGCAGAAATGCAAGAATTGAAGGTGCAGTTGGAGGAATTGTTGGATAAAGGGTACATTCGACCTAGTGTTTCGCCTTGGGGAGCCCCGGTGTTGTTTGTTCGGAAGAAAATGGATCTTTGAGGTTGTGTATCGATTATAGGGAGTTGAATAATGCCATGGTAAAGAATAAATATCCGCTCCCGAGGATCGAGGATCTGTTCGATCAACTTCAGGGTGCAACAGTGTTTTCCAGGATCGATTTACGATCAAATTATCACCAATTACGAATCGCTGAAGAAGACATTCCTAAGACAGCCTTTTGTACGAGATATGGCCATTATGAGTTCACCGTCATGCCTTTTGGACTCACTAATGCGCCTGCAGCTTTTATGGACCTCATGAATAGGACTTTCCAGCCATACTTGGATAAGTTCGTGATTGTGTTCATCGACGATATATTGGTATACTCGAAGGATAGAGAAGAGCATGAGGATCAGTTGAGGAAAGTTCTGGAGATTCTTCGAGAAAAGCAATTGTACGCGAAGTTCTCATAGTGTGAATTTTGGTTGGCAAAAGTTTCATTTTTGGGTCATGTGATATCAAAAGAAGGCGTTTCCGTAGATCCATCGAAGATTCAACCAGTGACCGATTGGCCTCAACCTAAGAACGTCACCGAAGTAAGGAGTTTCTTGGGTTTAGCTGGATATTACCGGAGATTTGTGAAAGATTTTTCGAGAACGGTCCAGCCTCTCACTAACCTGATGAGGAAAACAACAAAGTTTCGTTGGGATGATAAGTGTGAGGAAGCATTCCAAGAGCTGAAGAAGAGACTTACAACAGCCCCGATATTGACATTGCCCTATGGAGTAGAAGGATTTGAAGTCTACAGTGATGCCTCAAAGAAAGGTTTTGGGTGTGTCTTGATGCAACATAGTAAAGTAGTGGCCTATGCGTCGAGACAACTCAAAACACATGAACAAAATCACCCTACTCATGACTTGGAGTTAGGAGCCATTGTGTTTGCACTTAAAATCTGGAGACATTATTTGTATGGAGTGCAATGTAAGGTCTATACAGATCACAAGAGTTTGAAGTATCTGTATATGCAAAAGGAGTTGAATAGGAGACTGAGATGTTGGCTCGAGCTTATAAACGACTATGATTTGAAGATAGTGTATCAAGAGGGAAAAGCGAACAAAGTAGCTGACGCGTTGAGTAGGAAGAGTGCTCATTCGCTAAATGTGTTGATCCTAGCCGATGAACTGTGTGAGGAGATTAAGAGATTGAGTTTGGAAATAGTTGAGTCCGGTTATGTGAAAGCTCAGTTGAATGCTCTTACTGTTGGACCAGACATATTTGAGGAGATTCGGGTGAAACAAGTTGTAGATAAGTGGCTAAGCAAGTTAAGAGAGATGAAAGAATGTGGTCAAGCACCAGAGTTCGAGATCGATGGCAATGGCGTTGCAAAGTATAAACGGAGATTGTGTGTGCCACAGGATGAGGAACTCAAGACGAGAATTCTAAAGGAAGCCCATAGTTCGCCGTATTCCATACATCCAGGAGGAGATAAGCTTTATAAGGATTTGAAAAAGCATTTTTGGTGGCATAGGATGAAGCAAGAAGTAGCCGACATTGTCGCAAAATGTTTAACATGCCAGAAGGTGAAAATACAGCATATGAAGCCTGGAGGGAAATTGCAACCTTTGGAACTACCAGGATGGAAATGGGAATCTATCTCTATGGATTTCATCATGGGGTTACCGAATACGAGGTCGGGAAAGAATGCAATATGGGTAATAGTGGACCGTTTGACTAAGACGACAAGATTCGTGGCAATGAAGGATACTTGGTCGTTGAAACAGTTGGCCGATGCTTACTTTAATGAGGTCGTTAGGCTCCATGGTGTTCCGAAGGACATCGTTTCGGATAGGGACTCGAGATTCTTATCTAAGTTCTGGAAACAGCTTCAGACAGCCGTGGGTACACTATTGAAATTCAGCACAACCTTCCACCTAGGGGTGTGCAAAAAGATCCGATCCGAATGATCCGATCCGGTGATCCGTGATCCGGTGATCCGATCCGAAATTTCGGATATCCGATCCGAATTTTGGTTTTCGGATATTTCGGATCGGATATCCGGAAAAATAATCGGATTTTCGGATCGGATACGGATAAGATTTTTTTGCAATGCGGATATCCGAAAACCCGATTTTTTTTTTAACACAAATATCCATAATTCAAATGGGCTAAGCACACAATAGCCCACACTTCACAGTTGAGTGTTGGCAGCCAAATTCGAACATCAAAAACAAAGAGGAAGTGATTACTGAATCTGAGCAGGAGAAAAGGAAGCTGATTACCCAACCATAGCAACTAGATGTCCTAAGCTAAATAGAGAACCAACAAAAGAGACCCTCAGATGGAACTGAGGCAACGACAAAAAAAACCCCCAAAAATACAATTTTTCAAAACATAAAAAAAAACCCATTAATATACCTAAATGTAGAGCTCGATTACTCCGCCTTTGCCTCCGATTGATGTGCCCAAATTTGGATCCAAAAACAGAAGAAAAGACACCATTTTTATCATGATGATTAAAACTGCTACTATAATACTCATCGCACGACATTTGATTCAACCAAATCTGGGCATTGCATTTAAACTCTAACCCTCTTTTTTTGCGACTACTACAACAACTTCTCCTACTATTTTGGAATACAAGCAAGAGGTGAGCAAGCAACTAAGGGGAGAGGAGATTATTAAAAAAAAATATAAAAAAAGGAATGCAAAGAAAGAAGCACTTATCAATTTCTCATTATGTATTTAATATAGGCTATATAGCAAAAGACCATACAATGGCATACATGGGCTTCCCACTGTCCAACACTCTAGCAAGTACTTGAAATTAAAGTGGATTGATATGGACTATAAGCAGTGGGCAATTGGCTTCCGATCAACTAAAACTGAAGTTTCGGATCGCTTTTCGGATATCCGGATATTCTGATCGGATATCGGATCCGATCCGATCCGAAAATCCGGATATCCGAATTTTTTCGGATCAGATTCGGATCGACTTTTTGGCGATCCGAAATTTCGGATCGGGTTGGATCCGATATCCGATAATGCACACCCCTACTTCCACCCAGCAACAGATGGTCAAACGGATACCATTCAGACCTTGGAGGATATGTTGAGAGCATGCGTGATGGATTTCGGAGGATATTGGGATGATCATTTGATGTACATTGAGTTCTCGTACAACAACAGTTATCTCTCGAGCATAAAAATGGCACCTTATGAGGCATTGTATGGACGGAAATGTAGAAGTCCTATATGTTGGAGCGATGTCAACGAGTCGTTGAATTTGGGACCAAAAATGATAGAAGAGACTACCAACAAGGTGAAGTTGATTCAGGAGCATATGAAAGCAGCTCAGGATCGACAAAAATCGTATGCCGATCAAAGGAGACGGGATTTAGAGTTTCAGTTGGAGAGAAAGTGTTGTTGAAAGTTTCGCCAACCAAGGGAGTAATGAGGTTCGGTAGAAAAGGAAAGTTGAGTCCTCGTTATATCGGACCTTACGAAATACTCGAAAGAATTGGGGAAGTGGCCTATAGATTAGCTTTGCCCACAGAATTAGCCAATGTTCATAATGTCTTCCATGTGTCTCAACTCCGTAAATACGTTTCTGATCCCTCCCATGTCATCCAACCTGAAACCATTGAACTTAGATGAGACCCTCACCTTTGAAGAACGTCCTGTTAGAATCCTTGATTCCAAAACGAGAAATACCCGGAACAAGGCAGTAAAGTTAGTCAAAGTTTTGTGGTCTAATCATCAAACCGAGGAAGCAACTTGGGAAGCAGAAGACGACATGAGAAAGCGTTATCCTGAACTCTTTTCTGAGGTACGATTATCGAGTTTCGGGGACGAAACTCCTTAAGGGGGACCGAATGTAATACTAACAAAGCGCAAAGCTATTGTTTCGTTAATATTAAACATCTAACTTTAAAGTTCGAGGATGAACTTTGTTTTTAAGGAGGAGTAGATGTAATACCCCGAATTTTCAAAGATTATTCTATTATTATTAAGGTTTAATATTATTTCCACTTAAAATTTATTTTATGATAATGCGATTTGATAACTATGTTTATTAAAATAATAATTTCACTTAGTTTTGATTTATTTAACAAGTTTTATTTAAATGATTATTTATAAAATAATTTAATTATGGTAAATTAAACTCTTTATTTTTGGTTATGGGTATCCTTGTACAAGTTGTCCATCCATTTTAGTAATCCAAAGCCCAAATACAAGTCCATAGCCATATGTCTTTTAGTCAAAAAGAAAAAGGAAATTAAAACAAAAAAAAAGGGAGGTGAAAACAGTTTCACCATCTTCCTCTCCTCCATTCTTCTTCGTCTGATTCACAGCACACAGGAACCAAGATTTTCAACACAAAATCTCAGCTTTGTCAGTAAATAATTGAAACTCAATCCACAATTTTCGGATTTTAGGGACAAATTTTCAAAGAGCTACCACCATAGCCCACACACCTCACCTCCACCATTAATGGAGCTTGAGCCAAAGCTCAAAAATTCTGACCAAAACCTCTATAAATACTGAACTTTATTCACCCCAATTGCTCAAGCAAACACACTTCAAAGGATTGCTTCAATCCTTTATCTTCTTCCTTAATTTCTGATTTTTGATTTTGAAAATTAAAAATGAAAATTCAAACCACCATTAATACCTCCCTCTGTTCCTCTGAACCGCCTGAACCACCACGTCGAACCACTTGAACCGTCGAGCCTCATTCCGGCCACCAAACCACCACCCAAACACCCCTGCTTCGCGGTGCCCCTGCTGGTCCCTGACGGGAACCCGCGCCAGCCGCCGCCCACCTAAAACCACCCCTCCCCGCCTGACTCGCCGTCCGCCCGAAACCACCTTCGCCACCTTCATCTTCTTTTCTCCACCTTTATGCCTCCCCTGCTTCGCTCCTCTATCTTCTTTCATCTCCTCTCTGCTTTGTTTCTCAGTTTGAGAAACTGAGATCTTTTTTTATTTTTTAAATCTCCTTTCCCTTTTCTCTTTTTAGTTTAATTGAGTTTTAGTTATTTTGTTAATTTACTTTTATATTTTTTAAACCAAAAACCCATCTTTCCTAAATTACTTACTTTAGTGAAGTTACTATGTTTTAGTTAACTTAATCTTTTATAACTTGAAAATATTTCTTAATTTTCTAAAATAAAGTAAGAAGTATAATAAAGTTAGTTTTTATGTTTAAAATAATCGTCTAAGTTAATGAAAATCAAGTTGAAGTAATCTTTGAGTACTTCAAATGATTTCATAAATAAATTGAAAACCATATACTTTAATCATTAAGAATTTCTTTAAGTTATTTAAATTATTTAAATTGTTTATTTTATATAAAAAGGGGTTAACTAGGAACTAACTTAGATCTCGTTAATGTCTATTGTAGACTTCGATTGCGTAGACGAGGAATATCAAGAGTGTTAATCCGTTCGCGAACTTAACTTTTGGGCACGCGTCACGAGGTAATCTCCGATGTCCATCTAAACATAGACCCCATTAGTGTAAAACGAATTGATTATGTGATTATTTATATATAAGTATGAACTATAATTATGGATTATCGACTTAATGCGGATTATGAATACGAATGACAAAATGGACGACGACTATCGATTTCGATTATGAATCATGACTATGGACGATATACGATATGATAAATATGTTTATTATAACGTTATTAAAACCGCTTAGTGTCATTTAGTAATGTTATGGTTATTATTATTATTATTATTATTATTATTATTATTATTATTATTATTATTATTATTATTATTATTATTATTATTATTATTGTTATCATTATTACCGTTATTATTATTATTATTGAAATTTATGAAAGTTGGAATTAGTAAGAACTTGTGATAATGAAATGATTATGAATCTGAAGTGATAAATGAACTCAAGTGACGGTTGTGAAATGAGTTATTGAAACCGATATGAATGGATTGAGATTATGATGGATGAAATATATTCACACTGGATTGAACAACGATGACGTAATTATGTACGTGATTTATGTGATGACTTGAATTAAAAGATGTTAATCATATAAAGTGAAATATCGGAGGGAAATGATGAACAGGTTGCCCTGTATGAGAGGTTCAGCAGCCCCTACAGGTTCTCTGGTTACTTTGCTGATTATTCTGTTACTGTCTTCCTTCTATCTTGTTGTGATCCAAGTAAAAGGGGTGTGCACACTAGGGACTCTGTTATTATGGCCATTATGTTATGCGTAGGTGGTTACAGGGGATTGACCCCGGCCTACAATGTTGAAGTTAGTGGTTACAGGGGATTGACCCAGGCTTACTGGCGTTCTCTTTCCTCTCCTTAAATAATTGGATTAATTATGTGATTATTCATTGTATATATATGTGTACGTGTGCTATGCTTTTCAACCCTATTAACCAGAGTACTATTTTACAAATTATTTTCAACTTAAGTATTTTTACGGGATGGAGTTGGAATTACTCAGTTTTTCTGATTTTTGGGAGCTTGTCTCTCTTGTTTCTTTTCAATGCATTTGTGCAGGTGCGTGATCGACGGGGGAACAAAAGGGAGATCACTTAGAGTTGTCATCCACTTAGCTTATGATTTAGCTTCCGCTGAAACTCTGAAACACTTAAGTAATTAGTAATATTTAATGAATGATTTACTTGGTTGTAAGGATTAATATATTTGAATTTAGTATGCTTTAATCTAGCCTTGCATTTATTTCCAAGGAGATAAGTGCAGCGGTAGCACGCCCATTGATTCGAACCCTCGTGGATTTTCCCCCATCTCAAGTTTTATTAAATGAAAAAGGGTTCGGGTTGGCGGGGGTGTTACAATAGGTGAGGCTACTATTGATATGGATTCTTTCGGGTTCTAGAACATGATTCTCATTAGGGATATATCTCTTACGCTGAGAAATGTGAAATACATCATTCATTTTCTCAAATTCCATTGGTAAAGCCAACTTATAGGCTACCTTCCCAACTCATTGCAAAATCTCATATGGGCCAACATACTTGGCACTTAATTTGACCTTCTTACCAAATCTCATACACCTTTTGTCGGTGACACCTTCAAGAACACCTTATCACCAACAGCGAATTCATCTTCTCTTCGCTTCAAATCAGCATAGCTTTTCTACCTATCATGGGCAGCTTGAATTCTTGCTTGAATCAACTTCACATTCTTGACAGTTTCCTCAATAAATTCTGTCCCGAGTACTGCATTCTCACTAAAATCATTCCAACAAATGGGACTTCTACACTTCCTTCCATACAACGCCTCAAATGGAGCCATGTTGATGCTTGCATTGTAACTATTATTACACGAAAATTCGATCAAATCCAAGTGGTCTTCCAACCTTCCTTGGAAATCAATCGCGCACATTCTCAACAAATCTTCCATAGTCTGATTGGTCCTTTCAGTCTGACCATCGGTCATAGGATGAAACGCATTACTCATCTTCAACGCTGTTTCAAGATTCAACTGGACCTTTTGCCAAAATTTCGAGAGGAACCTCGAATCACGATATGAAATAATGTCCTTCAGGACTCCATACAGTCTCACCACGTGCTTGATATACGTCTTGGCAAGTTGCTTCTTCTTCCATGTTTCCTTGATCGGAATGAACACGACATATTTCGTCAGACGGTGCACGATAACCCAAACAGTATAATCATTGCCATTTCTCGACTTTGGCAAAGCAGTCGCAAAGTCTATTGATATCGAATCCCACTTCCATCCAGGGACTTCTAATGGTTGGACCTTCCCCATTGGTCTCTTATCGTCGATCTTTACTTTCTGATACGTCAAACACTTTGAGACGAACTCGGCGACTTCTCGCTTCATATTCGGCCACCAATAAATCTCCTTAAGATCCTTATACAACTTATCACCACCAGGGTGCACATAATATGGAGTCTTGTGCCCTAATTCCATTAGCTTCTTCTTAAGCTCTTCACACTATTGTGGTATACACCACCTTCCTTTGAACCTCAAGCTTCCATCATCATGAACCTTAAAGTCAACTTTCTTGCCTTGCTTCATTTTCTCTTTACTCTTATCTAGGTGCTTGTCTCCAAGTTGACTCTCTTTGATCTCATTGAAAATCGACGATCCCAACGATAAAGCACTCAATCTTGCTTCAATCTCTCCAGGATTCAAAATTTCTAGGCGAAGCCTTTGCATATCTCGGCATAGTTCCTCGGGAACTACCAACACATTCACGCTAAGACTCAATTTTCTACTCAAAGCATCGACGATAACATTCATTTTCCCCCTCATGGTACTGTATATCTAGGTCATAGTCCTTAATCAATTCCAACCATCTTATTTGCCTCATATTGAGATCCTTTTGGGTGAAAATATACTTCAGACTCTTATGATCTGTAAAGATCTTGTAAGTTGCCCCATGTAGATAATGCCTCCAAATTTTCAAGGCAAACACAATAGCAGCGAGCTCTAGGTCATGGATAGGATAATTAGACTTATACGGTTTCAACTAACGCGATGCATACGCGATCACCTTCCCATTTTACCGCAGAACACACCCCAATCCATTCTTCGAAGCATCACTATACACCTCGAATCCTTCATTTCCATCAGGTAGGGTTAAAACAGGTGCAGAGGTCAGACGCTCCTTCAAAGTTTGAAAAGATTCCTCGCACTTCTCATTCCATTCAAACTTCAACTCCTTCTTCATCACATTAGTCATCGGCCTTGCTATATTCGAGAAATCTCTCACAAATCTCCTATAATTGCCAGCTAATCCCAGAAAACTCCTTATATCCGACGGTGTAGGCCACTCTCTAATAGCTTGAATCTTCGCAGGATCCACATAAACCCCTTCATTAGATACATAATGTCTCAAAAATGCTACTTTCTCCAATCGGAACTCACACTTAGAGAACTTGGCATACAATTGGTTCTTCCTAAGCGTCTCCGAAACTATCCTCAAATGTTCATCATGCTCTTCTTCGCTCTTCGAATAGATTAAAATATCATCATTCAACACCACAATGAACCTATCCGAAAACTCATGGAATATTCTATTCATCAAATCTATGAATATAGCCGGAGCATTGGTCAATCCAAATGGCATTATTGTAAACTCATAATGACCATAACGCGTCTTAAATGCAGTCTTAGGTGTATCCTTATCAGCTACCTTCAATTGGTGATACCCCAAACGCAAACCGATCTTCGAAAATACACTCGCTCCATTCAACTGATCGAACAAGTCATCTATCCTAGGCAAAGGATACTTGTTCTTAATGGTCACATTGTTCAACTCCCTATAGTCTATGCACAATCTCATACTTCCATCTTTCTTCTTCACAAACAACACAGGAGCTCCCCAAGGTGACGCACTAGGCCTAATATAACCCTTCTCCAACATCTCTTGCAATTGCGTCTTCAACTCGCTCATCTCAGGTGGTGCCATTCTATACGGTGCCTTAGAAATAGGTGCAGTACCAGGAACTAAGTCTATGGTGAACTCAACGGCCCTGTTAGGCGGCATACCAGAAATCTCGCTTGGAAACACATTCATAAACTCATTCACAATCGGTACACCCTCAATCTTTAACTCAACCTCTTTGCTCACATCTCGCACACTACATAAGAACAACTCACACCCCTTCTTGATTAACTTCTTCACTTGCATTGCGGAAATTATCCCAAAACTCTTAGGCTTTCCAAATCGTATTGGTATGAAGTTAACTTCCCTAAAGGGCTTCTCAGTACTACCTTCTGATCTTCACAATCTATCTTGGCCTTATAGAAACCTAACAAGTTCATCCCAAAATAACTTATAGATCTCCCAGATTGAACTCTATCAGATTAGAAGGAAAAGCACATTATCCTATCTTCAAGGGTAAGTCTCTATACATCTTAGTACACCTTATAACTTCTCCAGTAGGTATACTTATGGGCAGGTCAATTACTTCAAAGTCTACTAACCCCAAACTTTTTATAATGGATGAAGAAATATACAAATAGGTCGCTCCAGAATCAAATAACACTTTAACTAGAACGGAGTTAATAGAAAAAGTACCAGAAACTACGTCAGTAGACTTTTCAGCTTCATTGCGACTCATCACGAACAATTTCCCCGGAGCTTTGTTCTGGTTGTTGTTGTTGCTCTCATTAGCAGGCTTACCGTAGCTTCCTTGACCGTTCTGCGATCCTATAGGCTTTGACCATTGGTTGTTTGATTGATGGAACCTAGATCTTCCTTGACTACCATTCCCATTACCATTCTGCTCTTTCTTTTGCATAGTGAAGCACTCAAATTCCATATGTCCCTTCTTCTGGCAGTAATGACAAGTCACTAGTTCCCCTTTACAGTCTCTACCCGGGTGATTCTTGTTACACCTCTTGCAGTTCTAACTTCTCTCAAACTTCCCCTTGACATTAAAACCTTGGCCATTCCTTTCTTGGAAATTCCCATTCCCATTCCTATTCTTCCGAAAATTTCCTTGATTTCCACCAGCATGAAATCCTTCTTTTTCTTACCTACCACAACATTCTTCTTATCACGCCTTAATTGAAGACCATAAATATGGGCAGCTCTCCCATAAACAACATCTAGGGACGCAAAGGTCTCACCTCCTAATCCCAATTGAATCTCTTCAGTTAGCCCTTGCTCAAACCTCTGAGCTTTCAGCTCTTCGGTCGCTACAATCTCAGGTGCAAATCTAGACAATGCTATAAACTTGCTATAGTACTAAAAAATGGTCATGCTCCCCATCCTAAGGTTTATGAACTCCCGAGCCTTTTGCTTCCTCATAATTGCAGGGTAAAATGTTCCTCTTAAAGCAGCAGTAATAGAATCTCAATTAAAACCTTCCACAACGCTAATCCTATCCCCATTTTCTTTCCACCATAAATCAGCTTCATCCTTCAAATACAACACAACCTTGACCCACTTTCATTGCCTCAGGGGCAATTCACAGTCCCAAATATTTTATCGAACTCTCTAATCCAGCTTTCTAAGAACGTAGGGTTAGCCTGGCCCTTAAAGAACGACGACTTAATCTTAGCTAACCTCTCAAACATATCCCCCCCCGCAGGATCAGGATGCTCAATCCTTTCTTGGATCAGTTTCTCAGCCAAAAGGCGAATAGCAGAAGCTAAAGCAGTATCGTTGTTTGTCATTCTAATTCGTGACCTGAAATTCAACGTAGGTCTATTTTACGTTTCAATTCACAACTACTTGCTACTTGCTATGAAGGCATCAATTCGATTTGATCATACAAGATCGCATCAAAATAAAATTCTATGAAATTATTATAGCGCTAAGTTCAATCATTATAAACCATAAAAATCATATATTCACTCATGTATAAATATTCACATCAATAATCATATAAGGATCAAGTGAAATCAATCACGATAATTAAATAAAATATTTCCCATTCGCGTACTAAAATAAATTCATACTTAACTCGAATAACTAAATAATTATTTTTATTCCTCAAAAAACGATGTTAATAAAAATTTTCCAATCCAAAATAACCAAAATTATTCCTTAACAAAATAAAGATGCTAAAGAAAGAAGTTTAAACTATTGTAGCTTAGCTACTTATTCAACTAACTAATCTTAGAACATGAATAAATATTCTATGGAGTAACATCATCATTCCTATCTTTATTTTCTTTGTATTTTTCTAGAGTAAACATTTCATCTTCAAAATCTTCAATGTCTTCACTATCATAATAATAATAACTTGGCTTTTTAGCTCTAGTTGATCTTCAAATCCTTTTGGGTTGAGGTCCATCCTCTTCCAACTCTGTATCACTATCACTGTCCAGATAAGATCTCCAAGTAGCACTGTATATATGTCATTTCGGGTTTGCCCTCTAGCACAGTCTAACTCTTGAATTACCTCATCATCGCTATCAGGGATGCCTACTTTCAAGACACGACGCATAACAAGGTCTAAACTGGTGTAGCTCTCACTATCATACCCCACGTCATACTCATCATCACTAAGCGCAATAGGGTTGGAGTAGCATCCTACTCGGGCAGCTTCACTATCAGTCATGCCTAAAGGTCCATTTATAGTTGAACCCGACATCTATAATAATTAATACTCTCACTTAGCGTATATCCCCAACAATAAATTATAAGCAAGAATAAAATAAAAAAAATTACAGCCAGGAATAACATCAAACAGTTAAGCAAGGAAGAAAACACTGGACATGTTAAACAAAACATTTAAATGCAGACATATAATATTTCTATCCTATATGCCCTTCCTATTCTACCCCATCTCTCACAAAATTAATAAAGTAAATAAAATAAAACTAAGAGTACCAAAAATAAACAACTAAAAGTAAAATTAATAATTTCCGAAAAATAAGAATAACCGAAAAATAAAATAAAATTTCAAACTTCAAAAAAAATTCGAACCTTTTGAAATATGTTTTGAATTTATCACAAGGAATTTAAGCACAATGAATAAGTAGGAACTTGTTTTCTTTGGAAATATTTTTAAAATAACTAGGCGCCTAAAAAAAAGATTGGCACGAGAGACCAATAAAAACGTAAGCTCTAAGATACCACTTTGTAATACCTCGATAATTCTCTATTTTATAAAATACCTTTTCCCCATAAAACATAGAGAATTACTAAAGTATTATCACCCGTGTGATAACGTATCGGCTTATTCAGAATTTTGCAGCGGAAATAAATAAAGAACTTTGAAAACATAATTAAACTTAGTCAACTTCAAAGTCAACTCCAAAACCAAACCAAAGTTAAACCAACATAAAAGTCAAACTATTTAAAACCATAACTAAACCAAAAATTAGAAAAGTATTAGAGAACTAAAACACAAGCTCTTCAAATGATTTTATGAATCCAATGATGCATCATCTTCAGACCTGAAAAGGTTGATGCTTTATTGATCCGAAAGGACTGCTCACCAAATGGATCATCACAGGATCAATAAGACACAACCATGATCGACACACAAAAAAGCACGTAATCAGCAAAGTTGAGTACTACATAATAAATAAAACATATAAACTAACATGATACTAATAAGCATTTAATCAGAGATAAACAATAATATAACAAAGTATTAGACTCACTATACTGAACTTGACTCCACGAAACCAATAGATTAATTATAAATAAATTGAATAGTCAATAGATAGAGTTATCCAACAAAAACTTATCTTCAATATAGAAGACGAACTACGAGCGCGACTTCGTACTCCCACGACCAAAGATATCGAGGTACTAATTAAATAAAATAGGACACGGTGATCAATCCTGTACCAAGAAAAGCCATTGGCTACTACCATGTACTCCATACTAGTCCAAACTTCAGACGTGCACAAGGCTAAAGCTTATTGCTATTCATTTTCCACTTTAAGTATTAATAAATTTTTTGAGTGTTGAGACTCACAACAATAAGACAACCAACATAAATATCATGGATACACAAAATTCCAATTTTGATCTTAGGATTAAATGATGTGACCATAATACTCAATTAATCCAAGAATAATCCTAATCCTTAATTAATAACCAACCATCCTTTTGTTGACTTAAATCAACAATCAACCAACCTGTCAATAGGTAAATATCCAACTTTACTAAACAAGGCCCATGGTCCTTATAAAGTAAATAATATAATAAAATCCAAGGGAACAACATGATACATTTCATCATCCAATAAAAGGTTTTGTTTTAATAAAAAAAATACAAATTTCGGTCGAACTGGTCCATAACCGGACCGGACTAGAAAAATTATGATCCGGTCCGGGACCAGTGCACACCCCTAACCGCAAGTGAACAATGTCTATTTTTAGCAGAGATTTTGCAAATACGGGTTGATTCACATAGAGAGGATTTCCATAGATGAATGTTCAATTAAATTACAGCAAGAGCACAAGGGTGGATTGCACATTTCTTATCCTATGTTGGTAGATTACAACTTGTGAAGACCATCTTGGGAAGCATGCAGAATTATTGGGCCCAAATATTTCCTTTGCCTAAAAAGTTGATCAAGGCTGCAGAGACTATTTGCAGAAATTTTTTGTGGACTTTTGCAATAGACACCAGTAATAAAGCTTTTCTTTTTACAACATCCAAAGGCCTCAACATCACTGATATGGTTCTATGGAACAAGGCAGCTATCTTGAATCTTTTATAGGCCATTGCTTTTAAGCAAGATAAGCTATGGGTTAGATGGGTGAATGCCTATTATATCAAGATAAATTCTATTAAAAATGTTACTGTTAGCAGTAACATATCTTGGCTGTTGAGGAATTTTTTTGATGCTAGATAGCTGCTGCTAAGAGTAGGGGATGGACTAATGTTAGCTCTCAAAATAGGTTCACTATCAAGATAGCTTATCTTCTGCTGTAGGAAGACTATGAAAGAGTGAATTGGAGGAGATTGATGTGTAACAATAGAGCTACTCCAAAGAGCAAGTTTATCCTATGGTTAGCTTTGCTTAATAGATTAGCTACTGTAGACAGAATTGGTAGATGGAACAGTGATTGTGACCCTGTTTGCAAGCTGTGCAATGAACATGATGAGTCTGTGCATCATCTTTTCTTCACCTGTTCTTACAGCAGTGAAGTATGGAGAAAGGTCCTGAGGTACATAGATTATCATCCCCAGAGGAATTCAGAGATTGAACTGGAGCTAGCTATTAAAAGGGCTAGGTGCAAGAAGAAAAAGTCTAAGGTATATGTTATGACGTATACTGAAAGTGTGTATGTCGTTTGGCTACAAAGGAATGCCAAGATTTTTAGGAACTCTCTTGTTAGTCCTACTAATCTTGTCAAAGATATTATTTTTAGAGTTGCTTGCAATTGTAAGGAGAATGAAGGAGCTTGTCTAATTATATCTTAGGCTTTATGGTGGTTTGTTTGTAGTGCTTTGTTGGTGCTAGGAGTAGCTTGTTACTCTAGTACTCTAGTCTTTTTTTTTTTTGGTTCTCAATAATAACTTTGAATTGCCAAAAAAAATCTTTAATTAAATTAACTATACTAGAGGAAAGATGGTTGAATGAATAATAACTAGTAGGGCTGTGCATTTTCGGATATTGGATCCGATCTAATCCAAAATTTCGGATCGCCAAAATTCCAATCCGAAATTTTTGGATATCCAAAACCTTCGGATCGGATCAGATCAGATGCGATATCCGAAATATTCGATATTCATTTAATTTTTCCTTATCAACTTTGTACTTCTATATGCTTGCTACTGCCAATCTGCCATTGTATGTTACATTGCATCAACTTCAAGTCTGCCAAGCGCCCATTGTACCCAACTATGAACTACCCACTGTCCCACATAAGCATTTCTAAAGTGGAGGCTAGCTACTAAATTGCTCCATTCTTTTTCTATTGCAACAATGAGAATTTTACACTATTCACTCACCTTGGACAGACCGAAATATCTGAAAACCAAAAACCGGATCGAATATCAGAAAATTCGTATCGGATCGTTCAGATTGGATCTTTTTAAACACTCCTAATAACTAGTACTAAGGTAAACTAAATCAAGTATGGATGTAATTGCATAAAATACGACTACTAAGTAGATTTATAGGTGCTACTTTATTGTTGGTTGGATTTCGGGAAAGTAAATGTCATTTTAAGCCTATTTCGGTCGTTTCATGTCATTTTCGTGTATTTCGAGTCATGTTACTCCAATTTGTCATTGCATGTGGTAATATTGCATAATATACAACTACTAAGTAGATTTATAGGTGCTACTTTGTTGTTGGTCGGATTTCGAGAAAGTAAACGTCATTTTAAGCCTATTTCGTCCGTTTCATGTCATTTTCGTGTATTTCGAGTCACGTGACTCCAATTTCTTGTTGAATGTAATAATATTGCATAAAATACGACTACTAAGTAGACTTATAGGTGCTACTTTGTTGTTGGTTGGATTTCGGGAAAGTAAACGTCATTTTTAAGGCTATTT